>CAOLHI010001676.1:0-342494 GCA_948474755.1 Ctenosaura bakeri
CTTCCATCCTTCCGCTGGTCGGTAAAATGAGTAGCCAGCTTGTTGGGGGCAATTAGCTAACACATTGTAAACTGCTTAGAGAGCACTCAGCTGATAAGCAGTATAGAAATACACACATGCTATTGCTAAATGTGGAAGCAGAGAGAGAAACTGAGGGATTTTTAAAGTGGTTGAGAAAGTGGGACAACAGAGGATTACCTGGGACTATCCCTGTCAATTGAAGACAATTGGAACATATGATGTAGAGTTAGTAATGGTTCTGTCTTTATAGATTAAAGCAAAGTCTTGAATTGTGTAGTTCATGAAAAATTATGGTTCAGTCCAAAAATATAGGTGTGCCACAACTTCTGATTGTCTTGATCTGTCAACTGTACTCTGGACAAAAAGCCACTATCAGGACACAATATGGAGAAATATGATGGTTTTTATTTGGAGAGGGGGTCGGACAAGACTGCATTTTACTGACCGATCTAATTTACACATGGAATATATCATACAGAAAATAGGATTAGACTTGGGGGAAGGAGGCATGAGAACAGGTGGATGGAATATTGAAAATTTAAGATATGCACATGATAGCATACTATTAGCAGAAAATAGTAAAGATGATGAAAGTTGAGGAAGAAAATGCAACAGCTAGGTTACAGTTGAAAATTAAGAAAACAAAAATAATGCCTGCAGATGATTTGCATAGCTTTACAGTGGATGTTGATAATGTTGGAATAAAGATGTTCCATATCTTGGCTCAGTAACTAATTAAAATGGAGACTGCAGTCAGGAAATCAGAAGAAGGCTAAAATGTAGAAAGGCAGCTGTGAAGGAACTAGATAAGATTGTCTATTGTAGAGGTTAAACACCAAACTCAGAATCATCTGTGCCATAATATTTCTGATTTCTGTGTGTTCTTGAAAAAACTGGACAGTGAAGACACCTGACAGAAAGAGAATTGACTTATTTAAAATGTGGTGCTGGATGAGAGTTCCACAATACCATGGACTGTCAAGAAAGGCAAATAAATGGATCCTAGATTAAAGAATAGAAACATAGAGCAAGAGCCTTCCCGGAAAGAAGCTGTGCATCTTCTTTTCGAAGGTGCCCACGGGAGAAAACCCTACTGTTACCCTGTATTGTGGGGGTCCCGAGAGGGACGCCCAAATAGCCAAATAAAAACACAAGATGGGGAAATTAACTCAAGCACTTTCTTAAGCTAACGAGAGACAGGGTAACTTAGCAGGGATCTTGCAACCCTATGTATACAGCGTCAGGTCAGAAGAGCAGTCAGACAGTGTTTTAAAATAGTAAAAGGTAATAGTTTTATTAAAAGACAAACAACAGAAAAGACAACGCAAGCACACAGCTAACTAGGAATTAGAAATAAGAGTTTTCGGGGGAATGGGTGATACGACACCTCTTCTCATAGTCCTGGAGAAAACGGAGGGTTGCAGGGAAGAAAGCTCAGCGCGGTTCGCTGAGGGGACAACTTCACTGGACAGAGCAATAGCAAGGCTAGATGGAAGTCCAGGACAATCCGAGGTGTCTGAGAAAGTGATCCCAGGAAGTGATCCGAGGGGCACTCGGAACCAGGGGGGTCTTTATAGGGTAGATTGTGCCTACAGACCAGGCCATGCTCTGTGAGAACAAAGGAAATTTGGAGCTGGACAAAAGCGTTGGAAAAGGTCAGGTTTTGCATGATTAGCTTAGCTCTGGACGACAATAGTATAACCAGTATGCAAATGGCTCAGCATAAAGAAAGGGCCAGCTCTCAGCCGAGCGTCTTTGTGTAGAGTCACGCTTAAGCAAGGTGTGTCTGCAAGAAATGGTCCCTGAAGCAACGGAGTGGCATTAATCTGCCTGCCTAAGTGGGGATTGGAATGTCCAACCATTACCGGCCGCGCCTGTTTATGTGCTTGTCCGGTGGCCCTTGCAAACACGTGGAGCAGGGTGGCAGAGAAAGGTCAAATGAAGGCCAAATAAGTTTGATATCAAGAGATTAGTGCTATCACCGGCCATGTCAGAACCGAGGTAACACTACCGCCTCTCTAGGCAATTGGTTTCATTGACAAACTGCCCTTGCTGTCAAGAAGGTTCTTCTAATGTTCAATTGAATTCAGGTCTGAATTCTCCCTGAAAGCCAAAATTACTAAACTGAGGCTATCATACTTCGGACACATTATGAGATTACATCATGAAATTAGAAAAGATGCTAATGCTGGGGAAAAGTGGAAGGTAGTAGGAAAAGAGGAAGAGCACATTACAGGTGGATTGACTCAGTCAAAGAAGGCACAGCCTTGAGTTTGCGAGATGTGAGCTGGGCTGTTGAGGAACAGGGCTCATGGTCATCTCTTATTCACAGGATTGTCATAAACTGCATCTGACTTGATGGCAAATTTTTTAAAAATGGTTACTCACTTTGTCAGTTTGTTAGCTGAGTAGAGAACCAGCAAACATATCGTTAGTAACATGACAATGTCTTAGGGACATTGCATTGGGATCTAAGATTCTGCACGCTTGACCCATAAGTATCTATCTTTTCCCAGAATTCATAACCCACAGTGTTATTTACTTTCCCAGCCAGATTATCACATTGCCCTTTTTCCTGCCTGAATTTTCAAGCAATGCTGTGCTTAAAAGTGATCCCCAAATGTTCAAAGCCATGCAAAAGGTGGTGATTTTGTTCCTTTGAAAAACAACCAAAAAAGGAAAATTTACATTCTTATCAGAGCATTCAGGGCTGAGTCTTGCCTTAGTGCATCAAGGGTACATGGAGGGTACCATGGGTGGACAGGGCCACATTTAGATTTTCAAAGGCCTTAGGCTTTCTTGTATTTGACTCCCCACCTCACCTTGACATATCACTGGGGAGGTTTTTGTGGGCCCTAAAATCTTGTTTTTGTGTGCCTTAAAATTTCATAGACTCTAGGCACTGTTCCTAAAGTGCCTAATGGATATAGTGGCCCTGTGGGTGGTTACCTCTCGAACTGGGCTGGCCCTGCTGTTGGACAGAGTGAGGCAACTGCCTCTGGAGGTTAATGCTAGAGCAGGAGGCAGTGAGATGGTTGCTGTGAGATGCTGTGAGATGCTGAAGGACAAAATGTGTGTAGCATGTGAGCTGCCTTGTATAGGTAGTGTGACGCTCTCAGGCGCAGAGAGGTCAATGTCCTCTTACCAGCACTGAAATTAAATTAATTAAATTCAGCAGCCAGTTTGATCAGGTTCCATACATTGAATTTGGGGCAAAGTGGGGGGTGGAGTCATCTTGTTCTTTATCTCAAGCAGCAAAATACATTTGCTGTCTTTACATAATGTTATTCACTAACATGTAAGTCCTAAGCAAAATGCCGGCCAAGTTTGTGAACGGTATACATCTACACATACGCATTAGTAAATGGTTATACATGTGTGCATAAGTCACTTTGAATCCACCAAAGTGGAAAAAGGGTTGGAAAGAAATAAAGATAATAATTTGCTATGTATTGCTAGTGATTGCAAGGGGTGGTAGAGGCCACAGTATGTCCACACTTGGGTCATTTCCGCACTAGACTGTTATAGCGCTATTATTCCACTTGCAACCTCCTATGGAATCCTGGGGTTTGCAGTTTCAGGAGGGGCCGGCCGGCCTCTCCCGAAACTGCAAACCCCAGGATTCCATAGGAGGTTGCAAGTGGAATAATAGCGCTATAACAGTCTAGTGCGGAAATGGCCTTGGGCTAGTCTTGAAGCCAAAGAAACCAATACTGAGGCCTAGTGCGATTTATTTGGTTGTGGTGTAATAGTATGAGCATTGGACTATGACTCTGGAGACCAGGGTTCAAATCTCTGCTCAGTCATGGAAATCCACACTCTCTCAGCCTCAGAAGAAGGCAAAGGCAAACCCCCTCTGAACAATCCTGCCAAGAAAACCCTGTGATAAATTCACCTTAGAGTCACCATAAGTCAGAAGTGACTTGAAGACACACAACAACAACAAGATTCAGAGCATGGCCTTCTTTATGGTGACACCAATGGTTTCCCCACTGAGATCAGGCATTCTCACAAAAGGGGATATTTCCACTCCTACCTGTTTTCCGCACTAGACTGTTATAGTGCTCTGATTCCACTTTCAACATCCTATGGAATTCTGGAGTTTGCAGTTTCAGAAGGGGCCAGCCGGCCCCTCCCGAAACTGCAAACTCCAGGATTCCATAGGATGTTGAAAGTAGAATCGGAGCGCTATAATAGTCTAGTGCGGAAATGGCCCTAGTTGAGGACTCATTCATTTTCTGAGGCTTTTTCTGATTGTTAACCTTGCTGTTCGCTCTTGCTGGTGATTTTAATGCAACATTATATTGTTTTTCTCATCGGTATTACTATTTTATGAATTGGTTTTATTGTGGATTTTTTTACCTATTGTATTCTGCTTTGTGTGGATGTTTCGGGGGAAAGCAGTCTAAAACTTGTCTTGAATAAATCAAACAAGTAAATACACACTTCTGTGCCAAGCGAAAGTGAAATGCAAAGTCTCAGGGCTCCGTTGGCATGGTGGCACAAGCTGTTTTGTCTGCAGGCAGGGCACAGAAGCCAAGTGGTGCAGTGTGATTAAGGAGACCCTTTTAAAACCAAAGCTAAGGAATCTCAGTTTAGCCCATGCCATTGTGACAGGGAGACTCTTCCTGGTCAGCTATGGAAGCAGGATCTGATGTGCCAGCTTTGCCCAGACCAGCCAAGTGTGAGCAATGCCAACGGACAGCTTAATGAAGACAGCGGCGCTTTCAGGGAGGCCCTCCAAGGCGATTCTGTTTACTGCCAACACGGAAAAGCCTATAATTAGGAAGACGAAGTGAAGAAATAACATAACCTTGTGACCCTGTGGCAGCCACTCCTGAAGAGTGAGAAAGGGAGGGCAGAAGGCCTGTGGGCAACTTTCCAGAGAAGCGATGCTAATTTCACCAAGGCCAGCATCCTGCTATAACATATGCAGGCATAAGTTGCACTACACACATTGAATTGGGTGGGGTTTTTTGGGGGGGAAGGTTGGACAATGGTTGTGTATCCAGCTGACCGAAGGTATAAATAGAGTTGTGCACATGAGTCCGTTGCACAAGTAGTAGGCATCAAATTACACAGAGTAATGAGGGAATACACATTGCCTCTATGTATTGCCTTTGCAGCTTGCTCATTGCAACTAATCGGCCATGTTCTTTGGCCACTGATCCACATACATTGTATCACGTTGGTAGTCAATATAAGGGTTGCATTTTTGCTGTGTGCTGCACTAATGTAGAGCCTTAGCCAAGGTCGTCATGTTTCTTGATCAAGCTACATCTCTCGTGTAGAGGTGGGAAGAATATTTGAAAATATTTTTAAAAATCAAAAAGATCAAAAAACATAACCTTCAAGCATCAAGATAGCCTGACAAGAAGCACCTTTCCCCAACCTGTTGGCCTATAAACTGGACCTCTGTGCTACATTCTCCCTGCCAACAAAAAAAAGGTGTAGCCTCTGAAACCTGTGCAGTTGACTTCTGGCAGATATTCTGGCACCATTGCTGGGGCAGCTGCATCTTTACCAGGTGTGCAATGATCCTGCATCTCTAACAGGTGCATTAATGGAAGCAGTGTGTGGTTGTATGTGACTTCAAGTCACTTGTTGACTTAGGGCAGCCCCATGAATTTCATAGTGTTATCTTAGGCAAAGAATACTCAGAAGTGTTTTGTCAGTTCCTATCTCTGAAATCTAGCCTACAGCAGAGCTTTCCAGACTTTTCGTGTTGGTGACACACTTTTCAGACATGCATCATTTCATGACACAGTAATTCAGTTTTACTAGCAAACCAGAGGTTAAACTAACCCCTTATAAGAGATACAGACACATACATAAATTGCAATAACAAAATGTATGGGGACACAAGATGTCTCATGAAAACCTTTCATATATTTTTAAAAATATATGATTTATAAATAATAACATACATTTCCAAGATTATAGGCAACACACTTACACACTTCAGGTGATACACTAACGTGTCACGGCACACCATTTGGAAAGCCCTGGCTTACAGCATCTGGTATTCATTGGCAGCCACCCATCCAAGCATGAACCAGGTCTGACCCTGCTTATCTTCCAAGATCTGATGGGATCTGGTGCCTTTAGAATATTCTTGTCATTGTGTGCCTTCAGGTTGTTTCTGACTTATGGCGATCCTAAAGCGAACCTATCATGGGGTTTTCTGAGGCTGAGAGTATGTGATGCCCCCAAGATCACCCAGTGGGTTTCCATGGCCAAGCGGGGAATTGAACCCTGGTTCCCAGGGTCATAGGGTAATGCTCAAACCACTACACTACACTACCTCTCATATGCCTGCTAAAATTTGCTGTTGTCAAAGGTACAACAGCTCTGTGTCCCCTCTTTTACATGTGCAGACGTCCACAGTGCTCAATTAGAGCACTGCTATGGCACCATTTTACGTAATCCTGGAATTGCTGATTTGGTGAGATACTTAGAATTCTCCTTAATTTAAAGAACACAGAAATATATCATTGTGAAGTAAAAGGTTCTAAATTTAGAGGCTAAGGAGGAATGTGTGAGTGTCTGTGTGTCCTATTGCAGAATTGCTTTTTTATTTTTTCAGTAAACCAAGTTCTCTGCAAACAGCATAAGCTGTAATGGACCTAGCTACTTGAATCTTTAACCCTGTTCTTATAACTGCTTGTATATTGTAAATAAACTCACCAGTACACATGAAAACAGTGATAATATTACAGTTGTTTGGGTTCTAAATGAGATAATTATATGAAAAAATTAAAATGTTCTAAATACAGATGCTCTTCTGCCTTGTTTATACATGGTGCAGTTACTAAGGCAGTAAACTTCCTGAAGCTGGTTCTCTCCAGATGTATTAGACTGCACCTCCCATCACTCCCAAGCAATAGATGGTGACAGTTGTAATCAAATGCATCTGAAGAGCACCACCTTGGAGATGACTGCTCCATAGCAGAGCTTGGAAGAGTTTCTTTTTCGTATTTTATCTTGCAGAATCCTCTAGACAGCTTGAACACTGGCTGGCAGGTGCAGGAGGCAGAAGTTGAGAGGAGTAGGACCAAAAATAACTTTCCCAAATTCTGTTGTGAAACACCATATAGTCACGTGGCATCATCATGATACAAACAGACCTAGGGTATTGTGTCCTGCCCTCTCTTTGCGGCTTTGGAGTTGGGTGGGATTACTTTTCAAACTTTGAGAACCAGGAACAGTGAAGTAACATGGCAAAAACTGTGGTGGAAAAGACAGAAAATTAAGCTTCCTTGAGGAAGAAATGCACCTTATTAGGCAGAGTGAGGCATCTGCCTCAAGTGACATATGCTGAGGAATGGGAGATGCCCAGGGGGAGGCAAGCACAGTGGAAAGTTTAACACTTGCCTGTGGTGACCCATAAGTTAGCCTGCTGGTCTCAGGTATACAACAGGATCCCTCCTGTCACTGAAGTAAGATTCAACCGGCATCCCTGTCAGATTCAGCAGGTGGAAGGATATACCATCTTATACTTTGCTCAAGAAAAATGTCTTGGGCTGGTCCTGCACCTTGGCAAAAATAGATCAAGAACCTGTATTACAAAATTCCACAGGCAGAACTGTACTACGTCTCTCTTCCCAAGCATCTGAAACTCACCTTTTAGCCCTGTGGCCATTCAGTGGCTAGTAAAGTGGAGAGACTGGAGAAGTATCTGGTTAGTTCCCCATGATGATATCATCTCCTGTGATCCACGGGCCCTCCGGAGACATCAGAGGACAATATCACCCTTCTGCATTTCTGATGTACACAGCTCTCCATGAGCCATTGAATAGCTATACAGGGGAACTATGGCCATTTCCCCACTAGGCTGTTATAGCACTATGATTCCACTTTCAACCTCCTATGGAATCCTGGGGTTTGCAGTTTCGGGAGGGGCCACTTTGCCCCTCCCGAAACTGCAAACCCCAGGATTCCATAGGATGTTGAAAGTGGAATCATAGCGCTATAACAGCCTAGTACGGAAATGGCCTATGACAACAAAAGTTAGTTCTACCTAGATGATCTTGAGTTCTCACAGAGAGAGGAAGGGAGTATAAACCTCTGCAATGACCAAAAAATACATACACATGCTTATGTTGGAGTTAACACTTGCATACCTCACTAACAGCGTGCTGGACACTGGCTACTTTTTATACTAATACAATTCCCATAATCCCCCAGCAAGTACAGCCACTGGTCATCCACACTGCTTGTAGTAACTCGAGCACAGATGCAGGCAGATCTTTTTGGGATAGGTGCTGCTTAATCTATGCCTACCACTTCTCCCCTAAAATCTACTCCGATGGGGGCTGATTTTGCTCAACCAGCCTTCCTTCTAGACCTGGCTTGAAAAACCAGTGTTAGATTAAAAAGGACTCAGGAGGATTCGCAGGGGAGATTCAGCAGATGAGGAAAAACTAAGAATTAAGTTTCTTCCTCCATCCAGCTTTTCCATGCAACCCTGCCCCACTACATTTGGAGTCTTTGTGACATTTATTCTGCCCTAAAGTGGTTGGCAGTTAATTCTGAAATCTACCCTGACCATTGCATATAAATGAGCTTAGATGATGCAACAATGAGATAGCCAATTGATCAACCCACTGTTTTATGAGAAGGAAAACAGTCTGTTTCCCAAAGCACTGAGTCATTTATTTTCTTGACAGTTGTGTTTTAGTGTCTGTGGGTTTTTTGTGAATTTTATCTGTCCTATGACAAAGAGCTGAGCAGTTCAAACTAGAGTGTGGGTCTGATGTTGCTGGCCCCATAAAACTCAAATGTACTGTCTCTTGGGGTCAAGCTGAGCTCATGCCAAGTAGCTTCATGGTTTCGGGCTGCATCTCCTCTTTGCTCTTAGCCTGCTCTTCAAAACATGGGTCTTGCAAATGCTCCGGATGCTCCTTTTCCATGGACTTGTTAGTGCTTGTTCTTTTCCTTCCAAGCGTTTCCTTGCCCCAGTGTGGTGTTAGTAAATACATGGGGGTGCTATAGAAACTTGCCAGAGGCCTTTGGAAAGGAGATGAGTGTTTGCTGTTTGATAACCATCGTCTGTGCTGTGGGCAAAGCAGACCCATCCTTTCCCAGTGTGCTTGTCACATGAAAACAAGAAACCTTCATAGCAGGGATCTTACACTATCTGAGCTCCTTATACTACAATAGAGGGCACACTTAACTTGCATGCCACTGGCGTGAGGGACTGACATCGTGCAGAACCATCACTGGCAATTTTACACCAGTATAAGCATATATTCTCCAACATTTCACAGATAAAAACTAGGATGTGTGGCCAAGCTGCATCAGAGTGTGATCAAGATGGCAAAAGTCAGTAATGAGGATGAACATGCAAGCTAGGACAGGCTGCAGCAGTTTGCTTTTGCCTGAACTTACTGTGAAGGGCAAAATTCTGCTCCTTCCTCTTCCCCCTGCTGAATTGAGTGCAGACTACTTTTGCACTTCACAACAGTGGAGCTAAGCTGAGGACAAAGGGGGAAAGTGAGAGGAGGAGAAAGAAACTGAGACATTTTAAAAACAGCTGAAAAGTGGAATACCAGGACATTAATCAGGGCATTTGGACAGTATGTAAACAAATCTGGTCCAAGATAGTTTAGTTCGAGAAGTGAAGGCCAAGGCAGTAGCCTCCACATAATAGCAGTCCAAGCCAACCAGATTAGCAACTGAATCTTACTTTGCTGAAGGGACAGTGTCTTCCACTGCTGCTGTATGGCAACAGGTTTAGGGCGTGCAAGACAGGCTGCATGGCATGCACAGCTCTGCTGTCCAAAAGAGGGGAGTTGCCCCATCTCACATATCCTGCCACCTGGAGAAGCACTTCACTCTGCCTTGGCCCTAAGTACTAATCCATTAAAGTACATTAATCCATTATAGTATCTGCCTGGCCAGACCATAAAGGTGCATTCACATTGCACAGTTATGGCAATCTGTCAAGGCTCCATCCTGTGTAATCCTGGGACTTGTAGTTGAGCAGTGGATTTAGAATTCTCTAGTGGATCCCTCTGAATTATAGCAATAGTAGTCTCTGGTTGGGAACTCTAAGCACTTCAGCAAATTACAAATCTTGGGAAACATGAGCCTAGGCATTGAAAAAAGTATGGTTCCCCACCCACGTCTCTTTACACTGAGGGATGGAGGGTCCTTTGACATTTGTCAGCTAATATGGATACTGTCTGAGGTCCCAGTATCACCTTCTGATTTACCTGGGTATCCAACTTGTGATGGTGGTGAAAACCAGATAGGTAGGTCAACCAACTGAACCTAAACCCGAACCCAGATAGGTTGACTGACTAAACCCAAAGGATGCCCACCAATGGCTGCTTTTCACTGGAGAGAAGTGACTAGTGGGATGCCACAGGTTTCTGTCCTGGGCCCAGGGCTATTCAACATCTTCATGAATGACTTGGATGAAGGAGTGGAGGGCATGCTGATCAAATTTGCAGATTACACCAAATTAGGAGGGGTGGCTATTATGCCAGAGGACAGCATCAAAATGCAAAATGACCTTGACAGATTAGAGAGCTGGGCCAAAGCTAACAAAATGAATTTCAACAGAGAGAAATGTAAAGTCCTACACTTAGGCAGAAAAAATGGAATGCACAAATATAGGACAGGAGACACATGACTAGATAATGGTACATGTGAAAGGGATCTAGGAGTCTTGGTAGATCACAAGCTGAACATAAGTCAGTAGTGCGATGCAGCAGCCAAGAAAGCCAACACGTTTCTTGTAATGGTACCACTCTATTCTGCATTGGTTGGACCTCATTTGGAATACTGTGTCCAGTTCTGGGCACCTCAATTCAAGAAGGATATCGACAAGCTGGAACGTGTCCAGAGGAGGGCAACCAATATGGTGTTACTGTAGTTTCTAGTCCGGACTTGTGGTATATTAGATATCATTTGATATCAAGAATTTGGCCTTCACTACCCATTCCTTTCCATGTGCGTGAGAGGCCCCCAGACAAGCACGCACACAGGCATGGCCGAAAATAGCTGAACTATTCAAAACAAATCCAGGCAGGCCAGTAATTGCCGGACTGCAGCTTCAGGAGACCTCCAGGCAAGTACCCTTTTGAGATCAAATTATGTATGCACGCTGTTTACAAAAAACTCCCTGCCCCGAGCAGGCAGCTTGATGAGCCGAATATCCAACTGTCAAGCACTCCTTGTTTGCATACTGTCTGCTCTATTGACAACTCCGTCATAATTCAATCATCTAACGTACTGACCTTTCAGAGGCTTTGTCTCCAGCCCGAAACTCATTGTTTTCCCCGGGAACAGACTAGCCCATGGGTACATTTTCCCCTATAAGACCCCCTGATTTTGAGCGCTTCTTCGAATCACTCGGATCACTCTGACTTCCATCCTGCCTTACTGCCGCTCCGTTCGACAAGCCTTCCCCTGAGCTCCCACGTGCTGAGAATCTCCTCTACCACAGACTTTTCTTCTGATAAACCGGGCTTCGGGATCAGGTGTAGTATTTCCCCTGAAAAATCCCTCTCAAAAACCCTCTATCCAACTCCTACCTTTCTTTCATTAGGTCTGTATGAGTGTGTTTGCATACATATGTTTTGACTGCGTTTCAAAATAAAGGAAAACAATTATTATTTACTTCTGTTTGATTATTGACTCGGCCTGACCCCGTAAACATTGGGTCCAAGATCTCGCTAGGTTGCCCTGCCTCTTGTATTGCTTAGCGTGTGCTCTTGCTAATTCCCATTCCCCAGTAATTGGAGCACATTGAGGTGTCCCTCACAGGACCCCAGAAATCAAGATAACAATGGTGAAGGGTCTGGAAGCCATGCCCTATGACGAACGGCTTAGGGAGTTGGGTATGTTTAGTCTGCAGAAGAGAAGGTTAAGAGGGGATGTCAGGAACAGATTCACTCTTACACGGATCAACAAACTTAATAGAAGATTTATTGTAACATAGTAAGGGATGCTGTCTTCAGACGTTAAAGCTCGAGAATGGAACATTTTCCCCCCACCTTACACTTTAACAGACAGTTTCTCCTAAGATAGTTGTAAAAGAACGAACGTCATCATGCCAAACGGTTCCTTTGAAATTCCAGCCAGAAGGAATGGTTGGCGCCTGGGAATAGCTAACAGCCTACTATCACTATTTCCTCAGTCTACTGCTATCCTAAAACAATAAAACATGGAGGACTCCCGACATCCTGCCCCACTTTTTTAAAAAAATATATACATAAAGATACACAAAATATAGAAAATATCACGGAACAGTAGAAAGACAAGAAAACTAAATAGTAATATGAATGCAGTAGCAAGTCAGTCGGGGCGTTGAGGAACATCAGCCGGCGAAGAAGTCAGCGAAGGTGCCCTCTTCAGCAAACTGGAATGAAAAACAGGATGAATAGCCTTGAGGGAAGAAGGGAGATCTAGTTCAAAAGAGACATCATTAATAGCCCTTTTCACAGGAAAAGGTCCGAGAAAACGAGGGGAAAGTTTTTTAGACGGAGAAGGAGAGGAAATGTTCTTAGAAGAAAGGAAAACCAAATCCCCGGGCTGGTAAAGGGGATTAGGCTGCCGTTTACGGTCAGCGAAACGTTTGTGGGAAGCTTTAGCGGATGCTATAGCATCTGAGACGGATTGCCAAATGCCAGAAAATTTAGAGACCCAAGCAGAAACAGAAGGAGGAGCGGAGGAAGAGAGGGAGAGGGGGGGAAAGGAGAAGGAAGGAAGCCGTAAACTATTTCAAAGGGGGGTTTCCCAGTAGAGGTATGAACCGCAGAATTGATGGCAAACTCAGCGAACGGAAGGAGCGGAGCCCAATCATTCTGGTTCTCAGAAACAAAACACCTAAGAAATTGTTCAAGAGATTTGTTAACACGCTCAGATTGGCCATCTGTTTGAGGGTGATAAGCACTGCTGAGTTTCTGAGTGACTCCCAGGGTTTTCAGTAGACAAGTCCAAAACTTGGAAGTGAAAATTGGATCCCTGTCCGAAATGATCACCGAAGGTAGTCCGTGAAGTTTCCATACATGATTAACGAACAGGTCAGCCAGCTGGTCAGCACGGGGTAGTTTCTTTAGAGGCACAAAATGACATTGCTTGGAAAAGTGATCAGTAACAACCCAAATAACATGAAAGCCGTGTGAAGAGGGAAGAGACACGATAAAATCCCATGCGATGACCGACCAGGGGCTAGCAGGCGCAGGCAGAGGTTGCAGGAGCCCTTGAGGTTTAGATGTGGGCGACTTAGAAACGTTGCAAGTGGCACACTGCTTAATGTAAGTTTGCACGGAGGGGTTTAATCCAGGCCACCAAAAAAGGCGGCGAATCGCATGCAATGTCTTCAAAAACCCAAAATGTCCAGCAGGTTTGGAATCATGATAACGATGAAGTACCTGCTCGCGGGCAGCAGGGGGAACGTAGACCTTGGTGCCATAAAAGGGGAGATTGTCAACCCATTCTATTTTATCCTTGTTTGCCGGTAGCCAGGAGTCTGCATGCGCTGCATGAATGATAGCATCGCGGAGAGCGGAGTCACAAAGAGAGGAGGCAGAAAGCCTTGTCTTTGCTAATGCACGAGTAGTCACTTGAGAAGCCAGAGAGGAGGCAGGAAACAAGGTATTGGAGTGGGAGGACGTAGCAGGGGATTCCGCAAAACAGGGAAGTCGAGAGAGAGGTCCGCCAGTTGGTTAGTTCGGCCAGGTTTGAAAACAATTTTAAATCGGAATCTCTGGAAAAATTCAGCCCATCTCGCCTGCTTAGGGGAGAGTTTCTTAGCAGACTGTAAGGCTTGCAAATTCCTATGATCAGTCCAAACTTCAAAGGGGAGTCGAGCCCCTTCAAGCAAATGACGCCAAGAGGACAGCGCAAAATGGATAGCCTTGGCTTCTTTCTCCCAAATAGGCCAATTAGCTTGTTGAGGGGAAAATTTCTTTGAAATGAAAGCACAAGGCCTGAGTGCTCCTGTGGTGTCATGTTGTAAAAGAACGGCTGCCATGGCAAAGTCCGAAGCATCCGTTTGCACAATGAATTGCTTCGTACTGTCGGGAAAAAGGAGTAAGGGCTCAGACGTAAATTTAGATTTCAAATGGTCAAACGCCGATTGACACTCAGGCGACCAACAAAGTCTATGCGCCTTGCCCGCAGTGGATCCTTTAGGTTTCCGTAGAAGGTTGGTGAGTGGAAGCGTTATGGCAGCAAAATCCTCAATAAAGTTCCGGTAGAAGTTCGCAAAACCAAGAAATTGCTGCAGTTGCTTCACAGTTTTAGGGACGGGCCATTGCAAAATGGAGTTAATCTTCGAAGGGTCCATTTTAAGTGAACAATCTTGAATCCTATATCCCAAGTAATCAAAAGTTTGGGTGTCAAATTGGCATTTAGATAGATTAACCACGAGGTTGTTATCTATAAGCCTTCGTAACACTTCACGAACCAAGGACACATGAGATTCCATGGAATCTGCGTAAATTAAAATGTCATCCAGATAAATCAGAACCCCCTGATACAACAAGTCATGGAAAATGGTGTTCAAAAACATTTGGAACACAGATGGCCCCGATTGTAAGCCAAAGGGAAGAACCGTCCATTTAAAGTTACCTAGAGGAGTTGCAAAGGTGGTGAGCCACTCAGAGTCCGGGTCCATTCTAATCCTATGAAAAGCCTCTTTAAGATCAAGTTTGGTGAAATATTTTCCTTGAACAAGATGGTCCAAAACAGTCCGTATCAGAGGTATGGGATAA
Organism: Ctenosaura bakeri; assembly: GCA_948474755.1. Lineage (NCBI taxonomy): Eukaryota > Metazoa > Chordata > Lepidosauria > Squamata > Iguanidae > Ctenosaura > Ctenosaura bakeri. The sequence continues at coordinate 14,751 of CAOLHI010001676.1, forward strand.
CAATTGGAGGAAATAACCTGGTTAATAGCAGAGTAGTTAACTATCAGTCTCGGATCCGCGCTGGGATCTTTTCTCTTTCGGAAGAAGACAGGACTCGCCGTGGGGGCTGTAGAGGGCTTGATAAAGCCGCGAGCCAAGTTTTTATTTAGGAACTTCTTGAGAGCAAGGAGTTCTTTTTGGCTCATGGGATAAATTTTCGGTTTAGGCAGGGTGGCCCCGTCAACTAATTCCAGTTTACAGTCAAAGTCCGTGTGGGGAGGCAATTTGTCAGCCTCCCTTTCGTGGAAAGCCTTTTGGAAGTCTCGGTAGTGTGAAGGAATTTGTTGCAATTCTTCATGGGGAATAGAAAAGATTTCATCTGAAGAGGACATAGTGCCAGCAGTCCAGTTTATCTGGGGGTTATATTCACGAAGCCAATCGATTCCCAAGACCAATTTGAACTGCATCGCCTTGGGAACTAGAAATCGCATGCTGTAATTGTTTTTGTCCATTTGAAATGAGATGGGCTTAGTGATTTTACTAATTACTCCCCAGTCATTGAGGTCCCATCCATTTGCGTTAATTTGATGGGGCATTCCAAGGGCTCATAAAGAGTTTTCAATTGTTTGGCCAATTTGGGGTGTAACAAACTTCTGGAGCAGCCAGAGTCAATTAATGCCCTATGTACATGCAAAGTCCCATCGCTGCCACTAATCGCAACCGTGGCGTAGAAATGGGGAATTTTAGGAGTACTTACAGATGTTCCCGCCGCTTGCCAGTCATCGCAGTCAGGTTTAGAATCTCCATCTATGTCAGATGAGGACGAAGAGGTGGTTTCATCATCGGGATCGGAGTCTCCTGTCGCCGCTGCAGGGTCCTTAGAAGTGCGTCTAAGTGGTTGTTTGGCGGCCGCTGTCTGATGTGTGAATTCTATATCCTTTGGGTCTGCTCGTGCTCCCTTAGTCCCAGTCGGAGCTTGGTTTCCGCGGCAGGTGTTGGCGAGGTGGCCCGGTTTTCCACAGTTAAAGCACATGCCCAAACGGAGACGTTTGTTCCGTTCCTCAGCATTGAGGACGGTGGGACCGCGAGGTTGTCGTTTTGGCACGTCTTGTCTTTGTCGGTTCAGCTGAACAGTCTGGGTTATGCCTTCCATTTCAGTAGCTAGTCTGACCCAACCTAGCAGGGTCTGTGGATTGGCCTGCATTAAGCACCCGTGTAGAATATCAGGATTTAGTCCATCTTTGTATAACTCAATTAGAATTTCATCACTCCACGGGACTTTGGTGGCCAGGTTTCTAAATTCACGGGAATACGTCCCCACATCGTTCCTGCCTTGTTTCATTCGTTTCAGTTGATATTTGGTGTTTTCCAATAAATGGGGGTCTTCAAAGCGTTCCCGCAGATGGTTCATGAAGAGCTGCAGATTTTCAGTTTCGGGGGCGCGGGAGTCATATAGGTTCGCTACCCAGTCTGCTGCCAGTCCTTTCATCCTCTGGCTTAGGTATCGAATTCGGGCCGCATCATCCCGAAATAGATGGCCGTGATCAATCATGAAATTGTTTGCCATAGTCAAAAAAAAGGAGAGTTTCTCCCCCTTCCCGTTGAAGGTCGCTTTCAGGTCTCCCACATTTCTGAGTAACAGTGGCGCTGGCGTGTGCCCTGTTGGTTGCTGGGGCGGACCAGGGGTGCCTGCCGCCAAGACAGCCGCTCGTGGTTCTCCTCCTGGTGATCTCCCTGTCTGCGAGGGACGGATGCGCATCTCGCGTAGCATGGTCTTGAGTTCGAGTATCTCCTCATCTTTTCTTTCCAGTTCGGTTTCCATTTGCTTTATCTCCTCCAAAAGGGATAGGTCTTTTGCTGATGTATCCCATCGAGCAGCCCTTCTGCGTTGTCTCAACGACGTATGTGGCTTTTCTCCCCAGACCCAGGTTTGGCCGCTTGTGGGGGTTTCCATAGCCTCGGTCAGGCGCAATTTTGTCTTGGTATCCAGGGGCACTTCAGTTTCTGTAGCTCCATCAGATTCTGCAGATCCTTGCTCTTCTTCAGTAATCGACTGGTCCATCAATTGGTGCATTTTTTGAAAGGATTCTCGAGCTTTCTGTCAGGAACAGATTCACTCTTACACGGATCAACAAACTTAATAGAAGATTTATTGTAACATAGTAAGGGATGCTGTCTTCAGACGTTAAAGCTCGAGAATGGAACATTTTCCCCCCACCTTACACTTTAACAGACAGTTTCTCCTAAGATAGTTGTAAAAGAACGAACGTCATCATGCCAAACGGTTCCTTTGAAATTCCAGCCAGAAGGAATGGTTGGCGCCTGGGAATAGCTAACAGCCTACTATCACTATTTCCTCAGTCTACTGCTATCCTAAAACAATAAAACATGGAGGACTCCCGACAGGGGACATGATAGCCATCTTTTAATATTTAAAGGGATGTCATGTCAAGAAGGGAGTGGGCTTGTTTTCTGTTGCTCCAGAGACTAGAACAAGGAGCAATAGTTTCAAGCTGCAGGAAAGGAGATTCCACTTGAAACTCAGGAAGAACTGTCCAGTAGTGGAATCTGCTGCCTCAGAGTGTGGTTGAGTCTCCTTCTTTGGAGGTTTTTAAGCAGAGGCTGCATGGCCATAGCAGGGGGTTGGGCTGGATGGTCCCTATGGTCTCTTCCAGCTCTATGATTCTATGATTCTATGGTAGAGTTAACATCAACATTCAACCCACTGCTTAAATATTCTCAAGTTTTGGAATCTCAGGATATTTACATGGGGAAATAAGCAGACTTTTTGGTAATCTTTTAGGCCATGTATCATATGCAGTCACAGATATACAAACATATACTTTCCTCTGAGGTAGAAACACAGACATGTCAATATCTGGCCACTTTACTTTCGTCATATTGCATTACATTGCATGTAAGGCATCATATATTTATCACATTACAGGATATGGCAGATAAGATGTTACAACTTCAAAAGGACTGAACCTCCCTCCACCGTCTCTGCATTTCTTTAACAAACTTCTTAATAGTTAACACACAGAGGAACATTACCATCTCAACAATCTAGCTCAGGCTTTCATCCATTAAGAATATTATTTCCCTCCCCCTCCCCCTCCTCCTCCTCCTCCTCCTCCTCCTCCCCCTCCTTCTTTTTTTCTCCTTCTTCTTCTTCTTTTTGAGAAACTATACATTTCCTAAGAGGCATCTGTGAACACACAGACATCAAAAGGTTAATCTCTTTGAAGCATTGTTAAAACTAGGAACATCCATTACTTCCATAAGCATCTTGGTGGTCATCCACACAATTATAACAGAACATATATCTATATTAGCATTGTTTAGGTAAGAGTAAAATTTTTCTTTATGGTCTGTCTTTACCAGCATGTCTGGGCCATTTATCAGTTGTCAGGAACAGCGTGGCTCAGAGACTACCTGGTTGCTCTCTCTTCATATGATAGAGACTGGCAAAGCAGTCTAACTGCTGTCTCCTCTTGGCTTCTTGGATTTTTTCCCCTAGCTCCCACCCAGTTTATCAGCTGTCCTATCTAATTCATCAAAACAGAGATGCTGATAGTACCCCACTTATGTCAACAATCCTCTCCTACAATCAGGTTATTGGGGATAATATAAACCAACCAAGGTAGAGCTAGATCTTGGATTTTGGCTGCCTTCCATTGGAACATATCAACTATTGCACCTGCTATAAGTTCATTAGCGTCAAATCTACTCATATCTCAACATTGATAGGACTGCAGATGTCCTGGTCTTTTCCTTCACCTTTAAGTAGACTTTCTGTCCAGCATTAGCCTGTCCCTTTGTTCCCAGTAACACATACACACTCACTTTCTCTAGTACGCACAGCTTTCTGCATTATCTCTTATACTCCACCTGATATATTTTATAGGTTATATTCCATGATCTATAGATATATTTCCATGCCTTAGATGGCAACCCAAACAAACCGGGCCTGTAACAGTTTGCCCTATTGAATTTGAGATGGGGCTCCTTTGATTTTAATTAATCCTTAATTTGATCTTGAAGCAGGACAATGTACTGTAAAGCTCCATCAGGTGGGATGAAAGTATCTCAAATTCAGAACATCAACTTTTAGCTCCAGCTATCTCTTCCAACACTGTTATTGCCTCACCAGTGGAGGCTGGGGAGGGGACATGGAGGAGTATCCAGCTCTGTTCCTCTTTCTGGATGTTCTTCCACAATCCTCCCACTGGTGAGAAAATAGTTGTGTGGAGAGAAATAGATTCAGTGGAAAGTTGAGGGTTTGAATTTGAGGAAGGACAAATACCTTTGTTACCCTGTTTATTGGGGGTCCTGGGAGGGACACCTAAATGTGATCACAATTAAACAAGTTGGGGAAATTAGTCAAAGAGCACAAGCTAGCAATGCGAGAGGCAGGGCAATGGAGCGGAACCTTTTACCCAATGTCTACGGGGTCAGGCCAAGCCAAGAAGCACACCAAGTTATAAGAATAATTGAGATCTTTATTAAATACAGACAAACAGTGTATGTAACACACGCACTCAGATAACTATAGAAAATAAAGGTTGGAGTGGGACAGAGGGATTTTTCAGAGGGATTGTTGAATTGGGTGATACGACACCTGTCTTGAAGCCCGGATAGATCACTACGAAGGTCGGAAGTTGCACAGTCTCAGCCAATATGACTGAGGGGAAGCTCGCCAAGCAGAGTGGCGGCAAGACGGGATGGAACTCAGGAGCGATCCGAGGATGGTCTTGGAACAAGGGGTTTTTATAGGGAGAAATGTAACTGCAGGCTATTCCGTACTTGGGGGAAACAATGAGTTTCGGGTGCGAGACAAAGCTTTGGAAAGGTCAAAATTTAACATAATTGAGTTAGGTCCGAATTAAGAAAGAGGTAGACAGTATGCAGATGCACAGTGCTTGACAGTTGAGTATTCAGCTTGCCAAGTTGGCCTGCTCCGGGCAGGGATCTCTTTGTAAGTAGCATGCATACATAATAGAGTGTTTGCAGAGAGGTCTCCTAAAGCAGCGATCTGGCTATTTCTGGCGTGCCTGTACTGTGCTGGAATATTGCAGCAATTAGTGGCCAAGCCTAGTTCTGTGCTTGTCCAGGGGCCTCACAAACTCGTGGAGAGGGATGGTGGAAGAAAGCCAAATTATTGATAATCAAAATGATATCTATGTCACCTTAAGTGCAGCACAGATATTGCAGTAACACCTTCATCCCAGGGCCTTTCCGCACTAGACTGTTATAGTGCCATTATTCCACTTGCAACATCCTATGGAATCCTGGGGTTTGCAGTTTAGGGAGGGGCCTAACAGCACTATAACAGCCCCTCCTAAAACTGCAAACCCCAGGATTCCATATGATGTTGAAAGTGGAATAATAGCACTATAACAGTGTAATGTGGAAATCGCCCCAGTTGACAGAGCTTTATGGTGCCTTGTCCTGCTCCAAGATCTGTTAAAGAAGAAAGTTACAGGGGCCCCATCTCAGCTCTACCCATGCCTTGGTATATTGTCTTTTCTTGGCTTTTCCTTCATAAATTAAAGAAATATTAATGATATAAATGAAGAGGCACACACATGCTCAAAAAGAGCTGTGCCCTGTTCATTATTTAGGTTGCTGCCTCTCAGAAGGGAAAGCCACTCTCTACATGGTCAGGAATAGCTTCCCATTATGTCTTTTTTAGAAAACACGTATGCACATCAGGGAAAAGATGCTGATGCGCGCAGCTTTGGGAACAGATTTCTGAAAACAACCATGGCAACTGGCCAGGGCTCTGCTGTCTAAATCAAAGCAGACAAACAACAGAAACTAAAAAGAAGATGGATAATACATTTAAATGAAATGCTCCTAATTCGATAAATACAGAATTGCACTAGGTTTAATTGGTAGCTTTATCAACAGAACTTTAATTGATTAATCAGCAGGGGGACATGTTTAATCAAGAACAGCAAATTTTAATGAGTGGGGTGGGGCTCAGACTGAGTTAAAGATAGCTGGGTTTATTTTTTTCAGAGTTTTTTCTCCCCTCTAGTGTATACTTTGATGGTGAATAGAAAAGCAAAATATTAAAGAGGATTTTTTTTCCTTTCCTTTGAATAATGAATGGTGGCTTTTGGTTCTTTCATGTAAATTATCACATGAGTGTGCCTTTGCTTCCTGTAAAATCTGAAAAAGACAACTTGATTGAAATTTTCATGATATACATATTAAATATAATAGGTTAATTACTCAACTGAAGGCTCAAACCTGTATATTTCCATTCCATAGACAGGTGTATGCTATTAACAATGATGAGCATTTTGCGCAGTTTTCACTCATTATTCACACATTCTGAGAAATTATTTTGTGTTTTTTGCACAAGGATTGTGGGGGGGGGGTTACACAAAAAATGTTTTTCATGCGAAAACTATTTCCAGAAACACATCTTTTTGTGGGGAAAAAACCTCCATATTTTTCCACAGAACCAACAATTTTTGCACAACAAAACAGTTTCATGTAAAAATGATTTCAAGAAACACATGTTTTGTGGAGGGGGAAACAAGTTTTTTCTACAAAAACATTTTTTTTGCACAACAAAGTGTGTTTCTAGAAACAGTGTGGGTTGCACAAAAAATATGGAGTTTTGCACAAAAGCCACAAAATCCTGCATCTTTTTCTGGGCAGAATAATTTGCCAAAACATTTCAGCATCTGCAAGTATTCGGTGAAAACTACATGGACATATTTGATTGGCATCCTGTTGGTGAATTATGATAGAGTAAATTACACTTATACCATTATAACACAGTTTTTGGTATGTGGTAGAATTCAACAGAAATCTCCTCCTCCAAACCTACCTTGTAAGCAGCATAACTGCTCCATGATGGCTACTTCTGTGTTGTCAGTAAGCAGGGAATTAAGCTGGGACATATCCAGCTGTTTTCCTACAGCTGGATGCACTGCAAGGAAATCATCTGCAAGAAATCCTCAGAGGTCTCTGAAAATGCCTGTTGCAGCACATCCCCTAATGCATCCCCTGAAGTATAGCATTATGGATTTCTGGAGGAGAATGACTTAAAATTATTCTGTAGAAACAAGTACTTAAAGTTACATCACCAAACTACAAATCCCAGGGCTCCTTACGATAGAACATGGCAGTTAAAGTGGAATAAAAGTACTACAATTGTGTAAGGTGGACACATCCTAAATCTGCTATCTAGAATCCCTCTCCATGGAAAAAGAGCCTCTTCACTATATCTGTGTAAAACCTGCTCAAGAAAAATTTTGCAAGTCTTCCTAAAGCTCCTTTGGGTTCCCTTGAAGCTCCTTGGGTATTTTGCCTACATTGGAATCCCTGCTTTTTTGCTTTGAATTTTTGCTCAGGTGAAAATTCAGTTAATGCCTTTAATTCCACTCTCAGCTCAGCTCTCTCAAAAACCTGCCTGCATTTCCCAAGTTCCATATCTGGCTGCTGTAAATTGGAGCTGGGTGGGGCATTTGCAGGGGGAGCCAGTGAACCCAGAGAGTTTTCATCCGGCTCTTCAAAAAGGCACCACATGAAATGAAAGCAATGCTGCTTTGTAGTAAATAAAACATCACAGAGAGAGAGGGGGGGACCCTTCTCATGGAAGTCTGAGCTGCAGCAAAGAGATGCTAGTGGAAAAATTTTGGAAAGTGTGGCTTTCCAGTTCAAAAAAAATGAGGGCTTAAGGTAGTGATGTGAAAAATGTTCAGTCTCCATTTTTGCAATAGCTTTCTGAATTCCAGCTGCTAACGCTTCTCATCCTTTGTTGGTATCAAGTTGTGAGACTTCAGTTGGAATTCTGTTTGAGTGCTATGCCAGTGTTTGTATGCTAATATAGGTACTGGGAGGTTTCAAGAAGAAAAAGTCCCAGGGCCCAACAGCCAGGAAAGAAAGAAGCCACTGGAAGAACAGACAGCTCTGAACCTGCAAACAATGCCTGAATTCCTACATTGTCAGTGATGTTACCCTGTTTACTGGGGGTCCCGGGAGGGACACCTAAATAACCTTACAATTACACAAGATGGGGAAATTAGTCAAGAGCACTGGTTGGCACTACGAGAGGCAGGGTAATGCAGCGGGATCTTGTAACCCAATGTTTACGGGGTCAGGCCAAGTCAAGAAGCAAACCGTGTTGGAAATAATGAATGATCTTTATTAAACACAGGCACACAATGTAAACAACACACGCACACAGATAACTAAGGAAAATAAAGGAGTGAGTTTGATAGTGGGATTTTCAGAGGGATAGTTGTTTCGGGTGATACGAAACCTGTTCTTGAAGCCCGGAAAGAAGATAGAGAGCGATGCTGGGGTTCGATGTATCTCAGCACATGGAGCTGAGGGGAAGCTCACCAAGCAAAGTGGCAGCAAGGCGGTCTGGAACTCGGGAGCGATCCGAGGAAGGTCTCGGAATCAGGGGTTTTTATAGAGGGGAATGTGACTGCAGGCTATGCCATAGTTGGGGGGAAAAATAATGTGATTTAGGAGTGGGACAAAGCTTTGGAAAGGTCAGAATTTAGCATGATTGAGTTAAGTCCGAATTGACAAAGAGTTAGCCAGTATGCAAATGCTCAGTGCTTGGCGGTTGAGTTTTCAGCTTGCCAGGTTGCCTGCTTGGGGCAGGGAGTCCTTTTGTAAACAGTGTGCATACATAATGAGGGTGTTTGCAGAAAGGTCTCCTAAAGCAAGGATCTGGCTATTTCTGGCCTGCTTGGGTGGAGAATAGAATGTTCAGCAATTAGTGGCCGAGCCTAGTTCTGTGCTTGTCCGGGGACCTCACAAACATGTGGAGAGGGGTGGTGGAAGAGAGCCAAAATTATTGATATCAAAATGATATCTGGGTGTATCTCCAAAGAGGCCTAAACTGCAGTGACAGTGGGAAATGTGTAGAGCTTCAGGCCACACGCAGCCCATGAACCTTATTTACCTCCCTAGCTCCCCACCAAACCCCTCATTTTTAAAATTAATTTTGTGTAATTTTGGGTGTTTTTTACCCTATAACTACACAGAAAGCCTCCCTTAAATGTGAAAAAGTACAAGATTCCCCACTCACACAATATCCTAGAACCCTCACTATCCCCCACCAATGCCTCCATTTTCATCACAGTATCTCTCAAAATGGCAACAGGAGGTAAAATGATGTCAGTTCCAGTTACCACCATTTTGAAAGGAATGGCAAATAGAACCTGGAGGGGTGGGGATATTAGGAAATTCTAATTGACTTCAACACAGTTGCCAACCCCACCCTATGCCAACATGGGGGAGCATAATACTCCTCCAGTATACTTCCATCCCCTTCCCCTTCTGCCATGGCTTGACCAACCTTGTACTTCCTAGAATGCACCTATACAGCCATTTAATGGTCTGGGAAATGTAGGGGGCAATTGGCAAGATCCAGTTGTGGAACATGTCCAGAGGGAACAAAATGGTGAGGTCTGGAAGCCATGCTCTATGAAGAACGCCTTAGGGAGCGGGTTATGTTTAGTCTGCAGAAGAGAAGGTTAAGAGTGAGCATGATAGCCATGTTTCAATATTTGAAGGGATGCCATGTGGAGGAGGGAGCAGGTTTGTTCTCTACTGCTCCAGAGACTAGGACAAGGAGCAATGGATTCAAGCTGCAGGAAAGGAGATTCCACTTGAACCTCAGGAAGAACTTCCTGACGGTCAGAGGTGTCCGGCAGTGGAATATGCTGCCTCGGAGTGTGGTAGAGTCTCCTTCTTTGGAGGTTTTTAAGCAGAGGCTGGATGGCCATCTGTTGGGAATGCTTTGATGGGTGTCCTGTATAGCAGGAGGTTGGACTGGATGGCCCCTGGGGTTTCTTCCAACTCTATGGTTCTATGATTCCACAGACAGAAGAAGCTAGAAGACGTATTTCTAGCGAAAACACATCAGTACGCTTGAGGATGGTGTCTTCTGCCTTCTCCCTGCTGTGGAATTGCAATGGCACACTGTTCCTGTGTGTGTATGTATGTGTGTGTGTGTGTGTGTGTGTGTGTATCCCACCCTATGTACAAGGATCTCAGGGTGGCATAGAACATGTCAGTTTTAAAGAGCGTAAAATCATAAGAGGTGAGGGACTTTGAGGTCCACATGCAAGGCCAGCGTGTCCTTAGAATTTGGGGAAATGATAGCTCAAAGGACGCCTGTGAGAAGAGGGTAATGGCAGGATCTTTTCACAAGTGTATACCAGTACTAACTGTAGAGAGGACTCCAGTTAAAAATTAAACAGAGTATTTTATTTGGAATTAACCAACACACAAGAATCCAGACACTCTCAAGAAACATACAAGGCTGTTGGAAAGTGAGGCAAGAAAGGTTACATAGAAAGAGAAAAGGGTGATAGTCACCAGTCCTGAAGGAGAAGATTGAAGCAGAGTGGCTCAGACTACGCATCTCAGGGTAGCATGATCAAACAGAGATCTGGGCACCATGTATTACATCCAAGTACTACAATTTACTGGGGCTGGAGTTGGAGTTTTTATACACTATTTTCTGCCCCAAAGAAGGGTAACGGCTTTCTCATGGAGTTGACAAAGAAGTTTAGAATTGGCTGATTGTCTTAACTCTAGGTGACAAAACATTGAAGGGAGTCCTGGCAATCTCTTAATGTTTTGGTCAGGTAATGTGAATGGGGAAGGTCTCTGTAGGATATGCTCACAGCAGGGTCTCTGATTGCTTCACCTAGGCAGTTTCATCTTCTATTGTTTCAGGAGTGCTTGTAGCTTGCAGTTTTTGAAAGGATTATCCCAAGGCAATCAGCATCAGGCTTTCCTGCATGAACTTCTCTGAAACTCTCTGAACCTCTCCAAAATTATGACCTGATCATGAATCACAGAATCATAGAAATGTAGAGTTGGAAGAGACCCCAGGGGCCATCCAGTCCAACCCCCTGCCATGCAGGAACACCCTCAAAGCACTCCCGACAGATGGCCATCCAGCCCCTGCTTAAAAACCTCCAAAGAAGGAGACTCCACTACACTCTGAGGCAGCAGATTCCACTGCTGGACAGCCCTGACCGTCAGGAAATTCTTCCTGAAGTTCAGGTGGAATCTCCTTTCCTGCAACTTGAATCCATTGCTCCTTGTCCTGGTCTCTGGAGCAGCAGAAAACAAGCCCTCTCCTTCCTCTACATGGCATCCCTTCAAATATTTAAACATGGCTATCGTGTCCCCTCTTAACCTTCTCTTCTGCAGACTAAACATACCCAGCTCTCTTATCCTGACCTGGCAACATGCTTACAGCCAGCACTCTTTCAAACACGTATTTCAGCCACTAATATGTCCAATTATGAAAACAGCACATCCTGCAGAGTAGGGGTGTATGCTGTGATAGCATAAGACTAAAGACCCTTTCACACTACACAATTGTATGCTGTGATTCCACTTTAGGGGCCATGGCAACATTTTATGAAATCCTAGGACTTGAAGTTTGGGAAGAGGTATTTAGAATTCAGTTTGAGTGTTGGACTACAACCCTGGGGACCAGAGTCTAATTCTCTACTTGGCCATGGAAACTCACTAGGTAATCTTGGGCACATCACACATACTCTATCCCAGAAAACCCTGTGATACAGTCGCCTTATGGTCTCCCTAAGTCCGAAATGACCCGAAGGCACACAACAACATCAATAATTTAGACATCTCTGCCAGAGCTCCAGTTCCTCGCCAAACTACAAATTCCATGATTCCATGGGATGCAGCCAAGGTAGTTAAAAGTGAAATCATAGTACTGTGATTGTGTAGTGTGAAAGAGCTGTGATTCTAAAACACTGAAAGCATGTTAAACAGTTAACACTTATAGCAGGACAAATTAAAACCAATTAAAACCATAACACACACAACTTTTCATAAACTCAGATCTGCCCTACATCAAAATATTGTTTTCTGTGCAGAAAAGGTTGTTTTCTGTTCAAAACAACAAGGTGTGAATTTTGCCCAGAATAAACCCCAAACTACTGTATTGATCATACCCTCTCTGCTATTGGCAGCCCTTTAACTATCAGCAGTTGGTGGCTAGATGGGTGAGCAAATCCATTCTGTATTTTAGTCTGAATTTTAAACGTGCTACCCATGGTGCTGAATCATGTCTCAAGAACAGATTTGCACTTTTGATAGCTTGTTTAAAGTCTTAGTGAAAACTTGGGTGGCTTCAGCCAGCACAGCATAGCATTAGGACTCCAGGAGTTCAGGGTTCAAACCTCTACTCAGCCAGGGAAACCCACTGGGGGACCTTGGGCAAGTCACACTCTCTCAACCTCAGTAGAAGGCAATAGCAAGCCACCTCTGAACAAATCTTGCCAAGAAAACCCCCTGATAGGGTCACCATAAGTTGAAATTGACTCCAAGGCAGACAACAACAAATTCACCTCCTAGTAATCTTGGAGCCTCCAGTTACCGTTACTTTTTGTGTCCTCCAACTTCCAGAATCCTTGGCTGGGGGATTCCGGGATTTGGAATCTGAAAAAGTCCAGACTTTAAATGAGTCTGAACTTTAAGATGAACCTTCATCCTGAACTTTAACAGAGTTGTCCAGGAGTCTAGATTATATTCTGCCCCCAACGTGTCCAGTACCTTGGAGAGCTCTTTCAATGGTTGAAGCCAAGCCAAGACCTGTCCCAAAGACTGTCTCACACAAAGACCCACCAGCTGCTGCAAGCTTAAGGGATACTGCCGGCAGGAAGGAAAGTGAATGAAATAGACATAGACCCTGTGAAAAGGCACCTGATCAACCATAAGCAAAACTGGGTTTTAGTGCCACTTTGGGCCAAACTACCATCCCGTCCGAATCTCTTTTAATATCACCATGTATTGGCCAGAATATTCTTGTCAGTGCAGAGACAGAGTTCAAGATCCTTGCAGCCACGATGAGGGGAGCTGTAATCTAAAACATTGAAAGGCTGACAGATTGAAGAAGGTTAGTTAGATGGGGGCATATGTTATAATCTAAATCCTAGAACTTAGAGGACTTTTTTAAAAAAAAAAATTAATTGGATGGATGCATGGATGCATGGATGGATGCATGGATGGATTGGATGATAGCTTCCAGAATCCCTCCACTAAGCATACTGGGGTAACCCCTTGTTTTGGTCCAGTGAGTGGGGAAACCTGAAGGAAAAGGCTGTACTCACTGGCTAAGTTCAGAAGGAAAGGGAGAGCTCAAGAGGACAGCTTAGGGCTCAGGAGTTGGCCCTTTACACTTTGAATAAAGCAGTGGTATTTTCAGTTAAACAGACTTCTCCCACTTATCTGGCGTGTTATGGACCACAGCACTGCCAGAAAACAGAATTGTTCTAAAAGGGAACCCATGTACTGTACTGTAAGAAGCACAAAGGGCTTACGGAAGCTCACTTGGAACCAACTGTGTGCATGCTACTTGCAGAGTGTCTCAGCTGGCTCAGCACCTTTCTCCCCTTCTCAGTTTGCTTTGTAAGCAGTGCATGTGTGCAAGCCAAGCAAGCCTCTGTAGGCAAGAAGAACTGATAAAAGAGCAGAAATCCCCATAGAATCAACGGAACTTGTCCTTAATTTGGAAGCATCAAAAGAGTGAGTCACCAGATAATGGGGCGTTGAAACATGGGGGCTTTCTGTATATAAGAGAGGACAAAAGGGTAAATTCTTGGTAGTGTAATTTTGATACGGCATTTGCTTTTTTTGGTATCTTTTTTAGAAAATGAATACTTTAAGATATGCATCTGGATGTTGCAATACTACTGAGCAGCAACATTACTGAGCATCAAGTCCTGCTCTGGAACCTCACTGGACGCATGGAACTTTGGGGACAGTGCAGCTGTGCCAAATTTAATATATAAATTGTTGTTCACTTGTTAAAATGTACATATTGGGACTTAAAGTGTGATTGTGTTCTCAATGTTCAATTATAGCTGACTCCATAGAACCCAGAAAGTGGTACACTGGCTGAAAGGCATTCTGAGAGCTGTAGTCCAAAACAAAGGTTTTTCTCAAACTCTGCTGAATGCCTGTGTGCTTTGATGAAACCTGGCTTTGCAGTGACAAGACCTGAATTAAAACTGGGGTAGTGGAGGAGATTCTGCCTCATCTCATCATGGCAGTAAGGAGAACACTCTTCCTCCCCAGATATTTCTTTCTCATTTTTCTCTCTTCAGCCTCCCTCAATCCCCATCTCTTGGCAAGAGCCAGCAAAGGAAATCAGGGGGATTTAAAGATCTGGACTGTCTGTAATGTTAAACCAAGGCTGTAAAATGGAAATCTGAAGATGAGTTTCTGCCTCCATATTGCCACAACCACAGGGACATCTTGTAAGCAAACCAGTCAGCAGAAACTAAATCAAGAGTCACATGTTCTTTGTTTTATTTTATTTCAGGCTGCAAGGAGGCTATGCACAATAGCCTTCCCTTAATGGCCAATTCAGGCAGAGGAGCTCTTGGTTGTCTCTTCTGGATAAGGCAGTTCTGCATGCATCATAAAAATACAAGTCAGTTCTTTGGCTACCACGGCTTGGTGATCCTACTGCACATTTCCAGTGTGATGTGCTCCTCTGTTCTCCAGAGGCTACATGTGTAGAGCCTCTTTAGTGTCTCTTCCAGGTGCAAACACTGACATTCAGCTTTATGGAACATAAAGGGCTTGGTATGTTTAGCCTGGAGAAAAACATAGTGGCTGGAATTCATGATCACAGTTATAAATGTGCAACCTAGAGTTACACAGTCATAACGGATTTGTATTCACAGTCCCTACATATTCAATTGTGTAGGGAATATGCAAGGATTTTAAAAATCCCCCAATCTTGATTAACCAAGCATCAACCACTGCAAGCATTGTAGGTGTGTTTTCCTGTCAACTGGAATACAGCAGACTGACATTTTCACCTCCCTCCCTCCAATGATCTTTGGTACAAGGAAGAATTGGTACAGGGATCCTGTTTCTGATTGTCACAGTATACCTAACTAAGGCCATTTCCGCCCTATACTGTTATAGTGCTATTATTCCACTTTGATCATCCTGTGGAATCCTGGGACTTGCAGTTTAGGGAGGGACCTTTAGAATTCTCAGCCAGAGAGCTCTTTGGCCTCAGTAAACTGCAAACCCCAGAATTCCACAGGATGTTGAAAGTGGAATAATAGCACTATAAGTGTAGTGCAGAAAGGCCCTAAGTATACTTAACTAAGTAGTTCATCTAGAATCTCTGCCTCAGTCTACTGCTGGACCTTTTGATAGGAAGAAGACAGAGATCTCTTTCACATTACACAATGGTATCACTTTGATACCACTTAACTGTCATGGCTCCATCCTATAGAATCCTAGGATCTGTAGTTCTATGATGCATTCTCTCTTTTGTAGTTCTGTGTAGTTCTCTCAACTAGAGAATTTTCATGCTTTCCTAAACTGCAAAATCTCAAGATTCCATAGGAGGCAGGCATGGAATTGGAGAAATGCAGTAATTGCATAGAATCCATGAAACCAGCTAGATGCATCGATCGATAGGCAATCACTCTTTTATGGATTACTGAAATAGTCAAAGTACTTCCTGGATGAGTTAGAACCGTACAGTTTGGCCTAAGTCTAGTCCAGGATTCTTTAATAATTTGAACATCAGAAGACAGAGACCTAGAATCATAGAATCATAGAATCATAGAAATGTAGAGTCGGAAGAGACCCCAGGGGCCATCCCGTCCAACCCCCTGCTATGCAGGAACATCCTCAAAGCACTCCCGACAGATGGCCATCCAGCCCCTGCTTAAAAACCTCCAAAGAAGGAGACTCCACTACACTCCGAGGCAGCAGATTCCACTGCCGGACAACCCTGACTGTCAGGAAGTTCTTCCTGAGGTTCAGGTGGAATCTCCTTTCCTGCAGCTTGAATCCATTGCTCCTTGTCCTGGTCTCTGGAGCAGCAGAAAACAAGCCCACTCCCTCCTCTATATGGCATCCCTTCAAATATATAAACATGGCTATCATGTCCCTTCTTAACCTTCTCTTCTGGAGACTAAACATACCCAGCTCTCTAAGTCTATCCTCACAGGGCATGGCTTCCAGGCCCCTCACCATTTTGGTCGCCCTCCTCTGGACTTGCTCCAGTTTGACCATGTCCTTCTTGAATTGGGGTGCCCAGAACTGGATACAGTATTCAACATGAGGTCTAACCTTTTCCACACTAGACTGCTATAGTGCTATTATTCCATTTTCAGCATCCTGTGGAATCCTGGACTTTGCAGTTTAGGGAGGGGCCTTTAGAATTCTCAGCCAGAGAGCTCTTTGGCCTCAGTAAACTACAAACCCCAGAATTCCACAAGACGTTGAAAGTGGAATAATAGCATTACAACAGTGCAGTGCAGAAATGGCCAAAGATGTGCATATACTCCTCCCTCAAAATGCAGGAGGGGAATCCTAAATTCCATCCCAAAATAGTTAAAGTGCTTTCAGGTCATTTAGACATCTCATCTCCATCTTATCTCCACCCTCAGTTTACTCAGTAGCAACCCATACTCTTTCAGGCTCAGTTCCCCCATGTATGTTATCAGGGATAACAGAACTCATCTACCAAGTAGGACTGTTGTAAGACAGGGATGGATAGGCACAGAGGATGAAAGGGCTAGTTTTCATTCCACAGCAGGCTTCCCTTCCCCTTTGGGAACAATTTTTGAAAACAATATTGGAAATTCCCTTTGTTTTCAAAGAGTTATGGTGTTGTTTGACGGAGACTGCCACTCTTAAAGATGATGATTTACTGTTTGAGATCAGCTTTTGCCTGAAAAAATAGGTAAAAATTGAATGGTCCAGAAAAGCCAGGGGCTACAAGAAAAAAAGCTTTTGGAGGCCACATGTGACCCACAGAACACACAATTCCCACACATTGTAAAATTTATAACTTGATAATGAGTACATCCAAAATCTCCTCAGCATACCATAAATATCTGTATACAAAGATACAACACACCAGCATTACATAACCAACATGCAGAATAGAACATTGTGTAACACATGTCAATGACTGCGTGTCGTCGTGCAACCACAGTGCACAATCACAATGTGCCATGTGCAGTGCGTAAACAAAATGCACAACATTACTCTACAGGCAACACCACTTTTGCCACTGTTAGCCAAATAAGTCTGATGCACTATGGCAAATAATTTGGCTCACTTGTGTAGCATGGCTTACGCACACATGTATCACTAACAGAATGCCAGACAACATATGTGAAGCTCTCTAAGTATTTGCAAGTATCATACCAGCATAAAACATTTTTATTTATAAAAATCTTATCAACAGTCCTCAGAAATGTTGGCCAAGATTCTGCATTGTGATTGTGTAGTGCAAATTTACAATCATGTAGTTAAGTGTTGTTTGTGCTGCAACACCCTTCTGCTGAATACCAAAACTGTGCCACCAGGTGCATATCTGCAAATATCCTTGCTGTCTCCACATATCTACTGGTACAAGGAAGGCACTGATAAGTAGTTACATACCAACCAAGAATATGCAACACCACGTGTAACAGTTACAAAACAGAACCCTCCTTTTCCAGTTGTGAACTGCACACAGGCCATATACACGGGTCCAGAAAGTACAACCACATGCATAAGAGAACTAACATGTGTGTAAAACACCAACAGGGTGCTAGCCATTTTTTGAACTACAATTCCCAGAATCCTCTAGCCATTGGCATAACTGGTTGGGTAACTCTGGGAGCTGTGATACAAAAAAGTAAGATCTTTGAGCTCCAAGTAAATACAGTCAGCCCTCCAGATCCACAGATTCTGCATCCATGGATTTAACTAATCACAACTCAAAAATATTGAAAAAAAATTCCAGAAAGCAAACTTGTGAGTTGTTTCTCATTTTATGTAAGGGACACCATTTTACTACATCACTGTATGTAATAGGACTTGAGTGTCCACAGATTTTGGTATCCATGGGAGATTCTTGAATCAAACCCCAGCAGATACTGAGGGTCCAATGTATCAGCAGTAGCAGAAGTAAATATTTAAAAAATCAGGTGTATAAGAAAGAAATCCAAAATCTGTGCCTAGTGATGGCTCTTGCCATTTTCATCCACATCTTTGTCCTAATGACTTGGTGCTCTAACCTAATCTTAAAGAAGGGTGCACAACTTTTTTTCTTTCTTTGAGGATAATGCCAAGCAAACAGCCCAAGGAGAGATACTAGGAGGGCAGTGGCTATGTGCCAGGGGTGAGAAGAAACCATGTCAAACACTGTGCCAATTGTAGAGCCCCAGCTGGTAAGGAACAGCTCTGGCAGCTATTAAGCAGATGGTCAGCTAATTCATGGCAGGATTATGTGCACCCTGGAACTCACTAACCACCCTGTAAGCTTTTGTCCTATACCAGCTGGGCAGTTGTCTGTACTGGAATGAGCAGGGCATTGGGATTTGGAGTGTGGGCAGATGGTGCCAGCCAAGGGCCCTGCCAAAAGAAGAAGGGAACATCTCAGAAAGAGGAACATGGCAAAGGAAATGTGACATTAATCCCTTTGAGGATGACAGGGAAGGCTGGAGGACGCAAAATCTTCACTTGTCACAATATGTGGCCACATAAAATGTGCAGGCTGTGCTCCTGTGCCTCCTTCTTTGGGATTAAGTCCCTTGGAATTCAGTGCAATTGAAACAACTTAAAAATATCTAGGATCAGGCTGTCAGACTGCTGTCCTAGAGGTATTCATTTGGAAGAGTTTATCACTGAAACTACTAGGATGTTCTTCTCCCCAGGTAAATACACATAGGAGTCAATGCCACAGTCTAGTTGTTTTGTTACACATATATAAAATCCCCTGCAGAACTGATTGGACATTTTCCATTGTGGACCTGTGCATTCAGTTAAAGGTTCCAGGCATCGCAGTTCCACACGCAGTGCTACTGTGCATGGAGAGAAGCGCATTTTATACATTCAGCAGTACAACATGCAACATGGCCATTTCACATCAAAGTGGTGTAGCACAATCAATTCATAACTCCACATGCACTTATTTGTACTGCACGACCCTGATGTATGATCTCAGCTGCTGTGGTACAGGGGTTACAGTGCTGGGTTGGGATTTGAGAAATCCAGAGGCCCTTTCACAGTTGTAGTGCTGAGGCTGTTATCATGGTTATGATATGTCTGGTGAGAGCACTAGATATCCTTTTGATATCAAATAATTTGGCCTTTACTTGACCTTTCTCTGCCACCCTACTCCATGTGTTTGCAGAGGTTCACCGGACAAGCACGTATTGGGCGCGGCCGTTAATGGTTGTACATTCCAAACCTCATTCAGGCAGGCAACTTAAGCCTCTCCGATGCTTTAGGGAAAAACCTTCTTGCAAACCAGCTTTGCTCAGCACGAATCTACACAAAGACGCACGGCCAAGAGCTAAGCCATTCCTTTATGCTGAACCATTTGCAAACTGGCCATACTATTGTCATCCAGCACTAAGCCCATCATGTAAAACCTGACCTTTTCCAACTCCTTTGTCCAGCTCCAAATTTCCTTTGTTCTCACCGAGCATGGCATAGCCTGTAGGTAAAATCCACCCTATAAAGTCCCCACTTTTGGGACTCCTCGGATCGCTCCTGAGTTTCATCCCGCCTTGCTGTCGGTTTGTCCGGTGAGCTCCCCTCAGAGAACTGCGCTGAGCTTCCTTCCCCGCAACCTCATCTTCTCTCCAGGACTACAAGACCAGGTGTCGTATTACCCATTCCCCAAAGCTCTCCATTTCTACTTCTAGTTAGTTGTGTGCATGTGGTGTCTTTTATGTCGTTTGTTCTCAATAAATGTTATTTTTGTTACTTTAAAACTTGTCTGGCTATGCTCTCTGACCTGAAGCCGTAGACATAGGGTACAAGATCCTGGCTAAAGTTACCCTGCCTCTCACTAGCTTAAGAGAGTGCTTGGGCTTAATTTCCCCATCTTGTGTTTTTATTTGGTTATTTGGGTGCCCCTCCCAAGACCCCCAACATACAGGGTAACAAGGCCACTTTAAGTTCCATGGAAACTTCCTATGGAATTCTGTGATTTGTGGTCTACCGAGGCACTATAGCCCTCTGGCTGTGGGTTTTAAATATGTCTCCCTAAACTATAAATCCCAGGTTTCCTCAAGATGGAACTATGAAAGTTAAAGCACTGGTAACTATGTGGTGTGATGGTGGCCCAAGTTCTAGTGTAGAGCCATGAGATTCATTAGGCACGCAAAATATGTCCAGAATCTGCACCAATTGTCATAATGCCCGCAAAGGCTTGTTTCCATCACGTTGCTGGCTCCCCACTCCCTTGACACCCTCCAAGGAATCTTGCTTGCCCTCAATGGTTGTCTCCTTGAAGAGCGGCTAATAAATATGGGAGGAAACAAAATCTGAAAAACATTTTGCCAGAGGTGGGGAGGAGTGTCTGGCTTTCCAAGTATTTTGAACTGCAACTTCCACAGTCTTTACCATGGGTCACACTGGGTGGGGCTGGTGGGAATTGTGGGCCCCAGACATTCCCCACTTCTACCCTTTGCCATGTAGACCTTTACACATTTTCAGGAAAGAGCATCAAAAGTTGCAAACCAGGTGGGAGCCCAAAGCAACTGCCTGGATTGTGGCCTCTAACCATTGTGGCATTTGCCAAGCCTTTAAACCCCAGCTCCTAACAAGAACTTAGAAAAGTTGCTTTTCTTTGCAATAATGGCTGGAGGGTTCTGGGACCTGTAGTCCAAAAAGGTTTTTTTTTCCAAGCTCTGCACAACAGACACCCCCAAAACTTTAACCAGATATATATACATATAGATGTATAGATATAGATATATAGATACACACACCCACACAGAGCCAAGGGTGATAATCCTCTTGGGCCAGAATTCTGTTAGGGATATATCCATCCATAACTATCTTTTGTACAGGCAAATGTCCTTGTTCAGGCACTGCAGGGGTTGATATTCTCTTCCTCCCTCTCTCAGTACCCAAAGGCCACTCCCCACTTGCTGCAAATCCCAGAAGATACCCCAGCACGGCCATTCTTTGCATCAAGGTGGGCAAACAGGACCGGAGAAGCAATTGACTACCTCCACATAGCCAGACACAAAATGATAACATCAGCAGGCAGATCTGCCTAGGTCTTCCAGGGGTCTCAGTGCTGTTGGAATCACTGTATGTCTTGCTGCAGGGACAAAACCAGATACTTCTCCTATCAGTTTTTCAGTAAGTCAGGGAAGGGTATATTGCTCCACCGCACTAGCCTGTTATAGCATGATGATTCCACTTTCAACATCCTCTGGAATCCTGGGGTTTGCAGTTTCAGGAGGGGCCAATTGGCCCCTCTTGAAACTGCAAACTCCAGGATTCCAGAGGATGTTGAAAGTGGAATCATCGCTCTATAACAGGCTAGTGTGGAAATGGCCATAGTATAGGTTCACATGTAGATACTAAGAGGATGTTGGATTGAGGCCAGAGTGTGTTTGTTATACATGCATAGATTCCCAGATTCCCTGAGGAAGTGGTTGGGCATTTTCTACATTCAGTCCAAGCGTACAGAGTTGCACATGAGTTGCCGCTGCACATGCAGGTGCACATTTGTTTGAGCTTTGGGTTTGGCATTCAGTTGCACACCTGGTTGTACATTCTGTCGTCTGTTTGCATGCACATTTGATTGTGCATCTGGTTTCCCCATTCTGTTGTGCCTTCAATAGTACAAGGAAAGAGTTGCAGAGCACAACCAAGGCATACTTCCCCATGCAAGAATGTTACACTAAGATGTAAAATCCCAGCCACGGACTTCTGCATCGTGAATGAAGAATTTGTGCTGTATTATGTCCAAATGCTGACCTTCTCAGATGCCTGCCTGCCCTCTGCTTGGCCCTTGGTGTCGTCTGCCTTCTGGCTTTGGGCATATGGCACAGAATCTTTGGTGTGCCAGCTTTTTAAAAAAAGGAAAAAGAAAAGAATGTCAAGAGGGTGGTGAGAGGTTGCTCAGTGCTGTCCAGCCAGCCTGTTGATCTTAGATAAAGCTGTTTACTTCCTTGCAAAGAAAGAACAGAGAGGATTAACTGGAGTGTTTGAGCAGAGAGATCATCAAGGCAGCTGGTCTCTCTGACTAAGATTCCCTTCTGCCATCCCTGTTTCTGCTCATTGATGTAAGTTTCCAGATTGGGAAGATGGAAAAGTCTCCAGCTCTTTGGCGCAGAATAAAGGGCTGAAAAACAGCTCCTCTGTGCAGAATAACTCAGCGAATGCAAACTGCATAGTCTTTATGATTATAACATCACCCCAATGAAAAGGATTTAGTCATTTGCATAAAAACCATCAGATTTATTTATTCATTTCTATTTAAAGTTACATGTGCTCTCTCTCTCTCTCTCTCTCTCTCTCTCTCTCCTTTTCTCCTCACACACACACAGTTCAGCCAAAATTATTCCTTGAATGGTTTTATCATATCAGCAGTAAGACGGTCCCTGCCGTCAGGGCTAAAGAACATGACACACAAAGAAAGGGTGATGGCGAAGGCAGATGGAGAAGAATTCAGACACCGTTTTGTTAAATTTACATGCTTTTTCATCACAACAAATATTCAGCTCACCTGATGGAATTCTACTATGGCAAGTAGGCTCAAAAGAAGACAAGGTGGTCTCTCAACAGAGGTGATGGTTCTCTTCTCTCTCTCTATGTAATAGACACGTAATCTGCAGTTCAAGATTCCTAATTTTGTTTCCAAGTAAGCCTGCCCTGCACTCATTTGGATCAGGACTAGCCAATGGCATACCCGCCACCATTCCATAGATGAAAACTGGAACATGTATGGCCAAGCAACATCACAGTGTGGTCAAGATGGCAAAAACTTATTAATGCGAAAGAACAAGTTAGGAAAGGCTTCAGCAGATGGCTTTTGCCCAAGCCTACTGGGAAGGGCAAGATTTGCTAAGTGCAAACTATTTTTGCACTTTTAACTCATTGGTCAGCCATTGAAGTAAGCTGGGAACAAAGGGGGAAAGTGGAAGGGGGAGAGAAAAATCAGCACATTTTAGAAGCAACTGGAAAAGTGAGACACAAGCGGACTAATCAGGACTGTCCCTGTCAAATCAGTATGGTTGGAGGGTATGACATAGGAGGGGAGGTTTAGTTACACGCCAAACTGCCTTCCCCAGTTTTGTTTTTATAAAGGGTGGAACTCTTCCTCCACCCCACTTAGACCCTCTTGGAATGCACCCATTTCAAAAGTCCAAATTTGCTCTCAGGTGTACACTTGCATACATAAAAGTTCATCCTCTTTCCTTCCCTCCCCTCTTCCCCCCCCCTCTCTCTCTCTCACACACACACACACTATACAGGCACACAAAAGCCCATCCTTGCAAATTGTGCCACTCTGCAAAATCGTGTGAGCCGTGCAGATTAAGAGCCTTTAAGTCAATTTGACCAATTTACATAATTCTATCTACTTATAAGACTCAGGTTTCAAAACACGATGCTTTTCGCAAAGAATTCAAGGCCCTTCATCAATGCCTTGAGCAGTATCCAATGACTAGTGGAGAAATAGATGAAGCAGAGGTGTTGCTGGGCATTACTTCTTTAACTGAACATTTTGCACCAGAGGCAAAAATAACATGCAAAGGAGAGGAACAGATCCCTGCACCACAAACAAGAAGAGCAGTTCAATAGGTTTCAGCAAACCCTTTTTGTCCCCAAAACTAACAATCTGCCCATGTGAAATAAAAGACTAGGTCAGGTAAATCTTGCATAAATAAACAAAAACGTTTTGTACTTTCCAGAGAGCCCGTCAAAAGCATCTTCCAAAATGCATCCAGGGGCGACTTCCACTTTTCTTATGATTTCAAATTGGTGATCAGACATACACATCAATGCTCCTTTAACATGCTGGGGGGAACTGGTGAGGCAGGTTCATCTTCTGTTCCCTTTTCTCTCTATATTGCTACTCATGCATGTTCAGTAAGGGACTAGAGGCAGCTGCTGTTTGCCCTGCCTGTTGTAGGCAGACACCCACAGATATATTATGGTTGGCTAGAGCAGAATCCCACACTTTCCCATCTCAAGCTTTTATTGAAGTGTTTACTACAAACACACACCTACTATCCTATATTACTTACAGCAGCACAACTGATAATTCAGACAAAACAAACTGAATAGTTCCCAAGTCCTTACTTACTTGTATTCAGTAAGCACAAGGTCAAAAATAAAAGTTAACAGATTTCAAAAGCAAATGAGTCGAGACTCAGTCAGGGTAATCCAAAGTCTTACACAGAGTTCAGCAAGGCAAACAGAAAGGTCAGAAAAGCTCTGACAACTCCTGGAGGGGAAGGGTGGCAGCTATATAGGTTAGCCACCTAACGCAGCTGTTGCCTGATTAATTGTTGCCAGTTATATATTCTCTGGGATTGGCATAGGCTCTCTTTTTGTTGTCTGCACTCAGCAAATGTAAGTACTGGTAAGTTATCTTCTGTGTCAGAAGGGGCAGGACTCTCTGCTGGAGCTAGCACCACCCCCTGGTCTGTTTGTGGCACTGTAACCTCCCCCTATACAGCAGGTCCTGGCATATCTCGTTTCAACCTCTGGAATGCGCCCTGTTTCAGACTTTGAGTCAGAGTCCATGTTCTGGAAGCCGGGCATGACACCTACAGCCTGACATAGAAAGTCTGTGTTTCCCCAGCACTGTTTCACCATTTTCCCAAAGCCAATGCTGCTAAGAAAATTTCAGCTAGACAGAGGACAAAGTGGAAAAGCAGGAGCATAAAAAGCATAAAAAAATTTTGTAAAAAGTTGCTTTTTGGTCAGGGGTTTTGCTAACTGAAGTATGCCTGTGCAGGAGTCTTACAAGCAGAAATAATGAAATAATCTGGTTCCGCCCCTTTAGAAATGCTGCTTTGGGGTTCATTCTCAGCACCCACCCATTATGGACATGAATTCCTTCCTTAACCTGTTTGTCTTCCTTCTGGGCTTGGGGGAGTATACAAATGGATTGTTATCGTTGTTGTAGTCCCTCAAGTCATTTCTTTTTTGTTTGTTTGTTTGCTTGTTTAATTTATTCTTAATTTATTTTAATTTATTCACATATTGAGATAGAAAAAACAGCAACAATCAAACCAATATATATATAAAAACGTGAAAGGAAGAAGAAAACCTATACAGAACAAATCATTATAAACAAATTACCAACAACAACATCATGAATAACAATAAAATGAAACTATACTATGTTTCTTTATAACTTTGTTCACAGTTGATGAAGATTTTGATAAAAGGCAATGGGACATCATCACAAATTCTTGCAAGATTAGGATTGATTTAGTCATTATTGCTATGGTTATTGCTATTATTATTGTTACTATTTTAACATTGTAATTTCTTATTTCTCCTCTTTTTAGTTATGGAAAGGATGAATATTTGTTACTCGTATTTGCAGGCATATAAGACGCACAAACATATAAGATGCACCCCATTTATATGTTGTCAAATACTATTTGCTGGTGTATAAGACAGGCCATTTCTGCACTAGACTGTTACAGCACTATTATTCCACTTGCAACCTCCTATGGAATCCTGGGGTTTGCAGTTTCGGGAGGGAAACTGCAAACCCCAGGATTCCATAGGAGGTTGCAAGTGGAATAATAGCACTGTAACAGTCTAGTGAGGAAATGGCCATACACTGGCGTATAAGATGCACCCCATTTTCAAACAGTGTTTTTCAGGAAGAAAAGTGAGTCTTATATGCCAGCAAATAGGGTAATTAGTAAGTAAGGCTGAAATGTCATCATAGGGAGATGCCTTGAGGTCATTTTTAACTTATGGCGACCCTAAGGCATATGACTGAGGCCCTTTTTGCACCTTACTTTTTCATGCTGCTGGGTTGGGGTTTTCGCGTGAGAAGGCTTGGGAGGAATGCTCTCGCAAGCCTCCTGCTTCAGCTCTGCAGCTTCTTCCTGCTCGTGCGAGAGCCCCGCTTGCACCCTGTTCCTTCCTTCCGCAGTGGAACCTGCGAGTTGGAGGCTGCGCTGGGGCAGGAAGTGTGACCAGCATGGCTTAGGAGGCTTTGCACAGCAGGTGAGTATGCCCCAGGCCCCTGAGTGATGCGTGAGCGTGCACCATTTTCGGCTTCGAGCTGAAAATGAAAAGGTGCGTACCCACTTCGCGCCAGGCTCTTGAGCATCGTGTTAATGTGAGTGCATCATGCAGACCACTCCTCACACTTATGCAATGCTCAGGGGGCCCTCTCGCTTCCAAAACACTGTGCAAAAAGGAGCAGGGTTTTCTGGGGCTGAGAGTGTGTGATGTGCCCAAGCTCACCCAGTGGGTTTCCATGGCTGAACAGGGAATCAAATCATGGTCTCCAGGGTCATAGTCCAGTGCTCAGACCACTACACCACAATAGGTACAGCGTGTCAATGTGGCCCACAGCTCACATGTCAATGACCCCTCATTTGAAGTGAAATAACTTTTCTTGATGCCTTTGTTAGCATTTCCTCAACGGGCATTGAGGGATAGGAGATGCAGAGTTCAGTGGCTATTGATGGCCTTTGATAGCTGGTGGAAACTGGGTCTACCCTGTTGATTGGAGAGGCGGGAGGAAAGAACCACTCACTCTGGTGCTATAGATGTAACCCCTGGGAAGGGGAAGCAAGCCCAAAGGTCTGTATTTATCTTTTCCCTGACTGACAACAAGTAGCTGAAAGAAGGAGCGCCAGGGATGCATGCTGTCTCTTCTGGGAAACAGGTGCCACGTGATAGATTAGAACTGGCCTCCCCAGCAGATAATTATTTTTTTATATATACTATCCGGTAGGGAGGACAGTTCTAATCTGTCACGCGGCACCCATTTCCCGGGAGAGACAGCCTGCTTACAGTTAAGAGTTCAGACATCACCTGGGGCATATCATGTGCCTGACAAAGTGAGGGGAAGAGGGGGGTCTCTCATTAGGCTTGCTTGCCATCAAACTGTGAATCCCTTGTTTCATGCATACGGTGGTGGGAGGAAGCGTCTCTCTCTTTTCTTCCATCAAATCTTGGAAAGTCTGATAAGCGGGGAGATTCCAAAGAGCACGCAAAGCTTTTCTGTATAAAAATATACACAGAAGTACAGTGCCCAAGCTCTATGTCTCCAGGTGGCTTAGTTCCAACCACCTTCTGCTTCCGTCCATCCCCCCTCCTCGCATCTTTGGCAGCTGTGCCAGGGGACCGAGGGTCATTTCGTGGTCACCGCTCAGGTTTGCCTTTGCACAAACCAAAGCCTCTTTCAGGAGAGCAGATGCTCTGGTCTAGGGAATAGGGTGAGGGCTGCATGGACTGGGCGGCACTCCAGCTTTCAGAAGAGTGAGCTTGGGGGTGGGTGGGCAGGGGGGAAGGTGGGCACTGAGGCACCCAGTCCTGAGTTCAAAGGGCCGCCTTGAGAGATCTGTGGGCCTTTGTCTCTCTCCAGGATGGATGCAGGCAACGAGCCAAAGTCTCTCCTGACATTCCAGACCTGTCAGCAGAGATGATAGGAGCAAGGTTGGCCTCTGCCTGACTGCAACAAGAAAGGGAAAGAAGGGAGACAGGTCTTGAATCCTACCAGCCCCGCAAGGAGAACAGATAGAGGACCGGCTCAAGACAAAAGTAGATGGCAACTCCACCTTGAGGAGAGAGATATTTCTAGTTCTGCTACCTGGGAGACCCTAAGCTGAACCTATCGCAGGTTTTCTTGGCAAGTTTTAATCAGAGTGGCTTTGACATTGCTTTCCTCTGAGATTAAAAGAGTGCAACTTGTAAAGGTCACTCAGGGGGTTTCCATGGCCAAGTTGGGATTCGAACTCTAGTCTCCCAACATTTAAACCATGGTGCCACATTGGGTCTGAACAAAAAGATACAAATATCATTAACAGAACAGAAAACCAGCTGGAGGCTCCAATGCTCATAAAGGCCAAAAGTAGTTGTCAAGACCGAAACCTGAGACCAAGGGACTTGTAATATCAGAGGGAATTGGCCTTGGCGATGGTACAAAGGACAGCCCCTGGTGATGTCATCGAGCATTATACATGAAGCATCAAGCACGCTTGCTCGGAGAATGCCATTCAAATAAAATCCTTGAATTCCGTAATGAAGAAAATATATGCACACATGTTTCAAGGCAGCAGTCTTACCCTGAGATTCCTCCTCACTGCCCCAAGAACCAGAGAAGAAGGCCAGGTCCAGAGACTCAAGGCAAGGGCTAGAAATGTAGGAACCCAAGCCGCAAAAGATATTTACACAGAATGGGGCTGAGGAGTCCCTTCTGGATTTCAGAACCCTGAATATCTTCTTTCAGTCAACATCTCTATAGAATAGGTCAGACTTATTACTGCCCAGAGATTGCATGTGAAGTTCTAGACCAGCAGGTGCAGTATAAGAGACTGAGGCCCTTTTCACATGTCATTTGCCATGTGAAAGGGCCTCTGGAGCATTGCGCAATTGCAAGGAGCAGTCCACATGACGTCCTTGCAATTGCGTGATGCTGCCAGGGCCAGCACGTGCCGATCATGCACTATTTCATTTTCAGCTTCTAGCCAAAAATGGTGTGCGATCGCGCACCGCTCCAGGGCCCTGTGCGCATTTACCATGCATGCGGAGCCTCCGAACAGCAGTGCTCATGCTTCCTGCCCCAGCACAGCCTGGGAAAATCCCAGGCTGTGCTGCTGAAAGAAGAGGAGGAGCCCTCACGCTGCCTGCTCACCAGCAGGCAGCAACTGTGGAGGCGAAGCTACGGGGACGCGAGACCTCTCGTGAGAAGTTGCTCACGTGATCCCCGTGCCCCAGCACCGCAAAAAGGTAAGGTGCGGAAAGGGCCTGAGAGAACAGACACTTTTAGTCCATATCCACACTACACTGTTATAGTGCTATTATTCCACTTTGAGCATCCTGTGGAATCCTGGGGTTTGCAATTTAGGGAGGGGCATTTAGAATTCTCAGCCAGAGAGCTCTTTGGCCTCAGGAAACTACACATCCCAGAATTCCACAGGATGTTGACAGTGGAGTAATAGTGTAGTGCGGAAGCAGCCTTATTTGTGGTCACTCCCCAAGTTCATGACCAGGGGGAGCTACAGAACAGGGCCTTCTCAGGTCACAGACTGAAGGATGGTGAATGTTATACCCTTCTTTTCTCTGAACTACAGTCCCCATACCTCCCAGCTGTCCCTATTTTGCAGGGACAGCCCTGATTAATCCTCTGTCATTCCATTTTTTCCTGTGTTTTTAAATTGTCCCAGTTTCTCTCTCCTCTTCCTCTCTCCTCTCAGCTTACTTCAGTTGCTGCATCTTGCAAAAGTAGTTTGCTCTCTGTTAACTCAATGGGGGAGAGGAGAAGAGAGGGTGGAATCTTACCCTTCCCAGCAGGCTCAAGCAAAAGCAAAACTTCTGCATCCTCTTCTAGCTTTTGTGCTCTTCCTCATTAACATTTTTTGTGCTTTTGTGCTCTTCCTCATTAACATTTTTTTCCATACTGAGCACGCTCTGATATTGCTTGGGCTATTTCTGCACTGCACTGTTATTGTGCTATTATTCCACTGTCATCATCCTATGGAATCCTGGGGTTTGCAGTTTAGGGAGGGGCATTTAGAACTCTCAGTCAGACCAATTCTCTTTGGTCTCAGGAAACTACAAACCCCAGAATTCCACAGGATGTTGAAAGTGGATTAACAGCACTCTAACAATGTAGTGCGGAAATGGTATTGGCCACACATCCACCAGGCTTCATCTGCAATGTTTTGAAGGGTGTGCAGCTCCCAGAATCCATGGGCCATGCTGGCTGCAGGGTTCTGAGAACTGTATTCCAAACAAGTAATTTTTTTCCCTGCATGCAAAGTTGACATGAATGGCACACGAAGGCCTTCCCAACTCACTGTCCCACTGCCTTGCCAGGGTATGAATTCTGAATAGATAGGTGGAGGAGGCAGTCATCTCCTTCTGCCTCCAGAGTTCAATGCAGCTGGTTTCTGGACAGGAGCACAGGCCATAAATCCCCCTGCCTTTGTGATGGAGGGGAGCACGAACTTATGTCAGCCCTGCCCGGGTCCCCTCCAAATATATGTCTCCCCTGGTTGATGGATGGGCTGGCGAGCCACTGCTTCCCAGCCTGCCGCTGTCAGGGTGATTTGAGCAGCTCATTAAACCAGCTCCACTCAAAGTGAGCTGCAGGGAGAGCGACCCTCCTGGCTGGTTGCCCATGGAGGGAGGCAGAGTTGTGGGCAAAGAGGAGCCAGGAGCCCTTGAAAACCGCTGAGACCTGGGGACAGCATGATTTCTCCAAAGAGATGTGGCAGCAGGTAGCTCATGAGGAGAGAGAAGGGAGGGTCGCTGCTGCTCCCAGAAAGAACTGGCAGAAGGGAGAATGGTTAATGCTCGGAGGACAAATAAAAGACGAAGCACCCAGGTGTGGCTTGGCAGCCAAGCGGGAAACTGCACTGGATCCCACACAGAAGTACCAGCTCTCACAAGATCTTCTTGTCTTACAGCTGGGCAGGTTTGCCTGAGAGATAGAGGCAAGCCTGATCATTCCTTTTTGCAAACTTCCAACCTCCTGTGGAATTCTGGGGTTTGTTGTTTACTGAGGCCAAAGAACTCTCTGGCTGAGAATTCAAAAGGCCCCTCCCTAAACTGCAAACCCCAGGATTCCAAAGGATGTTGAAAGTGGAATAACAGCACTATAACACTGTAGTGCAGAACGGCCTTGTTACAGTGGTAAAGTTACCACTCTTCTTTGTAAAATTACTTTTGATGTGTGACATGTAGAGGCCCTGCCTTTTGTGTATTTAGGCCTTCCTAGCCATTTAGCAAAGTCCTAAATACCCTAAATGCACCAGATCCCATCAGATCTTGGACGATAGGCAGGCTCAGCCCTGGTTACTACTTGGATGGGAGACCACCTGACAAAAAACAGGTGCTGTAGGCTGTATTTCGAAGGTAGCAACTGGCAAAACCACCTCTGATTATTCCTTACCTAAGAAAACCCTATGAGCTTCATGTGATTGGCATAAGTCAACAGGCAACTTGAAGGCATATACAGCCCCACACCGCTTCCATGAATCTTCTATACATCTGTTAAACATGTAGGATCATTATACACCTGATAAAAATGCAGCTGCCCCAGCAATAGTTCCAGAATGCCTGCCAAAAGCCAGCAGCACAGGTTTGTGTGGTTACACCAGTTTTTTGTTGGCAGGGAGAATGCAGCACAGTGGTCCAGCTTATAGTCCAACACATGTGCTGGACAACAGATTGGGGAAGCGTTCTTTTTGTCATGGTTTCTTGGCTTCTGAATATTATGTGTGTTTTTTTAAAAAAATTGAATATTTTCAAATATTCTTTCCATCCCTACATAGGAGATGTATTGTAGCTTTACCAGAAAGCATTAAGATCTTGGCTAAGGCTCAACAGTCACTTAGAAATATACTAGTCTCTCATGTCCTTTCCGCACTAGCCTGTTACAGCACTATTATTCCATTTTCAACATCCTATGGAATCCTGGGGTCAGCCCCTATGGAATCCTCGCCACCCCCCAAAACTGCAAACCCCAGGATTCCATAGGATGTTGAAAGTGGAATAATAGCGCTATAACAGGCTAGTGCAGAAAGGCTCTCATCTCTGTTTTGCTGCTTTTCTCCAAACCTCATGTGTGTTTTCATTCTCTTTTTGCTTTGCATCAGGTTGCAAGACTTTTTCAGATGGAAATGGGTGCAGATTTTGGGTGCTCGCTTTCCTTTCATTCATGTATACATTTCTGTATACCCTTCCCCATTAACAGACATGTTTAGATATTTGTTTCTAAGACATACTTCAAGTTGTGTGCATATAAGTGTCTGTAATTCAAAAAGGAGAAGAGTGTGAAAGAAAAAAAAAAAGAAACAGCCACATGCTGTTTCTTCCCAATGACTGGAACTCAAAAGATATATCAATATTTTTCCTGTGTTGCAGACTGCTAGTGGCATTAATTTATTGTTTACAAAAAAAGTCAATGAAAATGTCTTTCTGTTTCTATATGCAGTAAGAAAATCTGTATACATCCCGAACATCCAAGTCTTGCCAGACTCCAATGCCAGTGGCTAGTCCGCTGGCATTTCTGTCCCTTTAAGAATGGTCTTGCTAACGAACCAGGTTTTGCCCAGCTCACAGCACTCTGCGTTCAACAGTGGTCAATCAAATAATCCTGGAAACCCCCAGGCAGGGCATGAGGGGAATGGCACACTCCCTGTCCATGGAAGGATCAAAGGTGCACCTTTCTGCACCACACTGTTATAGTATTATTATTCCACTTCCAACATCCTATGGAATCTGGGCGTTTGCAGTTTAGGGAGGGGAATTTAGAATTCTCAGCCAGAGAGCACTTGGGGCCTCAGTAAACTACAAACCCCAGAATTCCACAGGATATTCAAAGTGGAATAATAGCACTATAACTGTGTAGTGCAGAAATGGCCCAAGTCACATAAGCAGAGGCTCACTGCCACCTTAATCTGTGCCCCAGCCCCATGCTCAACTGTACCCCTAGGCCCATGCCAGAAAAGTGCCTCCTTTTTTGAAATATGGGGAATAGTGCAGGCTTAGCAGATTCTAGGGTAGGTCAGAGGTGAAAGGGTGCAGCCAAAAGGCATCTATGCAGAAAGATAAAAGAAATGAGCTTTGAGACTATGGAGGGAGTGGTAGGCCCTTTTCGCACGGGCCTTTTCTCGCGCGACAGCCCCGTGAGCCTCGCGGGAGTGGGAGCATTGCTCCGCACGACGCACTCCCACTTCCTCCGGGCTCATGGGGCTGAAGCGGCGCGAGCGCGGGTTTTTTGAATTTCGCTTCAAAGCGAAAATCACCCGCGCTCGCGCAACGCTCCCCGCACCCGCGCGCACTTACCTCTCGTGCGGAGTGTCCGGGAGCCGGACAGGTCGCGCTTCCTTCCCTCCGCCCCTGCGGAAGGAAAGGACGGGGCGGGGCGCTAGCGCGACGGACGCAACACGTCCTGCTTCGCGCGCGTGGGGGGGGCGGACGGGACGAGCGCCTTTCTCTCTCGCGTGCGCGGGGGGGCGGACGGGACGAGCGCCTTTCTCGCGCACGCGGGGGGGAATGGACGGACGCGCGAGCCGCCTCCGCCTCCGGGAGGCTGCCGCTTCCCCGCTCGTTCCTTCACCTGTGGAAGGAAGGAGGGGGAAGCGGCAGCCTCCCAGAGAAGGCTTCTTGCACGAGCCGCCCTCTCCCGCTCGCGCGAGAAGACGTAATGCGAAAAGGGCCGTAGTGGTAACAGTGTAGTGTGGAAATGGCCTTGATCTCATTTTAAAGGCCATTTCAGCTAGTGATGATAGCCACATCTTATTTATTCACTACCCATTACATACCCTTAGATCCTTCCTGGTGACCCTGCTATCTTGTCCCACACTGGCCCTTGTGAGCGTCAGATGCCGCTGAGAAAGTTGGGCAGGGCTGTTTAATTGGGGAAAATCATGTCATGGAAAATCTACTGCCTCCTCCCTTCTCTGTGAATTAGGAGCTCCTGCTGCTGATATTTCCCAAATTATCAAGAGATGGGAGATGCAGTGACAGACTTCCATCAATTCTTCTCGCTTGGCCTTGAGCTGCCATCCTAAAATTAATTCAAAAGAAAATTTCAAGGATGCTGAGAGAATATGACAGCAAATCATGCAAGAAACTGCTGCAGAAGCCAGGCTTGTTTTGCTCAGAAAGAAGATTTAGGCAGCAACCTACACTAAAAGTGTCTTTGCACCTGTCTCCCGATAGACCCGATGGGGGAGCAGGAGACATTATGGGGTCTTTCAAGCATCTCTCACCATTTTTCAGCCAAAGATATTAGACCTTCAGGATATGGACCAGATGCAACCCATGAGAGATTTTCCACCCAACCTGCAAGGCCATTTGGTTGCTTTTTTATGTTTTGCTCTTATTTCTGATCAGAGACCCCTAATTGGTGATCATAGATACATTCTTTATCTATTTACCTATTTAATGATAAAGGACTGTCTAGCACCCAAGAACTGAGCTCTGGAGAACTCAGCCTGGCTTGCAACTTGGGAAGCTATTAAATGGAGCTGAACTCTATCTAAACTTTAAGCTTTGGGCCTCCCCAAGGTGACCAGAAGCATGATCTAGACTGAAACAGACATCTATATTTTCCTCTCAAAAGAAAAATGGCCAACTTAAGCATGATTTTTTTCTTTATTTTTTTAAAAAGAGGTATGAAAAACATAATATAGTGTATAACTTTTAGTGAGATACTTGTTAATAGCCAGGCTGTTATGATATGAAAGATGTCATTGCATTTAATGTGTAGGTTTTCCTCTGAAAAGGCAAATAGCATCATCAGGAATGTGTGATCATTCCCAAAATTTTAGCAGACTGTGTTGTGGTGTGGGGGGGGATTTTTCCCTTTCTTAGGTCCTGTAGAAGCCCCATCCTTAAAGGTGCTGTTTGCATTAGGAGGAAATTCCCCATTGGCATCAAGGGAGATACATATATCTATATACCAATGATGTAGACTCAAGTCGATAGACTCGGACTCAAGTCGGACTTAAGTCTCTTCAGTGACTCGACTCGGACTCAATTCAGCCATAAATGATGCACTGACTCAACTTGACTTGAGACTTGTATATTTTTAATGACTGACTTGATGCCCTTGGTTCAGTAACATAACACATTCATCCAGAAACCTTACGACTTTGAACAACGCCTCCATCTCTTTTTGCCTAATAGTCACATGGCAATCTCTCTCAAACCCAAAGTGTGGGTGCATTTCTCAGAGGGGAACAGCTTGAGGCAGGCTTGAGGTCTGCTCAGCAGCCTGTGTTATCACGGTTATGATATGTCAGGTGAGAGCACTAGATATCCTTTTGATATCAAATAATTTGGCCTTTGCTTGCCAACTCCTTTGTCCAACTCCAAATTTCCTTTGTTCTCACCGAGCATAACATAGCCTGTAGGTAAAATCCACCCTATAAAAGGTCCCCACTTTTGGGACTTCCTCGGATCACCCTGGACTTCCATCCCGCCTTGCTGCTGGTTTGTCTAAGGAGCTCCCCTCAGCCAGCCACGCTGAGCTTTCTTCCCCGGAACCCCATCTTTCTCTCCAGGACTACGAGACCAGGTGTCGTATTACCCATCCCTAAGCTCTCCATTTCTGCTTCCCAGTTAGCTAGTGTGTGTGTTGTTTTTATTTGCTGTTTATCTTTCAATAAAACTGTTATTTTTGGTTACTTTTAAACTTGCTTGCCTGCTCTCTGACCTGAAGCTGTAGACATTGGGTTAAAGATCCTTGCTAAAGTTACCCTGCCTCTCGTCTAGCCAAGAGAGAGCGCTCAAGCTAAATTCCCCCAACTTGTGTTTTTATTTGGTTATTTGGGCACCCCTCCTGGGACCCCCAACATACCTGTCCCCACTGCATATCGGAGGAACCTTCTAAAACGTTTCCTAAGAGCAAAAGACAAAACTCGCCTCCAGAGTGCAGGGTGCATTTCTCAGAGGGGAACAGCAAATATGTTAGGCAACAGACTTGAGGAGGAAGGATCCTTCCTTCTAAATCTTTTGAATCTTCATTAATGGGGAGTAAGAAGGATGATACTCCCCACTTTCGAAGCTGCAGATGACAAAATTGCAAATGTGGAGAGCTGACTCTGCTTAAATTGTTAAAACTGAATTTATTTCTCTCTTTCCAATAATTCTGGAATTTTGGTTGGGGCATAAATTTGGCTTCCAGACTTGAGACTTGACTTGAAATTATCTTCAAGGACTTGCGATTTGACTTAAGACTTGAAGACTTCAAGGACTTGAGACTTGGAGTAAAAGACTTAAATACATCATTACTATATACTTTTACCTTAAATGCAAAAATATCATTCAGGTCACAAATGAGCCAACATCCTACATTTTGTCTGCATTGTGCACATGTATGCTCACATAGCTACACAGTGGTTGTGCTAGGAGCTGGTCTGTGTCTCTCACACTACTGTGTGGACTGAAAAGTAATTTTCCTTTGGATGTTGCACATTTTTTTGAGTATTTTGTGATTCAGTTCTTGGTTCAAATGGGATACCGACAAGCACTTGAAAATATGAAAGTCGGTGTAAAATACATTTAAGCAAGCATACATTTAGGTAAATCTTGTTTATCAATACACATTTTGTAAGAAAATATATTCAGAAACACATATTTAAATATAGCGTTATTCCACCGGAAAAACCCTATCCCCGGATCTACAATTTTGATATTAAAATGTGATTCAATGTGCCTGAGAGGTCACCCGGATGGGCACGTAGGCAGCAATGGTCAACGATCAAAAACCAGGTCAGGCCAGTAAAATCCCCAGTCACATAGCCCCAGGAGACCTCAAGATGTGTAAACCCACAATAAACAAAGGGTTCTCCACCCGGATATGCTGACTTGAGGGGATTAGCATGTCTGCCCCAAGTTGAGCAAATATTCCATCAGGCAAGGACCATTTACATGAAGCCACACCACAAACTAACACAGCCAAAGATCCTGAGACTTTGGCAACACCTTGCCATCCCATCACAGAAAGGAAAGTGCCATGGTGGAGCTTCGTTATCGCTCCAGCACCCATTGTTCTCCCTGGGAAAGAATTAACCCACCAGGTACTTTTCCCCTACAAATAGTCCCAGTTTTTGAGCAGTTCTTCGGATCACCACTGGTCATCCCAGCAGACTGTTGCTCCACCTGTTGAGTGATCCTCTCAGCCCTCTCCATGCTGAGCCCCACTTCTCCGCTGTTTTTCCCAGACCAAGGACTTCAGGACAAAGGTGCAGTATCAACCCAGCTGCACCCCTTCAATATTCCCCTATGCAGTTTCCTCTCCTTTGCTTCTTAATAGGTCTTGAGTGAGTGTGTGAGTGATTGCGTTGCTGTGTGAGATTTTCATTCAATAAAATCATTCATTGGACATTCTTGTTTGTTTTTTGGCTTGGCCTGACCCCGTAAAAACTGGGTAATAAGACCCCACTAGGTTACTCTGCCTCTTGCATTGCTATAGCTCGTGCTCTGGCTAGTTTCCATTCCCCATCTCATGGAGCACACTGAGGTGTTCCCCAAGGGACCCCAGAAATCAGGGTAACAATAGGCTGATCTCCAATGTATGCTTGCATAGTGTAAATCTACATTTGTGTAGTTACACAGTGGTTGCACTACTGCCGAACACTGACACTGTGCAAACAGTTGTGTATCTGCCAATATACCTCTTTATTGTCTCATTGTACAATAAAGAAAGCCTGGTGACTGTTTGTGCAATCCAAGCAAATCAAGCAGTACCCTGAAGGCACTGACAAACAGTTATACACCATGCAAGAATGCACAACTGAATGGCTGGAATACTGTTGGTTAGTACCAACTGGACTCGGAATCAACTGGGGGATTGATCCGGCCTCTCCTGAAACTGCAAGCTCCAGGGTTCCATAGGATGTTGAAAGTAGAATCATAGCGCTATTAACAGTCTACTGTGGAAATGGCCTAGAAGAGGACCAGGGTTAAATTTGCCATCATGGATGAGTCAGTTGTTGATGCTGCATCACAATGCTGGGAGCAGAGTCTGGGAACGTTCCTTTTAAACTACCGGTACAACTTCCAGAATCCCCCAGCTGATATGACCACTGCACCCACCAGGAGGTGCAAAATAATGCATGACAGATTTATTTTAATTATTTTTTCATTCCATTTTTGGTGGACCTCTTTGCATCCAAGTGGCAAATTATTCATTTATATATTTACATGTTTATTTAAGTTATACTCCCGTTTTCTCCCACGTGGTACCCAAACTGTCCCACACCCTATGTTAAAATAATATAGCTAAAAACAATCTGAAATATAACATTTTAAAAAAGCATTAATTAAAATCCTCTTAAATAAAGCATCAAGTTAAAGCAATTTAAAGCACATTAAAACTTACCTATCGCACTTCATGACAAAACTTGAAATGCTGCCAAAATTCAAGGCAGCATTATCCAAAGTTATTGTCGCTCTTTGCTTTGAGAGGAAGAGAGAATGAAATGAAGGTATGACTCTGCTTTGGTTTGGTGAGGGCATATCACTGGAAGGAGCAAAAGAGATCTTGGAAAAGTTACTTTGTGCACTACAACTCCCAAAATCCCCCAGCCAGCATGCATGATCATGGCGCAAGATTAGAGAATGGGAATGTCATTTTTTGGACTGCAGCTTTCAAAATGCTCTAACCAGCATGCATGACCATTATACAAGATCAGAGAATGGAAAAGGTACTTTTTGCTCTCCAGGTCCCAGAATTTCCAGCCAGATTACATGGTCATAATGCAAGATAACAGGATGGGAAAATTACTTTTTGGACTACAGTATATCCTACCCAGCACAACCCTATTGGCTGAGGTTGTTGTCCAAAAAAGAAATCTTTCCAAGCTCTGAAGCAGAGGCTGTTGTGCAAAAATAATACCTCATCTCATGTTCTGATAGCTGCGTCTTCAGGGTAAGAGATTCTTGAAGAAGACCTGATAGCCTAGCCACCCAGAACTGCATCCCGTCACATTTGAATACCTGCTACAGGTAGGCAAGAGTGGAAAATGTCATCAGGAAGAGGAATGCTTCATCTAATTGGGAGAACAGCAGACTGAAAAAAAACATTTCCCATGAAACCTTGTCTCATTTTTGCTTTCCCAGCGACAGAAAATCTTTGTCGATTTTGTCTAACTTCATCTAAATCTTTGCCTAAAAGTCATCCTACATCGTTCCAGTTCTCGGTCAGAAAAAGCAAAGTCTCCCCATGGGAGGGAAATTTTGACAGGCTGGCATTTTCAAAGGCAGAGGAATTGACAGGGAGGAAGCTCTGTCAAAGTGAGGGGAGGCAGTTTAGTTTCTACGCTGGCCCGTCACTCCTTGCTCAGTCCCAGATTGTTTCCTATATTGTGGGGAATGAGCTACTGATGTGTGTCCAGCCTCTCTGTCCAGGCTGAGTTCCTCTACCAACAACCACAATTTCCAGATCTCAGAACCTGGCCTGAAGTCTCCAGTTTTTCAGCATCATCTCCAGGTGGGACACAAAGGTTGTAAATTCTCCAATTTGGCTGGGCTCAGCTCAGGGCAAGAGAGGAAGGAGCTACAGGTCAGTCTCCAGTTCAGCCAATTGAGCAGTACCAGGCTACAATTTAATTGATTTGCTGCAAACTTGAGAACATTCTCTAGGTGGGTCCATGCATTTAGCTTCCTCTTCCCCTTCCAAGTGTTGTGGTATCAACGCTCACCCTCTGTTCTGCATCCACCTTCTGGTTAAGAGCAAGGAGACTAGATTCCAGGTCTCTTTTCCCATCTCCTCAAGTAAGTGAGATGGAATAATCCCCTTCTTTCACCTTGATTTAGGAACAACCCCTTTAGTTTAAGATTTCTGTCTTAATTTTCTCTTCTCTTCTCTTGCCTTCCCCTCCCTTCCCTTCCCTTCTCTCTCTCTCTGGTCATTTCTGCACCATACTGTGATCATGTGACATCCTGGTGTCATCCCAGCAGTGCCCACTGCCAGGATGAGAGTGGGGCCCAAATGATCCCCTGCGCACCCGGCTATCAGCAGATGAGTAGCATTGGGGACACGCTCCTTCTTTCCACAATGCAGCTGGGTCTTTTCCTGTGCTGCACTGAGAAAGGAAAGGAGATTCCACTTGAACCTCAGGAAGAACTTCCTAACAGTCAGGGCTGTCTGGCAGTGGAATCTGCTGCCTTGGAGTGTCGTGGAGTCTCCTTCTTTGGAGGTTTTTAAGCAGAGGCTGGAGGGCCATCTGTCGGGAGTGTTTTGAGGGTGTTCCTGCATAGCAGAGGGTTGGACTGGATGGCCCCTGGGGTCTCTTCCAACTCTACATTTCTATGATTCTATGATTCTATGAAGCATTTGATAGCGCTTCTGCCCTTCTTGCACGGCTGCCAGTGACATGATTGTTGAGCAAAGAGATGACATTACATTTTTTTTCTGGTAATAGTGTACTGTGTGATTGCAATGGTTGGGGATGTAACAGGAGTGGGAGCGCAATGATGTTGTACGATGGCATGTGTCACAGACCAGCTTCAATGCATCCTCATACCAGGATGGTGCCAACATGCAGAAATGGCCTTTGTGCATGTGTGTGCGTGTGTGTGTGTATGTGTTTGAATCATAGAATCATAGAGTTGGAAGAGACCACAAAAGCCATTGAGTCCAACCCCCCTGCCATGCAGGAATACACCATCAAAACACTCCTGTTAGATGGCCATCCAAACTCTCTTTAAAAACCTTGAAAGAAGGACATTCCACCACACTCCCAGGCAGCACATTCCACTGTCAGACTGATCCAATGCTCAGGAAGATGGACTCAGTTTTCCTGAGGTTTGAAGCCATTACTATGTGTCCTAGGCCATTTCCGCACTAGACAGTTATAGTGCTATGATTCCACTTTCAACATTCTATGGAATCCTGGGGTTTGCAGTTTCAGGAGCGGCCAACCGGCCCCTCCCGAAACTGCAAACCCCAGGATTCCATAGGATGTTGAAAGTGGAATCATAGCACTATAACCGTCTAGTGCAGAAATGGCCATAGAAACCCATGGAGTGACCTTGGGCACATCACACACTCTCAGCACCCAGAAAACCCTGTGACAGGGTCCCTTTAGGGTCACCATAAGTCAGAAGCAACTTGAAAGCATACAACAACAACCCTCAAACAATCCCAATTTGGCAAGGTGAGTCCTAATTAATTCTCTGTCATGCCACTGTTTCAACTGCTTTCAACATATCCCACATTCTCACCTACTCTTATTTCCCCCTTTGTCCTCAGCTTACTTCACTTGCTGCAAACTGAGTTCAATGTGCAAAACTCAGTAGAAGGGAAAGCAGAAGAAGGGGTGGAGTCTTGCCCTTTTCAGTAGGTTTGGACAAACACGAACTGCTGCAAGCAATTCTCACTTGAGTGTTTTTCCTCATTAATATTTTTTGCCATCTTACCACACTCTGATGTTGCTTGGCCACACATGCCCTGGTTTTCATGAGGAATATTGGACGGTATGTATTTTACACTAACTTGAAACTATTACAAGAGCAGATTACACTTAGCAGGAAAAATGAAATGCACAGATATAGGATATGGCTTGACAATAGTACGTGTGAAAAGGATTTAGCAGTCTTGGTAGACCACAAGCTTAAGATGAATCAACAATATGATGCACCTGTCAGAAAGGCCAATGCAATTCGGCACTGCATCACCAGGCATGTTGTATGCTGGTTGAGGAACGTAATAGTACCACTCTATTCAGCTTTGGTCACACCGCACCTGGAGTACTGTGTCCACTTCTGGGCACTGCAGTTAAGGAAGGATGCTGACAACCTGGAACATATTCAGAGGGCGGCAACCAAGATGGTAAGGGGTCTGGAAACCATGTCCTGCGAGGAACAACTTAGGAAACTGGAAATGTTTAGCCTGGAGAAGAGAAGACTGAGGAGTGATATGATAGCCATTTTAAAATATTTGAAGAGTGGCCATGTTGAAGATGGAGCAAGCTTGTTTTCAGTTGCTCTAGAGACTAGAACACAAACCAGTGGGTTCAAATTGTAAGAGAGAAGATGTTGCCAATAACTTTCTAACAGTAAGAGCTGTTCTCCAATGGAATGGACTGCCTTCGAAGGTGGTGGATTCGCCTTCTTTGGAAATCTTTATACAGAGGTTGGATAACTATCTCTCAGGAGTACTTTGATGGCGTGCCTGCATGGCATGGGTTGAACTGGGCAGCCCTTCCAACCCTATGATTCTATGACATTCAGACTTTCTTCACCACCACTGACCCATTACAGCCCAGCAAAATCCTTTTCCCTCCTCTCACCAAGACATAGTTCTGTGTCTATGTGAGTGACTGAGTGTGTGAGAGTGAGAGAGACAAATAGAGGCACAGAAACTGCTGGTTTTCCTAAATGAGATGAAGAGCTTCAAAGTAACATTAGTTTCACTTACTCCTGCACAGAAGTTACTCTCTTCAGAAGGAAAGGATATTTATCCTATAATCTTTTAATGGTGTACCGTCCTATTGTCTTTGTTTAGTTTGTTTTGTTTACAACTTTTAATCTTAAAAAATGGTTATTCCCCGCCCCCCAATAATTATTTGCCATGACTTCCTACAAAGTGTCATGAGAGCAGCATGTTGCAATGACTGAAGTGTTGGAGAAGGACTCCAACAGCCCAAGGTTCCAATTCCCACTTCATCATGGGAACCTGCTGGGTGACCATGAGTAAGTCACATACTCTCAGCCTAAGAGGAAGACAGTGTCAAACCCCCTCTGGATAAATCTTGCCAAGAAATCCCTATGAAATCCCTGACCATAGGTCAGCCAACTTGGGTCCTTTCCGCACTGGGCTATTAAAACGGTGCAGAGAGACCTCTGATGGAGGTCTTCTGCACCGTGGAGTGGACTGGGTCGACAACTTTTCATAGTTCCACACCTCAGTCCACTTCGGAGCGACCGGAACTGGTCGCGCAGCGTGCTTTTTAAAAACCTCTTTTAAGAGGTTTTTCAAAAGCACGGAGTGTGCGACCCCATGTCGCTCCGTCGCCATGCTCCAGTGCAGATTTGCAGGCATGCACTAGTGCATGCCTGCAGATCTGCCGGGGGCGGGCTTTAGGTTGGCGAGCTTCTCCGGTTGGTGGAGAGCCTCCACCAACTGGAAGCCGCCATTTTGGACGCTGGAGCAGTGCGGAGCAACGAGCTCGCACTGCTCCTCGTCTCGACGGACTCGATCGGACAGAGAATAAATCCGGTGAGTCCTGTTTCTGCCTGATTCACGCCCCACGTGTGGAAAGGGCCTTGGTTGCCATAAGTTGATGTCAACATGAGGGCACATAAAGACATCAACGAACTTGTTAGAGTAGTTGAAAGGTTGCTGTTACTGGTTGCAGCAGTGGAGAAAGTGACTTGTTGTGTTCTTTGCTCCATTGCTTCTTACCTTCTATTGCTTTTCAGAGCAGGGAATAAAACCTTAGAGCTGCAAAACTCTACCAGCCTTACACTAATGGCACGGCCTGCTATGCCAGTGTAAGGCACCTTTTGAACTCACATGCAGTGACAGCAAGGACACAGCAGGGAAAGCCATCTCTTCCAAGCAGCTTGAGAGGTGGCAAGGCAGCTTTCTCTCCTGACAAAGTCTACATTCACTGCTGTTTCCCCACTCCCTGGTCATTGCAAGACTGGCAGCCATTTTACCCCTGCGGGCATGCCACTGTCTAGGCCCTTTCTGGCTGCATGGTTACTCTGCCCGCATGGTTACTCTGCCCAGCAGAATCCCAGCCCACAATTGACAAGGAAATGATATGGACCTTGAAAATTCATGTCAAAATGTCTTTTACAATCTCCTTCACAAATAATTGAAACCATGGGTCATTATATCAACAGAGTAACCTCATTGTTACTCATTGGGAAGAATATTGGTTAATCCACAGGTGCTGAAAGTATGGCCCATGAACAAAATGTAGCCCTGAAGCTGTAACTTTGTGGCCTTCAGAAACCCTTGACACGGACCATTTCCGCACTAGACTGTTATAGTGCTATGATTCCACTTTCAACATCCTATGGAATCTTGGGGTTTGCAGTTTTGGGAGAGGCCGACTGGCCCCTCCCGGAACAGCAAACCCCAGGATTCCATAGGATGTTGAAAGTGGAATCATAGCACTATAACAGTCTAGTGCGGAAATGGCCAGAGACTCTCAAAGTTCCTTTGCCTCCTCCTCCCCCTTTTTAAATTTTCTTCCCCAGGTTATTTTTTGGGATTTTTTTTTTTTCTCCCCTGTACTAAAACCACCCACAGATGTAGCAATTTAACCCTTCAACTGGCCAAAATTAGTTGAAAATGGCAACCCAAAGTCACAATGCCTCACTTCTGTGGAATGTCCAGCTATGGTCTCTATGGGAGGCTATGGAGAAAAACTGGCCCCGCTTCCATGTATTTGCTTACTTCTGGATGAGTCCCAACTGGAATGGACCTATAGTGTCAACTGGCAGGTCCACACATAGGCCATTTTCACACTAGATTGTTATAGCGCTATTATTCCACTTGCAACATCCTATGGAATCCTGGGGTTTACAGTTTTGGGAGGGGCCGGCCGGCCCCTCCCAAAACTGCAAATCCCAGGATTCCATAGGATGTTGCAAGTGGAATAATAGTGCTATAACAGTCTAGTGCGGAAATGGCCATAGGTACGACTCATTTTTTGCAACTGGTCTGTACTTCTTAGGACTAACTATAGGATTTGGGTCATTGTGTTTGTAATGAAAAGCGGGTCCATTACATCCTGTAAAAGTAACTACTAGCATATAAAGTTACCTGTTAGTAGTTACTTTTAGGCAGAGTCTAATGGACTCAAATTTTCATAACTAACTCAATGGGTTTTACCCACAGGTGTTTGGGGTTTTTTTTTCAAACAATGGATTTTACCCACTTTTAACATGCTATTTTCAAACTCTCCTCCCAGGCA
Organism: Ctenosaura bakeri; assembly: GCA_948474755.1. NCBI lineage: Eukaryota > Metazoa > Chordata > Lepidosauria > Squamata > Iguanidae > Ctenosaura > Ctenosaura bakeri. The sequence continues at coordinate 59,144 of CAOLHI010001676.1, forward strand.
ACATCTTTAGCTGGTTTTAATAATGAGGTTCACACACACACACACACACCAAGTTTCACACAGAATTTTTTCTCAATTTTGCAGCAACAGGCTGACCTGGCTTTTTATTTTGGACATCAGCCACTCTCTGAATTCCCTAGCTGGTACCTTAGGATGAGATCAATACTCCTGATGTATTTCGGAGACAACAGCTCACTTGTGCCATGATGTATTTCTGAACTAAAGTGGTGGTTAAGAAACAATTTCAGGGCTGGGGAAACAGTTCTTCCCCAAGTTTGGGAGGAGGGAGAGGAGTCTTTAGCAAGGTGGGCTGTTGACATGTTGGATCTCTTGGATATCTGGTGGTATTCCTGGGGAACGCTGTGGAGTTGAAGCTGTTCTCCTGCTGTTTTTGAGATCTATAGGGAACGATCTATGCTACCTTTAGTTGCCTGCTGGAAGTGTCATTCTCAGTACAACCCTGCCACCTTCTGGACATGCATAGGCATAGTTACAAGAGCCATTCACCTTTAAGAATTATGTTTGCGGATTCTCATGCATGCATGCCTGGGTAGATTTGAGTATGGGTTTATGTATAAATAATTGGATTTATAGATCTCCTTTCTTCCAGGTCTAGGATATACAGTGACTTCAAGTTCTTGCTGAGATCCTGTATCAAGAAGACATAGCATTACTTTTGCTGGAATCCTGCACTGGGAGGTGTACGTCCATCACATAGCAACATCTTTGTAGCTATGGCCATTTCCGCACTACACTGTTCAAGTGCTATTATTCCCCTTTCAACATCCAGTGGAATTCTGGGCCTTCTCAGCCAGAGAGAAGAATTCTCAATGCCTCTCCTTAAACTGCAAACCCCAGGATTCCATAGGATGTTGAAAGTGGAATAATAGCAACAGTGTAGTGCAGAAATGGTCTATGTCTCCCAATGCTACTCCCCACCTGAAAACCCACTTTCTAAACAGTGCACACATCCCAATACAGACATTCCCATGTTGTCAGATAGCAGGGTAATCATGGAGGTCTTGCCTATTTTCCTTTAGATAGATATATGCTAGAACAGGCATCCCATAGGGACCTCTGGAGGTCCCTGGGAAATCCTTGCAGATGATGTTCTTGCAGTGTATCCAGCTACAGGAAAATATTTGGATGCATCTTCACTGCCTGCCCCTCTCCATCAACATGGAAATTGCCATGTTAGAGGGCTGCATTGCTTACAATGTGGGTTTGGGAGGATTTAGGTTGTTGCGAGGTCGGAACTGAAATCTTACCTCCACAATAAAAAAAATGACTTGGACTTCACACCATCATAATTCACTGACAAGATTCTGGCCTTTGTGTTCATAGAGTTATGCCTTGATTGCACTATGTCAACTTGCTACCAAATTGCAACGTTGTACAACCAAAAGTACCATGCTCATTAATGCACAATGTGCATTGCGCAAGAATGCATGATGGAAATGCACCACAATGCAAAATGTCCAATAGCATGCCGTGGGATCACATGTGTGACTAGGTTTTCATAACCTTCAGCTGAAGACATGCCTTGCACATGAGATAAAAATGCCCATCCATTTGCAAGGGACACATGCAAGGGACACATGAATGCATAAGATGTCCTATTAAAAACAAGTTCTGGCAAAAAGCACAATAAATATTAATTATCCTATTAAAATCCATATTAAATTAATGCAAATTAAACTACCAAGCTTTGAAAGAACTTGTAAATGTTCTGCTACCTGTTATCAGATGTTATTTGGTCTGTCTTTCTTCTTTTCTTTCCTTGGTTATAACTTTCTGAAATACCTTTTTTGAAAAACAAAGTCAATGTTAATAATAATAGGAACTGAAATATTTAAAAGTCCAGAACATCCATTTAAAATATTTAGAAGGCCAGCACATCCCTTTAAAACCTCTGATCATAACAGGCAGGGAGTTGCTGAAGACCTGGCTGAACAGAGGGCATTTCCGCACTACAGTGTTATAGTGCTATTACTCTACTTTCAACATCCTATAGAATTCTGGGATTTGCAGTTTAGGGAGGGGCCTTTAGAATTCTGAGCCAGAGAGCTCTTTTGTCTCAGGAAATTACACACCCCAGATGTCCACAGGATGTTGAAAGTGGAATAATAGCAATATAACAGTGTAGTGCAGAAATGGCCAGAAAAGCCTAACCTCCCTTGCAAGGGAGCCCACAATCAAGGAGCAACCACCAAGAAAACCCTTTGCATCGACACACACACACACACACACACACACACACACATACATACATATAGTTACAGATCTCAAAGTGTGGGCACATCTACATGAGACCATACCATCTTTCAGAGCATATGGTGTCTTCATGAGATTTAAAGAAAGAGGTATCCCCTAACACTTTATCCATCCATCACGTCAATCCCTAATAACTATGGTAGAAAAAAAGTGGGTCATCTCCAAAGCCTACTTAATCTAAGAGCATTTAAATGGAGCATGGGAGTAGTTTGCTGCAAATAATGAGTTACGTGTAATTGATCCCTTTACTGCAATTACCACAGCATAATTAACATACATTGCAATTGTCATGTAGCAATTGGTAATTTCACTCCATTATAGCATAACTGTAACTAGTTAGTCACTTCTGTAGTTACAGGGAGTGCTGCATCACTAGTTAGATGCATTTTGTTCTGCAAACCAGTGGCTTTTAGCATTGTTCAAATGATATTGTTTTAACTAGCTGAAAGTGATGGCCATATTTCTGTCTGGACTTTATGTATCCATAAGCACTGTAGTTACATTGCTATGCAGTCAATTCTTGCTTGATTCTCCCCTCCCCCATCCTTACTTACCAGGCAGCAGCTGCTCTCATCGACAGGATCTGTTCCCCTGTTCTGCTCAGGATGCAGCTGGCTGCCTTTTCCACCCTCTCCTGTGTGTAATCCCTATTGCGAGAGGCACAAACAGGGTCCCTTTTGCAATTCCCATTCATGCCAGGAAACACTCAGCAAGGGGGGATGAGAATGGCAGCCAGGAGCTTCTTCAGGACAGGGGAGCAGGCCTCCAGCAATTGCAGCAGCTGCTTCCTGGCAAGTGGAGATTGGGGACTTTCATGGTCTGTACATAGCCACTATCATCCTATCTGTTGAATTTGTGTTCTGAACATATACGTAAAGTAGGATTAGACTCAGAGGAAGCGTGAAAATTGAAAGAAAAAAGCACCGACTGTTTAAGATACACAGATGACACCATAGTACTAGCAGCAAACAGCAGACTTGGAACAATAGCTGAAGAAACTCAAGGCAGAAAGTACAAAGGCAGGTTTACAACTGAACATTAAGAAAGCAAAAATAATGACCACAGATTATTTACGTAACCTCGAAGTAGACAATGAAGACATTGAAATAGTTCAAGATTTTCCATATCATTAATCGGAATGGAGACTGCAATCAAGAAATGAGAAGATAACTAGGGCCATTTCTGCCCTACACTGTTAATAGTGCTATCCTTCCATTTTCAACATCCTGTGGAATTCTGGGGTTTGTAGTTTACTGAGGCCAAGGAGCTCTCTGGTTGAGAATTCTAAAGGCCCCTCCATAAACTGAAAATCCCAGAATTCCACAAGATGTTGGCCATTTCCACACTACACTGTGATAATGTTATTATTCCACTTTCAACATCTTGTGGAATTCTGGGGTTTGTAGTTTACTGGGGCCCAATAGCTCTCTGGCTGAGAAATTCTAAATGCCCTTCTCTGAATTGCAAACCCTAGGATTCCATAGGAGGTTGAAAGTGGAATAATAGCACTATTACAGTACAATGTGGAAATGACCGTTGAAAGTGGAATAATAGCACTATGGTCATTTCTGCACTAGACTGTTATAATGCTATTATCCCACTGTCAACATCCTATGGAATCCTGGGGTTTGCAGTTTAGGGAGGGGCTGACTGGATTCCATAGGATGTTGAAAGTGGAATAATAGTGCTATAATAGTCTAGTGTGGAAGTGGCATAGGATTTGGAAGGTTGTCTATGAAGGAGCTAGACAAGATTCTGAAGTGTAAGAATTATGCCATGATATTTCCAGTTTCTATGTATAGCTGTGAAGCTGGACAGTGAAAAAAACAGGTAGGAAGAAAATCAACCTATTTGAACCCAAAGGGTGATCACGAATGGCTGCTTTTCATCCTGGAGAGAAGTGACTAGCGGGGTGCCACAGGGTTCTGTCCTAGGCCCAGTGCTGTTCAATATTTTTATCAATGACTTGGATGAAGGAATAGAGGGCATGCTCATCAAATTTGCAGATGACACCAAATTGGGAGGGGTTGCTAATACGCCAGAGGACAGGATCAAAATTCAAAATGACCTGGATAGATTGGAGAGCTGGGCCAGGGCGAACAAAATGAAATTCAACAGAGAGAAATGTAAGGTCCTACACTTAGGCAGAAATAATGGAATACAGAAATATAGGATGGGGGACACGTGGCTGGATAGCAGTACATGTGAAAGGGATCTAGGAGTCTTCATAGACCACAAGCTGAAGATGAGTCAGCAGTGTGATGCGGCAGCCAAAAAAGCCAATGCAATTCTCGGCTGCATCAATAGGAGTATGGTGTCTAGATCGAGGGAGGTACTGGTACCACTCTACTCTGCTTTGGTTAGACCCCATCTTGAATACTGTGTACAGTTCTGGGCACCCCAATCCAAGAAGGATATTGACAAGCTAGAGCAAGTCCAGAGGAGGGCGACCAAAATGGTGAGAGGCCTGGAAGCCATGCCCTATGAGGATAGACTTAGAGAGCTGGGTATGTTTAGTCTGCAGAAGAGGAGGTTAAGAGGGGACATGATAGCCATGTTTAAATATTTGAAGGGATGCCACATAGAGGAGGGAGAAGGCTTGTTTTCTGCTGCTCCAGAGACCAGGACAAGGAGCAATGGATTCAAGCTGCAGGAAAGGAGATTCCACCTGAACCTCAGGAAGAACTTCCTGACAGTCAGGGCTGTCCGGCAGTGGAATCTGTTGCCTCGGAGTGTAGTGGAGTCTCCTTCCTTGGAGGTTTTTAAGCAGAGGCTTGATGGCCATCTGTCGGGATTGATTTGAGGGTGTTCCTGCATGGCAGGGGGTTGGACTGGATGGCCTGTGTGGTCTCTTCCAACTCTGAATTTCTATGATTCTATGATTCTATGATTCTATGAATTGTGGTGCTGGAGAAGTGTTCTATGGATAACCTCAATTGCTAAAAAGACAAATCAATGGGTCCTCAAGCAAATCAGGACTGAACTCTCCCTAGGAGCCAGGATAGGGCTGTCGCACTTTAGCCATATCATGAGAAGACATGACTCACTAGAAAAAGACGATAATGCTTGGTAAGTAGAAGACAGTAGGAAAAGAGGAAGACCGCATTACAGATGCGTAAACTCAATCAAGAATCATAGAATCATAGAGTTGGAAGAGACCCCAGGGGCCATCGAGTCCAACCTCCCTGCTATGTAGGAACACCCATCAAAGCATTCCCAGCAGATGGCCATCCAGCCTCTGCTTAAAAACCTCCAAAGAAGGAGATTCCACCACACTCCAAGGCAGCATATTCCACTGCTGGACAGCTCTGACCATCAGGAAGTTCTTCCTGAGGTTCAAGTGGAATCTCCTTTCCTGCAGCTGGAATCCATTGCTCCTTGTCGTAGTCTCTGGAGCGGTAGAGAACAAGCCCTCTCCCTCCTCGACATGACATCCCTTCAAATATTGAAACATGGCTATCATGTCCCCTCTTAACCTTCTCTTCTGCAGACTAAACATCCCCAACTCCCTAAGGCGTTCTTCATAGGGCATGGCTTCCAGACCCTTCACCATTTTGGTCACCCTCCTCTGGATACGTTCCAGCTTGTCGACATCCTTCTTGAATTGAGGTGCCCAGAACTGGACACAGTATTCCAGATGAGGTCTAACCAATGCAGAATAGAGTGGTAGCCATGTCCCTGAATCTGTGAGACTTGGGAAGCTGAGGATAGTGTGACTTAGAGGTACGGGTACCTCATTCATAGGATTGCTGTAAGCTGAAGATGACTTGACAGCAGTTAACAGCAAACAACGTAGCCATTAAACAAGGCACTACAAAGGGATCGTGAACATGTAACAGTCATGAGTGCGTAACTACAGGTTAACACATTCATAACTGCCATACAGGATTCTGGCCAATGATTTTAATCACTTTTGAATAACACAGGAGAAAAACATTACTCTTGAAAAGCTTTGCCTATAACATAGCCAACCGCTTTTGTGAGTCTTGGAATTAGCACTAATCTCTTTTTAAAAGCATCTTTCCAGTTGTGGTTTTTACACATTATACCTCTTACCTCTGGGAGAGGAAGCTGTTATACACGGTGGCCTGGGAGGAATACGTAAACTCAGGGGGAAGAAGAATTCCTCCCAAGACCATGTACCATTCCCACTATACCTGTTTTGCTACATTTATTAGGAGCTGTTATTTAATTAGATTAAACACACAGAGAGACACTTCCCCATGCACACCATAAATAAACAGAAAAAAGATGTCTTAGTTGGTCTAATCTAATCAGCAGAGTAACCAATTAAAGTCTTAATTGATTCATTGGTAGGAGTTCATTATTATCACAAAGGGCCAAATTCTACATGTCTGATACTCTCTTATCCTTGTGCTTTCCAGTAATAGAAAATGAGAAAGAAATCTTAAATAGCAGCCATCTTGGTTCTGAATATTAAATAGGATTTTTTTTCTCACATTCTCTTCAGTCTCTCAAAAGAGTCTGGGATGGTTTTGATATTATGCAAATATATTTAATCCACTATGCCTCAGCTACAGTGGGGCAGTGAGAGTTTGGCCGCCCCCTTACGTTTTCCAGTAGTCTTCTAGCTATTGTTTCCAGAAGGTGACAGGGAATTCATAATTTTGTCAGTCTTAAGGAGACGAAATGGGTTGTGGGCTTCTGGATGACATTTGTTCAACACTTACCACCACATGGGTTCCCTTAGAAGTCCAGCATTGATTTACCAGCTTAATCAGCTGCAAGACAGCAGATTTATCAACTAAAATTATTTAAACAGCTGAGAAATTTCCAATTTTTTAAATCCTCTGAGCAGCAGAAAAATAATCCTCCGTTTTTTGTACTTACTTACATTACATTTAATAATCCTCCACAGTGACCACACAGCTAGCACCAAAAGGGGTAAGTGTGGGTTTCTTCATTTCTGTCCTGTGGTCATTTCCACACTAGCCTGTTATAGTGCTATTATTCCACTTTCAACATCCTACGGAATCCTGGGGCTTGCTGTATAAGGAGAGGCCTTTGAAGTCCCTCCCTAAACTGCAAACCCCAAGATTCCATAGGATATTAAAAGTAGAATAATAGCACTACAACAGGCTAGTGCAGAAACGACCCTGGTCAGGTTCATACAGACCTTGAAATTTCAAGGCCAAAACCTGAGACTTAGGAGTGACTCCACGGTGATGTCATGAAGCATCAACCACAGTTGCACAGAGTATGCTATTCATTTTTTTTTTAAAAAAGAAATGACTTTCTGTTGGGAAGTTACAATATTGTAATGATTGCATAAAGTTGTGCCACATTTGTAGTCTCAGGAGGTGAGCACAGATGTGGCTATGCCTCTGGAATCACTACCTATGCCATTACACACTGGAAGCCCTGGTTGCACAGTGGGATATCTTATACAGTCTCCGATGTGCATTGTCATAGTTCACTAGCATGGCTGGGTATTATGTCAGAGACGTAGCACACTCATCGTAAAGTTATGCATTGCAGCTCTCACACAGGATCTCAGCCATTTATTAATTCATAATAAATGAGGAATGCACCCACACACACACACACAGGCAGCTCTTTCACTAGGAGATTCTTCACTCTTGTCCTGAGGACCAGAGAGAGGACCAAGCCCTGAAATTTGGCAACTCTAACCCTGTAAAGGACATTTGTGTTTTATTTCTATATGTGATAAGGTCAATAGTTAAGGCATGGGACCAGACCATTTAAAAATCATGACAACCTGTGATACTCAATTGAGTAAGGACAACACTATGGATAAGTGCCATAATCCAGAACAGTACTAAAACAAAAAACCAATTCTGGGTAAAGAGTAGACAGCTGTGACATCATCATCATCATCATCATCATCACAACATTTATTTATTTATTTATTTATTTATTTATAACACTCTTTTCACCAAAGGGCAGAACATCTTACAAATTTATTAACTGCAGCAAGGTTCATTATATCAAGAAAATGGAAAACTTAAGGAGAATTTCAAATAGAGGATCGGTGTAAAGAAGTGTAGAAAATTGCAATTAATGATAAGTTAACATGGAATTAAGGTTAAAAAAGGAATATTGAAAGGGAATGATTTTGAAGTAATACGGAAGATATTTGTGGGAAAGGCTTTAGTAAAAGAGGAATGTGTCATACCTCCACAGGAAGAATTAGTATTCTGGAAGGTGGAGTAATCTGAAATATAATTGGCTCTGGCGATGGGTTAACATACAGGGTTAGCAATTATATGTTTAGTAATAAGAATATATTTAGTAATAGTAAGAGGTTAAATTTAGTTGAAAAGGACAGAAATAAGAGTGAAATTATTAATAGTATATTTTCCTATATATTAATTATGAGAATAAATAATAATAATGGGTATAAAGTGAAAGAGATTTAGATATGTGTAAAAATATACAAGCAGTATGATTTATAATATGTGGAACAAGTACGTTGTGTTAATAGATTAGGAGAAAAATAACAATGTAAGCATTTTTCTGCTACAAATTTTTTTCACGTTTATGTTTATCACATTATGTTTATCACATTATGTTTTTCTTCTTTTGCTCTTTTTTCCCCTTTTATAATCAAATAAAATTTAAAAAAACAAACAAAGGGCAGAACATCAACATATACCATCAGGGACAAAGACAAAAACACAACCTATTATGGCATCAGATGGAACCAAATCCCCAACGTTCCACCAGTCGCTACCCGTCTCAGCACCTAAAACAAAACTCAGTGACTTAAACTGGTGAATCGACGAGGAAGGTCTTCAGTCCTTTACAACAATGGGTGAGATCCTCTTCCAGCTGGAGGTCCAAAGGAAGACCATTCCACAAAGGTGGAGCCAGATCTTGCGGCTCACAGCCCTGACAGAGCAGTACGCTTAAATTCCCAGATGCAGCATACCATACTAGCTGAGTTGCAAGGTACAGAAGGAGGTTAGAATGCAAAGCCTTGAAAACCAGGACCTAAAAGTCTGAAACAGGTCCTGGCCTGAACTGATAGCCAGTAAGGAGATCTACGGGGAGAAGAAAGAGGTAAATGCTTAGGAAGATTTAAAACAACCTGGACAGCATTTCTCTGAATTAAAACCAGGTGAAAAACAGAGCAGGAAGGCAAACCTGACAGTAAGCTGTAACAATAATCCAGGTGTGAGACAACCAAGGCCTAGACAAGCAAATGGGCCGTCTCAACGCCAGGAACCTCCAGATTCTGCGGATGTGATGTTCAAAAGATGGGCATGTTTGTTGACGCTGTTGCAATTGCCATCAAGTCAGATGCAACTTATGGTGACCCTACAAATGAGAGAGCTCTAAGACACCTTATCGTTAACAGCCAGACTAAGCTTTTGCAAACTCAGGGTTGTGACTTTCTTAATGGGGTCTCTCCACCTGGAATATGGTCTTCCTCTCCTTTCATACTGCCTTCCACATGTCTTGGCATATCCAAAGTACTACAATCTCCGTTGAATCATTTTAGCTTCTAGGGAGAGTCCAGGCTTGATTCGCTCTTGGATCTACTTATTTGTCTTTTTGGCAGATGACAGGTAGCTTAGTTATTAACAATTAGCAGGTCCCATTAGACTGAGAGATGTGAAAGAGGAGAAATCTGCATTTACAAAACAGTGGAGCTCCTTTATTTACTATTGGAAATCAAATTCTAAAACAGGCATTTATCCACATGCATTTTTCACTGTCTCTTAAGTATCCAATTCATTTTGCTGAAGATTTTGTACACTGAAGTTAGTGTAAAATGTATTATTTACGTATTGGCTTTCTCTAACTTTTCATTTTGCATAACAAATTATTGACATTTAAATGAAGTAATTTTTGAAAATATTGGTTAAGGAAATTTTGTGCATTTTAGTGTAAGTTGCTCTGCATCTCCCATGCATTATGTCTGAGCTGGAATGTAATTATCCTTTGGATTTTGCACATTTTTAAAAACAAATTCTATAGTCAAAAGGGATACTAATAAGCCTTTGAAAAGAAAAAGAAAAGAAAAAAAGAAGAGAAAGAAAATATATAAGCCAGGTAAAATACAGTTAAGCATGTTTCAAATATTTTCAAAAATTACTTCATTTAAATGTCAATAATTTGTTATGCACAATGAAAAGTTAGAGAAAGCCAATAAGTAAATAATAAATTTTACACTAACTTCAGTGTACAAAATCTTCAATAAAATGAATTGGATACTTAAGAGACAGTGAAAATGTGAGCATTTTATTGTGGAAATGGGAGAAAATTTGCTTTCAAATGAAGATCTGAAATTGACCCAAATAATTATCGCCCAGTCAGCCTGACATCAGTACCCGGAAAGATCCTGGAGCAGATCATTAAGCAGTCAGTTTCTAATCATTTAGAAAGCAATGCGGTAATCACGAGAAGTCAACATGGATTTCTCAAAAATAAGTCATGCCAGACTAATCTTATCTCTTTTCATGATAGAGTTACTAGCTTGATAGATGAAGGGAATGCTGTGGATGTAGCATATCTCGATTTCAGTAAGGCCTTTGACAAAGTTCCCCATGACATTCTTGCAATGAAGCTAGTAAAATGTGGGCTGGACAGGGCTACTGTTCGTTGGATTTGTAATTGGTTGACCAGCCGAACCCAAAGGGTGATCACGAATGGCTGCTTTTCGTCCTGGAGAGAAGTGACTAGCGGGGTGCCACAGGGTTCTGTCCTAGGCCCAGTGCTGTTCAATATTTTTTATCAACGACTTGGATAAAGGAATAGAGGGCATGCTCATCAAATTTGCAGATGACACCAAATTGGGAGGGGTTGCTAATACGCCAGAGAACAGAATCAAAATTCAAAATGACCTGGATAGATTGGAGAGCTGGGCCAAGGCTAACAAAATGAAATTCAACAGAGAGAAGTGTAAGGTCCTACACCTAGGTGGAAAAAATGGAATACAGAAATATAGGATGGGGGATACGCGGCTAGATAGCAGTACATGTGAAAGGGATCTAGGAGTCTTCATAGACCACAAGCTGAAGATGAGTCAGCAGTGTGATGCGGCAGCCAAGAAAGCCAATGCAATTCTCGGCTGCATCAATAGGAGTATGGTGTCTAGATTGAGGGAGGTACTGGTACCACTCTACTCTGCTTTGGTTAGACCTCATCTTGAATCCTGTGTCCTGTTCTGGGCACCCCAATTCCAGAAGGACATGGTCAAGCTGGAGCAAGTCCAGAGGAGGGTGACCAAAATGGTGAGACGCCTGGAAGCCACACCCTATGAGGATAGACTTCGAGAGCTGGGTATGTTTAGTCTGCAGAAGAGAAGGTTAAGAGGGGACATGATAGCCATGTTTAAATATTTGAAGGGATGCCATGTAGAGGAAGGAGAGGGCTTGTTTTCTGCTGCTCCAGAGACCAGGACAAGGAGCAATGGATTCAAGCTGCAGGAAAGGAGATTCCACCTGAACCTCAGGAAGAACTTCCTGACAGTCAGGGCTGTCCGGCAGTGGAATCTGCTGCCTCAATGGAGTGTGGTGGAGTCTCCTTCCTTGGAGGTTTTTAAGCAGAGGCTTGATGGCCATCTGTCGGGAGTGCTTTGAGGGTGTTCCTGCACGGCAGGGGGTTGGACTGGATGGCCCCTGGGGTCTCTTCCAACTCTACATTTCTATGATTCTATGACTGGGGCAAGAATTAGTCTATTCCATCATCTCTCCTTATAACTAAGGCCATTTCCGCATTACACTTTTATAGCACGATTATTCCACTTTCAACATCCTATGGAATCCTGGGGTTTGCAGTTTAGGGAAGGACAGCCACTGGTGTGGAATTTTCTTATCCTGCTTGAAGTTGGTGGTATGAAACTGATTTTATTTGTTTGAATTTGTGTCATTTTAACTGTTTTTCTCCCCGAAAGTTGCATGCAATATATTCCATGAATCTCTTCTGTAAAGTGCTTTCAGTTTATTATAGAAAGAAAAGGCAGGTGTATATTTTAAACAAACAATAAAAGATGTGGCGAGCTTTCAAGCTGATCAAACTGTTCCAGAACATTAAAATTCAATGTGAAGAGTTGAGGAAGAGAGAGGGAGGCAGGGAGGGAGGGATAAATAAATAAATAAAGGCAGAGGAGAAAGAAAAAAAGATATGGATCGAGATTCTATATAAAAGAGACATGACACTACAGAATTGTGACACGGTACAACCAAAGGTGCATGTGCAATCACTGAATCCATTCCCAATGAGCAAGAATGTTCAATGCTCATTGTGCAACACACAGTGGATGATACTTGCAATGGTAACGGTAACTCCAACATCATAACCTCTAACTGAATATTTGCATTACACATCAGCCAAAAAAGCACAAAGGGAATATACCAACAGGATGTCAATGGTGATTAGTCTTAACGAAAATGTCCCTGTCTGAAGTTCGTAACAGCCTTAAGATGGAACAGAGGTGGTGTCTGAAGGCCTGTTTAGGTGGGATGGATGGTTAACATAAGCTCATAAGAAGAGCCATGATGGACCATGCCCCAAAGGCCTATCTGGTCCAATAGCATCTTACCAAAGTGGCCCACCAGTTACCTGTAGGATGCCCGCCAGCAGAACCTGTGTTCAACTGCACCCTATAGAAATATTTGGTATCTGTATTATGTGTGCAAGAATTGGAACAGATTTGGGTCTGTTGCCCTAAAATAATCCCATTTTGGCAGGAGATGCTTGACTGGATTGATAAAATAAATAGTCAAAAATATACGCTTTCAAAATACTTCACTAATTTTATCAGTTTATAATAACGCAAATGAAAATGTCCTATAGGAAGATCTTATATCCACCTTGCTGTACGCGACAAGAATAGAAATACCAAGGGTTGCGGAAAAACTTACCAGGTTTATCTATTTGTTGCTGGTTAGACAGAGGTTGGATTCTCACACTTTTAGAGAAACTGATGCTCAGGCTTTGCCTTGTCGGAGGTGAGATAGCTGAAGATACTTTTTGGACTACATGGTATTTTCATATATATATAAAAATATATATGTCACAGGCAAATTTCAGACAAGGCACCCCATTGAACCATAACATGTTTTGGAAGCTATCATGATGAGCAGTCTCTGGATATTGATTATGTTCCATGGCTGTGGCTTGTCTTTGATAGTAATGATTATACTCTGAACCAAGGAAATGTCCGTGTTGCAAGACACTGGATAATTTACTATTATACTATGCAAATTATTAATAAAAATATGTCATATACATTAATTAATATATGTTCATTATATTAATATATCCTGTATATTAAGATATATTAAATAATATTAATTGATATTGTAAATCTAATTATATTACATTTTTTAAAAAAATTAAAAAATCTACCAAAGCATTGTTGCATTACCACTGTGTAACGGTGAAATTACAAAGGCGGACTAGGAAGAGAAACAGCTGAATTGAATTATATTCTCAAATTCCAATCCATTAGCAGAAGTATGAACAAAAACGACGGTTTCATGGCACACAATATATATTAATATAAGAGCCCTAGTAGTGCGCATGTAACAAAAGAAATCTTCTCCGAGAGACTGCTGAACCCTGGGAAACTGACTTTTGGTAAACAGATTTGCTTTCACACATCAGCACTAACACTGTAAAGATATGAGAGACCTATATCGCTTCCCCCAGCCCTTTGGAAATTTAAGGACATTTGCATCTCTCTAGATCCTATTACATTCTGTCCCACTCCGACAACTATATAAATATACCTTATACCTGAGGCCTTAATACCACGCAGTATTGCTTCCAAAGAAGTGGGTTTATACCCATGAAACCTCATGCAAAAATAGAAACAACATAGTCTTAGAGGTGCTGCCACATTCCTTTTCTTCCTGCCCTCCCTTTCTCCATTTTTATGTGAAAGTAAAGCTATATTCCATCTCCTTGATGTATGCTCCCAGTGTGGGAAATTTAAAGTTAAGAAGGCACTGCTTATTTTGAAATTCATTATTGGTATTTCAGTTGCTGCCGTGGTCTTGGGCGACTCAAGGCTGTTTTCAGAGATCTCCCTGTGGTCCTCCTTGGATTATAATGAGTGCATCACAATTATTAGAGATTCTTCCATAACGGAAATGCGGCATTTAAAGATTTAATCCATGCAGGACAGTTTTTCACAGGAGCAGATTGGCTGAGAAATGAGGCAGGAATTCTCCAGTGGTTACTTGCACTTTTGACAACTGAACAAGGTTGTTATTCAGTCTACGCAGAGAGGTAACATGAGTCCTCTATTAATTCCCTTCAAGTCTTAGGCTTAATAATACACAAAGACTTATTGTTCCAGCTATGTAATATATTATTGTCGATGAAAACAAATTACACCTACAGCTTCAAAATCAGGTGGAAGAAGTTAGAACATTGGGAGAAGGTGCATGATGCACAGTCCAGACAGGTTTACTCAGAAGCAAGCTCTACTGAGTTCAATACAACATATTATATGTCAGGTTGTAGCCAAAAGGTCTCTCTTTCACACACTGTAATTTAAATTCAGTTCTTAGTCCGAACTAAAATAGACCCTTTGGGTCTAAGGCCATTTCCGCACAAGACTATTATAGCGCTATGATTCCACTTTCAACATGCTATGGAATCCTGAGGTTTGCAGTTTAGGGAGGGGTCGGCCAGCCGACCCCTCCCTAAACTGCAAACCCCAGGATTCCATAGCATGTTGAAAGTGGAATCATAGTGCTATAACAGTCTCGTGTGGAAATGGTCTAAGAAACCTTGGTAAGGCAACATTCGAGTAAGTTTTCATTGATTCAACGGGTCTACTTCAGCTCGTAGTAACAGTTGGATTGTAACTATAATTGAAAAACAGGTTTTCCAATTGGTATCAAACTCCATTTAGGTAGAATAATAAAACATTGCAAGGCAAAGAAGAGAAGGAAAGAACAAATGTGGGAAAAGTGAAGATTAATTTTAGCCACAGGCCTGAATTAATTGCATATATATGTATTGCAGGGTTATTCATTATTAAATATTATTATACAATTTTAGAACGTCTCACTACTTCTGACAGTATACCTTTTTCATTAAAAAAAAGTTCATAATTGTTTGCATAAAGAAAGAGATATCATTAGGTAATGCTCAAAAAATGTATTGATTTTTGCATTATATAGAAAGAATTTTGGAAACAATCCACAGTCTCTGCATGCAAAAGGGAGATCATGAACTGGAAAATGGCAGGATGGGAGTTCCACATTGGGGTTGGGGGCAGTGATGGACAGATCAATAGTTTCAGCCCTTGCTGTTTCTTATGTACTAAATCCAGAGTTTTATAAACCTTCCTTTGGGGCTACAGCTCCCAGAATCCATCAGCTAGCATGGTTTCGGAGAGCTATTGTCTGAAAAGGTAAAATTTCCAAGCTCTACAATCATAATGACATTCTCTCCAATTCCCCTAATCTGCCTGTAATTAAACAGTCAATCATATTTATTTCTACTCCACCCAAGCTAGTTTATAGCATAGATTAAAGGCAAAATACACCAGAAAAAAGGTAATGACTGAAAAAGAGGTAGCAGGTGTAGCCAAGTGAGTGCTGGACTAAGGCCATTTCCGCACCAGACTGTTATAGTGCTATTATTCCATTTTCAGCATACTATGGAATCCTGGGATTTGCAGTTTAGGGAGGGGCCTCAGTGTAACAGTCTAGTGCAGAAATGGCCTAGGGCACTGACAGACCAGAGGTTTGTTTTTTATATGCAACTTTTATTTTATTTGTAACACAACAAAACATAACACTGCATAACTATACAACTACATAACTACAACCTATCCAACTGACAATAACACATAGCACAGACATAATTACAACATTTACACTTAATTTTGAAAAAAAGAATTGGTTTCCAACTCCCCCAGCACAGACTATTAAGTCATAATTGATATATCAACTCTGTTACACAAATATCCTCTAAAAATAACTTCCTTTGTTCATTTGACCAAATACTAATAATCAAAACCAATGGCTGATATGTTGTTCGCTTTGTCTTGTAAAAGAAAGATCAGGATTTGAATCCCTGCTCGGCCACTGAAATCTACTGGGTGACCCTGGGCAAGTCACACTTTCTTTTCCTCAGAGGAAGGCAAAGGCAGACCCACCCCCAAAAAAATTCTGACAAGAGAACCCCATGATAGATTCCCCCTTAGGGTTGCCATAAGTCAGAAATGACTTGAAGTCACACAACAACAACAATTTTAAACAGTGTAAAAGCATTTTAAAAGTGTAATTGTAAGCATAAAAGTTTATTCTTAAAAATTTGTACACAGCTTTCCCTAATGTAAGCATTTGCACCCAGCCTCCTCAAATATACAAATTATGGTATTCAATATTTGAGAAGAGAACTACATTGCAAAATTTGGAACTGCATAGAATCTGAAAGAAAACGGAGCTAGTCTGTAGGCAGTACAAATTCGTTCAGTGCACTGAAAAATATGGACCAAACAAAATACTTGCCTCATCTGTGACCGCTACCCACAATGAAGAGGGAAGAATCTAAAAAAATAATTTTACAATACTTGCCAAGTTGAAATTTTGAAATGGGAGGCTCCTGTATCCTTAAAACTTGCACAGAAAGGATGTTTCCACCCATTGCAGCAACTTACAACATGCATATTCTCCCACATGATGAATTATATGCAGGAAACTATGCAATTTCTGGTGTAGATGCAGCTCCCCTTTGGCTTCCAAGAATCCATTTGGGACAGGATGCTAAAGGGAGGGAAGGCCCCAGAGCGAGTGGATTGCAGCCAAGGCTGAAATCACAGGGTGAGTCGAGAGCTGCCATGTCAACCTTTTGCCCAGAGTGGTGATGTGTTTACATGATCACACAGCAAAAGAGCATGGTCTGGTGAATGCTATAAACAAGGCCCGTAACCCCAGTGGTATTTCCCTTGTTGCCGTCACACATACACACACACCCCATGCCTGATCTTCACGCCCCGAAGCATCAATTGTAAAGAAACAGGATGAAAGCATCCCAACTGGCTGCTCTCATTGTGACCTTTTTTTTTTTTTTTTAACCCTCGTGGAAAGTGGGAATTTCTTCACATTACAGCCAGCTGCAAATTTTTTTCAATCCATGGAAACGGAACAAGAAAAGCAAAGGAAGATACACAAAAAGTGTGAACTGGAGGTGGCATGCCGCCCGTCCCCTATGGATCTCTGCCACCCCCGAGCTCCACTCAGGCATCCGAGGGTTTCTTCCAACCCACATCAGAGGCAGGAACAGCACAGATTAAGTGTGACATTAAGCAAGCATAATCATCCACCCGCCATCTCATTGCTGTTTAACGAAAAACTAACTGGAAGTCAATCTCAGAGTGCCTGTGCTGTTTTATGGAGCCTAAAACTGTTTCAGAATTTAGAATTCCTTCCCTGGAGGGGATGTCTTTAAAAATCACTAAAAACAAGTGAGTGCAGAATTTAGTTAAAAAACACATGAAGAACACACATGACTTACTCTACTGCCACTTATTGCAAATATATCATGTCTTGGCTTTTAAAAATTGCTTTTAGACTGTTTGTATAGTTGCTTCTTTCCTGTGAATCTGTTGTGAATCCCTTAGGGATGCCAGATGGACAGAAAAAAATTATTTCTAAATATTTTTAAGAAATAAATAGTTGCTGAAGTAAAAGATCTGGAAACCAAGCTCCACAAGGAAGTTCTCTTAGGAAGCTGAGTGTGTTTAGCTGGGAGAAGAGAAGATTGAGAGGTGGCATTTTAGTCATCTTTAAATACCCGAAGAGACATCACGTAGAGGATGAAGGACGCTTGTTTTCTGATGCTTGAGAGACTAGAATGAGAACCAATGGATTCAAATGACAAGGAGAGAAATTCCAACTAAACATTAGGAAGAACTTCTCGAAGGAAAAGGCTGTTTGAGAGAAGAATAGACAGCATCTGAGGATGATGGAGGGGTTCTAAGGGTTCATTGGAAGTCTTTAAACAGAGATTGGATGGGCGTGTTTTCAGAGTTGTATATTCCTGTATGGCAGGAGGCCCCTGTGATCTCTTCCAACTCCAGGACTGTATGACTTTCTAATGATTCAGCTGATCATTGGCCCATAGGCCAAGCAAGAGACGGAGAGAAATGAGAAGTGTATGTGTGTATACACACACAGAAGCACAGACACCAGATTATGAGATGGAGAACAAGAAGAAGGTATGTTGATAGTAAAATAATTAAAATAGGATACAACATTGCAGGACAAGGAAAGCATGTGAAGTTCCAAGATGAATGTTCTGATCCCTTTCCTTTCCTTTCCTACCTTGCCTCTATGTGCGTCGCCATCCAGACTGGCCCTATCATTGGGTAGAGTGAGTCAGCTGCCTGTGGCAGCACATTTGAGGGAGCATGACAGGGGAGGGAATGGGTTGTTCTTCTGGGACAGCACAAAAGTAGCGCCATGAGGAGTAGTACGAGAGGTGCTTCTGTGATTTTCCTGCCTCTTCTGCCAAAATAACTTGATATGCGCTTTGTCCCGGATAAATCAGAGATGCCATGTGTTGATCTGTCCCAGGTAGCTGGGGGCTGTCCTGTTCCTTATCAGGGCTTTTGGATTCCTGGAGACATTATTGTCCTTCCTTCCCCCTTCAGATCAGTTTTCTCCAGTTCCCCTTTGCATGACAGATCTGGGGAAGTTTTTTTGAAGCATCTGCAAAGAACTCTCAGAGACTGTAGTCCCAGACTTCCTTCACCAAATGCCCCATCCAGAGACTTCAGAGCACCCTCTGGAGCTTGTCTAAGTTATTCTTTTGGACTATAGTTCCCAGTGAAGAGTTTTAGTTCAAAGAGTAATGCTGTCAAACTCCGATTGTAAATCCAGAATGAGAGTTAAAACTCTGTGAGTGTCTTATGCATGCGTAAACTCCCTTACAGAAGCAGTTGGAGATTTTTGTGTGATGCAGAGCAGTTGCCATGAGTTAAAGGTTGCAGAAGTAGAGCTGTACATGCAGAGCCTTTGCTCATGCAAATGTGGCTGGGCATTTTCGGTTGCACATGGAGCATCATGGTTCAATTCCACAATATAGCCATTCAGCACAAGGGTTGTGTAGCACAATGAAAGTGTAACTCCACATGCAGATATTTACATGACACAACCCCAAGGAAGAATCTCATCCAGTATTTTTTTTATGCTCCCTTTGTGACTATAATTGGTGAAGTCCTTGTCAACAAGAACAAGAAGAGGAAAGGTTTCAGGGTGGGAAGCAGGACTGGCTTCAACCTGAACCTCCCCTCCCTTGTAGGCCCAGCTGAACCACGACTATGTCTGCCTAGGAGGAGTCATGGATGCTGATCACTTTAGACGGGCTTCTCTGGGGCTATCAACACAGTGATGGCGAATCAGTTCGGCATAGCACACGGGGCCCCGGGCAGGTCATGACATTCCAGTACTTGCCAAGAAAGCGATACTTTCAGGGTGAATTCATGGGCACCAAAAGGCTGAGATGAGGTCAGAGAGGGGGAGCAGGAGGCAGAGGTGGGCATGTTTTTCCTGGGCTGAGCTTCCATGCATCCCAGCATGACAGGTTGCTGCAAAATCAAGGAAATCACAACTTGAAGCCTTCGGGTCTCTGAATGGAAGGCTTGAGCACCCATCCCAGAAGGCCTCTGAAAACAACAGAAGCTGCTGTCTTTTCTCCATTCCTTTAGGAATAGGGACACCACCACCCTTGCCCAAGCAGTTCCAAAATGGGTTCCATTTCGTCCTTCCATTTAACCTGAAAGGTAAAGAAGGGCATCTCTAATGTACTTCAGCTTAAAAATTCCATGGCTAGAGATTCTGTTGAAACTGGTTTCACACAAGCAATAGTGAAATCTTTCCTGCTTTGTACATCCAGTGGGTACTGCAAAAACAGTGCAAGACTGCTCAGAATCTCAGTCATTTGGGAGATCTGTATGGATGAGGTCTAGACTCTCAAGACAGAATTTGTTAGCAATTCTGGCTGCATGTTGTTGATGTCTTATATGTGCATATGTTCTCTTATGCAAGCAGTTGTCCCTTTTTGTCCAATGCATAAAGTTCATATTCACATGAAAGTGAAGAGTTACACCTATGGTGCTACTGAATATCATTCTGCACTGAAGGTTGTGCATTGCATATTATTGCACATTGCTCATAGAACCATACAATTGTAGAACTGGAAGGGGTCCTATGGGCCACCATGTCCAACCCTCTGCTCAGTGCAGGATCTCCAGCTAGAGCATCACCATCAGCTAGCTGTCCAGCTCATTGACCTTATGGTTGTGTGTGGTTGCACACTGAACACTGAGCCTGTGGTTGTGCAAGAGCTAAACCAAGGCATAACTTTCTGATGGTGAGTCAACACCTAGGTTAATTCCATTGATTCAATAGGTTTACTCTAGTCAGGATTAATAACATTATTCTGGGCTATGAGTGTAAGGATATGCTAAGGGCCTTTCCACACTACGCTGTTATAGTGCTATTATTCCACTTTTAAGATCCTGTGGAATCTTGGGGTTTGCAGTTTAGGGAGGGGCATTTAGAATTCTCAGCAAGAAAGCTCTTTGGCCTCAGTGAACTAGAAATCCCAGAATTCGACAGGATGTTGAAAGTGGAACAATAGTGCTATAACAATGTAGTATGGAAAGGCCCTAAGTTTCTTTGATGGAGGACCTCAACCTCTGTTTCTAACATGTGTACAGATCACTGCTCATCAGTTCCCGGTTCAGTCTTCCAACATTTTCCAAAAGGCGGTGAAATATGGAAATGAATGTGCTGGAAAGATCCAACCAAGATCCATTGCTAAAGATAACTGTGTGTCATACATTACAGAGGAGAGATCTCAACTGGAATGGCCATAAGAGAACCGTCTTTACCTAAAGTTGTCCTCTGGCTAAAAGAATGGCTGGTACAGATTAGGCTCAAAGATAAAGAACACAGTGAATGGAAAAAGAAGGCCTTTATGCTGTACAACAACAGGTGGAATCTGAACACCAGATGGAACAGACATGGAGGTCAGAGTCTTTCCCACATTGGTAAGCACTAGAATCCTGTTGGTGTCTTACACATGTATAAGTTCCCTTACAGAAATGGCTGGGAATTTTTATCTAGTATGGAACATCTGCGTTCCAT
Source organism: Ctenosaura bakeri (assembly GCA_948474755.1). Lineage (NCBI taxonomy): Eukaryota > Metazoa > Chordata > Lepidosauria > Squamata > Iguanidae > Ctenosaura > Ctenosaura bakeri. The sequence continues at coordinate 80,527 of CAOLHI010001676.1, forward strand.
TCAGAAGTGGTGCTGCACATGTGGCATCCTTGTGCATGCAAGTGTGTATGCAATGAGCATGAAAGCTAATTTGTTTGTACATTCAGGTGTGCATTTGGTTGCACAAAGTTGCTGCTGCATAGCACAAACAATGTCCAAATCCATACTTAAGAGATTTACACTTTGTTGATGTGCGCCTTCAAGAAAATTCTGAACCTATCACAAGATTTTCTTGGCAAGATTTGTTCAAAGGGCCTTTATCCTCCTCTGAGGATAATAACAGAGTGTGACTTGACTAAGGTCACCCAGTGGGTTTCCATGGCCAAGAATTCAGACCCCGATCTCCAGAGTCATAGTCCAACACTCAAACCACTACAGTGTGCTGGCTTCTAAAGATTTAGATTGCACAACCCCAAGGTAGGACCTCAGCCGTAATGTACTGCATTTACTGTAATTTACTATCTAAATTATTATTTCTAAAACTGCACCTATACATATAAATTAGCACAAATTTTATGCAAATCTGTGACTTCTTTTCTCCTTTTTTTGGTGAATCGTTTTCTCTTAATCTGGTAACATCCTGTTATCTTCAGTATTATGCAAAAAAAAAAAAATCAACCAATGATGTGACTTCACCATATTGGAAATGACAATGTGATTTTGCCCTAAATTTTACTTCCATGTAAACTCACCTCCCCTGAAAGCAATTCTGTCAGACCCTTTCTTGGGCCAAAGTTTCTAAGGAGTCCATGGGCTGCCATGACTAAGAGTCAGGTGAGCTACAGATGAGATTTATAAGCCTACTTAATCAATTAAATTTGTATCCAACTTGAGCTTTCCCTCAAAGATGATCCCAGCATTCTGATGTGACTAGGCCTGCAGTAGCAGTAACTGCTGAACCACTGGAGGTCACTGTGTCTCAGCATCCCTGTTGAGCTTGGCATGTATGGTGGGGCAGGGGGAGGAGACGAGGACTGAAGCTGGGGGAAGAATTCCTCTGAAAGGATGATTTAAATGAACAGAGATGGAAATTCATGTCTGCGTGGATTAAATGCAGAGGGAGCTTAAGCTGAGCTGACCCATCCCTACACTTGGCAGTGAAGCAACCTGATGGTGACCCTGCCATGAACCCAAACTCCTTTAGCTGCAAGGCCAGATTTCCCCCTTTCTGCCCCTGCAATGAACTCAAACTCTTTCGATCCCACCATGAATGGCCCTAAGCCCCCCACATCCAAAGCTCCATTTGCTTGGTCTTTCATGCACAGATGCCTTCTTGCCTGCACCTTCTGACCTCTGACCAACCCCAAAATATGTTTGGCCTATACTATTCTCTATATTTCAAAAAGGAGACACTTTTCTGGCATGGGGATGAGGATACAGATGAGGATGGGGATGGGACACAGTTTGGGGTGGCAGTAGGCCTCTGCTTATGTGCAGGGGGAAAATCCACAATGTTCTAGGGCCAGCCCTACACCTAAGACAACCAGCTCAGGCAGAAGATAATGGGGGGGGGAAGCAGTGGTAGCAGTTGTTCTCAGGATGCTAGAACTGTTTCTTCCACTACAAAATTTGTCCTGCCCCTCCTAAATTAGCTTGATGTCTCAAGTGTACTGGAGGACAGACTCTTATGAACAGTACAGATGAAAGACTGAACAGCCAGTCCATCTGACTTCTGTATGTGGAATGGGGAAGAGTTTCCATCTTCACTAAAGGCAGCTAGCCTTTCAGAACTTGGAATGGTCTCCTCTTTCCCTTCCAAACCTTGAGTGCAGCAAGCTGTGCTGGCTGTGAATGGGCACCTCAATCATTCTGCCAGGACATGCCCTTGGCCAGCTGGTGAGGGAGATAAGAGAAGCTGATGAAACAAGCCTAGTGTCTAAGGGACAGAGTACGGCTTTGGTCCAGAGGCAGGCCTCGTAACTACACCCAACATACTTGGGAGTTCTAGCAACCCAAAAGAACCCAACAGAAGCTGAGTTTGGGTTGCTCCCTGGTAGGAAGGGACCGGGCAGCAATAGTAAGCAACCAAGAAGCTGCCATTTTGATGCTGTTGGATTGCTACAGAGTGCCACTATGTCAGGATATGGTGATAACATCAACCATGGCAACAAGCCCAAATGATGGATTGGTGGAATAGCTTGTCACAGATTATAGCATCAACATTCCAGAGGAAGGGGAAAATTCATGGCATCAGAATTTTAATAGGGACCTGGAGCTAGCCTTAGATTGAGACATGTTTTGTCCAAACCAAACTTTGCATACCTATCAAAGAAATATTCCCTTTGGTGGTGAAGGAGACCTCCTGCTCCCTCCCTTGAGCTTTTTTCTTAGGCCATCATTCAGTTAGACTTAGAACACATTTCTGAAACATTATTTCAGCCCAAACCAGCCAGTTTGATTCCTTCCTGTGATCCTAGCCAATTACAGGTTTCCAGAGAACAACATTCACTTAAGAAGATGGGATGTCTCAAGTGAGATCACAGCAGGAGGAAGTTCTCACACTAGAGACAACAATCCTAGCAACATACTTAGGAGGTGCCAGGCCTAGAAGCAGGAGCCCTCAGTCTGTATACATTTACCCCATCTTGTTGACCACCAGAATGATTTGTTTCAACATCTCCCTGGAGACAAGAGTGTTCCTAGTTCTGCAAGTGCTTTCACCCATCCCAGCTGGTCATTGGCTCACCACACCAGGAAGGCTCCTGTTCTGACTGGGAGCTCCCCTGGGCAATGATAATAGCCTTTCCTGGCTCTTGGCTACTTCTCTGAACTTTCTGCTCAAAGCATAGCTAAATATATATAATCTCATCAAGGTCCTCATTTGTCTACCATCACACTTGTTCTCTCCTGTTACCATATAAGATATTTATTTTCCCACAGAAATCTGCACTGCATCTTTGAAAGACAGAAATAACCCCATCTTCAGGGTCACATCTTTGTGGAAATTCTCATGCCATCCTACACAACCTATGCCTATAAGATGATCCCTGCTGGGTCACATGAAAGGCCTATCTGGTCCAGCATTCTCTTCCCATTGGAATCAAGTGGATGCCTACAGGAAGCTCATAAGCAAGACTTAAACTTGTAACCCAACAGACCAAACATGGCCTTCCAGGGGCATAGTAGATCTTCCATTTGTCTTGTCTGCCTATAACTGTAAAAACAGGCCAAGTAGAGAGACAAGAGTCTGTGTGACTGCCAAACTTTTGACAGGTGACCACACATTGCTGATAGAGGGACAGCCTTAGCATAAGCCACAGCTTGGCCGAAGTTTGCTGATAGAATCTGATGCAATTATGGGGCCACCACTTTCATTATCACTTGCCATTGGCTTTCTTGCATGGGGAGAGGGCCACAATTTAGAGGGACAGTTCCTGCTTTGCATGTAGAGGTTCTCAGGTTCAGCTCCTAGCATCTCTAGAAAAAAGGAGGACATTGCAGATGATGGGAAAGGCCTTTCACTGCTGAAAACTGAGGGACTCATGGGGTTGCCAGACTGAAAACTGGAGAGGACCCTCATACCTTTTATGGCTATGTAGATAAGGGAATTTCACCAGGTGTTGCTTGTGACACAACCAGGTAACAAGTGACACTTGCGGACATTCTCTCTTCTACACAACTTTTATAGGTGCAGGAACCACTCTCTGTTTTCAATATGGCAATCTTATTTGTGGGGAGCAACAGCCACCCAAGAATAGAGGATACGAGGTTTAATTGGACCAAGATTCCCGCCTGATGTAAATTCCTATGCCCATCTACATTCAGCGTCCTACTATTCCTGCTCCTGGGCACATCGGGTGCCCATTCGCGTTTATTTCACGCTCCACAAAATGCGGCTGTCAGAAACCACAATCACAGCCTCCCGCATCCTGCAAATCGTCCTTGCGGGTGGGGTGGCGGAGGGGGTGGGCTGCCGTCCCATTTGGCAGGGTCAGAATGGAGGCTGAGCTGAACTTTCGACCCCGTGTTTCGAGGTGCCTGAGCAGATGTCGAGTGCCGTGGCGCCCCATGGCGCTGCCAGCAGGCTGCCGCTGTGTTTTCATAACCCACTTTGTCAGCCCCCTCGCCTCCGCCCGCCTGCCCGTCCACCCCACCCATTCCTGCCTGCCAGGGATTAAAGAACATTCCGGTTCATTTGCAGGCCACTGGGTGACTCGCCTTGGCAATCCCCCCACCCATGCGCGCGCCCCCTGCCCACTGTATCTATGGTTATATTTAGCCAATGCACGAGCTGGATGCTCGGTCAGCATGTATCACTGTGGAAGAATCGTAGGGAGGAATTCCAAAGGGGAGACGAAGAGGCCACTTGGTAGGGGCTTAACCCCCTGACCCCCTTCTCTGCACAGCTGGCTGGGATAATGGCCGTCACCCTCAAAGAGCGCACGTTGGCTTCCCTGGCTCTTTCTCTAGGAAGCCAGCGTGCGAGTCAGTGAGGTAGAGAGCCCTCCCAGCAGCCTAGCTTAGGCCCATATTCTCAATTTCTCTCCGGGGCAAATCCAGGACCTAGGAATGTCCAAACAGAGAAGGCCCCTGAATGGCGTCTCCATGGCAACGGGGACCCAAGGGCAAACCCACTCACCCCCATGAGATCTACCAAGCATGCCTTAGTTCCAGCTAGGCCTTTAGTTCAGCCGTATTGCACGCAGGCGTTCTTCCAACCCCATCCTCAACGCTGCAAAGGTTTCTGGTTTGTTTTGTGTTTTGCACATCCCTGGGATGGGATATTCTCCTTCATAAACAAACTGATACAAGAGAAGCTAATACTGGGCAGCATGTCTCCATGGCTTGAGTCAGATCATAATCAAGTTCGCTTTTTCAGTTGCAGCTCCTGGAATACTGAACAGCATGCATTTGTGATCAGATTCACAATAAAGCGAGCCCCAAAAAAGTTACTTTGCAGGTGCATTAGCCCCAGCATCCCCAAGCTGAAAGTTTTAGTCCAAAAAAAGGTAATGTTTACAAGTTCTGGATAAAGCTTTTTCTGATGTGACTCTATTTGGGATAATTTCTTAATGCTAAGAGCTATTTTGCAGGGAATAAAAAAGCAATCAAGACTGCTCTCTTCCGACAGGCCTTCCCAGACTAGTACTCCACCGCCTCCCACCAACTGTCTTGCTGTTCTTTTAATAGTCAGTTGATTGTAGTTAATTTTAATTGTTGTGTGTTTTAGGGGGTTGGTTTTAGATGGGTTGGTGGGTGGGGAGGATTGGGTATGTTTATTAATGTTTTTTAATGTAATTAATGCATTATTGTTGTTCGCCGCCTCGATCCATGAGGAGAGGCGGGATAGAAATAAATTTTATTATTATTATTATTATTATTATTATTATTATTATTATTATTATTATTATTCTACCTCATTCGATACAGGACTCTCCTTCATTGGAGGCTTTTAAACAGAGGTTGGATGGCCACTTCTCAGGTATTTTTTAACCCACGGATTCCTACATTGGCAAGGAAAGTGTCCTCCAGCTCTACGGCCTGGATCCTTTTATTCACCCCAACCAGAGTAGGCCCATTCGGTCAAATAAGTTTGCCTACATATTGGCCACTTCCACACTAGACTGCTATAGTGCTATTATTCCACATTCAACATCCTATGGAATCCTGGGGGTTGCTGTTTAGGGAGGGGAGGCCCCAGGATTCCATAGGATGTTGAATGTGGAATAATAGCACTATAACAGTCTAGTGTGGAAATGGCCATTGACTGATCATTCAACCACTGATTCTATGAGTGTGATATGATTGAAGCCTAAAATTCTCCAATTCTTTTTTTTTCAATTGAAATAAAAGCATACAATACACAAATCAACAAACGATACAAAAATTGAACGCTAAACAACGTCTACTATCAAAGCAAAACGAACAGGAACATCTTAACAAATACAAACTAGACATACTAGACTTAACACAGCTAAACTATCCCAATGCCAAATTTAGAAAAGGAGGTTCCCACCCTGGTAGCAACCAGCATAAAGCAATCTAATAGCAAACCTAAATATAGCACCCTAACATATCACACTATTAGTATCTTCTGTTGAATATTTTAAAATTTCATCTAAAATAACAATATATACTGAGAATATTAGTAACATGAACAAATTATTTAATAATTTCTAAATCTATTTGTCACTCCTACTCTAGGTTATTGTTAGTAAGCTCATTTTAAATCTTTTGCCAAGTGTACAATTATTTATTAGGCTAGCCAAAAGGGCAGAAAAATGTACAGCAGCTTTGGCGATTTAAACATCTTCAGACAATGCAGTTTAATGAAGACTCCTAGAGATTTCAACAGATTACACTAACATGGATTTTGAGTTTTTCTTAAAGCTGGCACCGATCTCCTTTGATCTTCACATGTCCCACTGTGCATCTGTCCCATTGTGCCTTGGTCCAATCATACATCAGTCGGTTATACTCCCCAGTCATAGAATCATAGAATCATAGAAATGTAGAGTTGGAAGAGACCACACGGGCCATCCAGGCCAACCCCCTGCCATGCAGGAACACACTCAAAGCATTCCCAGCAGATGGCCACCTAGCCTCTGCTTAAAAACCTCCAAGGAAGGAGACTCAACCACACTCCGAGGCAGCAGATTCCACTGCCGGACATCCCTGACAGTCAGGAAGTTCTTCCTGAGGTTCAGGTGGAATCTCCTTTCCTGCAGCTTGAATCCATTGCTCCTTGTCCTAGTCTCTGGAGTGGTAGAGAATAAGCCCTCTCCTTCCTCTACATGGCATCCCTTCAAATATTTAAACATGGCTATCATGTCCCCTCTTAACCTTCTCTTCTGCAGACTAAACATACCCAGCTCTCTAAGTCTATCCTCATAGGGCATGGCTTCCAGGCCCTCCACCATTTTGGTCGCCCTTCTCTGGACTTGCTCCAGCTTGACCATGTCCTTCTGGAATTGGGGTGTCCAGAACTGGACACAGGATTCAAGATGAGGTCTAACCAAAGCAGAGTAGAGTGCTATCAGTACCTCCCTCGATCTAGACACCATACTCGTATTGATGCAGCCAAGAATTGCATAGTAATATAACAGCAGCCTTTACTGATTACAGATACTATGGAACTGCCCAATTCTAATTCCCTAAGATGTAAAACCCCAAGAGGATTCTGGGTGATAATTTTAGGAATGTGAGAAAAATGTATTTGGAATATTTGTATACACAAATTGTACAGATCTTGTGGAGTCTCAAAGTGGGAACACATGTTCTTTTAGTGACCATTCTAAATTTTTCAGGTGTAACTGTAAAGATAACGAAAATAGGATTCCCAGTGACATCGGAATTGTATTTATCAGACATATTTAAAGGAATAGACACAAAAAAGCAAAAGGAACATAGCAGAATGATCATATATATGGTAACAGCTGCAATATTACTATATGCAAAAAAATAATAATGGAAAGACAAGGATTTGCTGTCTGTAGAAAAATAGATTACTGGACATGTACCAAATTAATAAGCTGACTATGTTGATTAATAATTACAGCTTGAATAGAGTATATAAGGATTGGGATAGTATAAAGTAACAATGTGATATGATATGAGATAAAGATTTAGAGGACTGAAACATTGAGAAAGTATATGACTAAATAAAGTGTATATTTCCTCCTTCATATAAGATTAAAATAATTGTGTGTGTGTGTGTGTGTATTTGTAAATATTTAAAAGTGCCTGTATTTTATAATTTTAATAGAAGTATATAGATTGCATTTAAGATTATAGAGACAGGAGAATGTTTATCCATTGATCGATGAAGATTTTGTTAACATGCACAATTTTTATGTTATAGTATGCTATACAATATTATAAACTTCTACTATGGTACTAATTTAAAAAAATTAAAAAATACATTTTTCAGGTGTGTGCAGCAGACATTAGACTGTTTCAGTTTAATCGAACTTACCTGAAACTTTTTCTGCTCTGCACCAAATGGTTGCAGATATATATGTACCTATGGTATCTATAGCCTACCTACACTATTCTTTTAGTGTGTGGCATTCTTGGTGAGCTATTCTTGTGTATTTATGATGCCAGTATTTATAGGGCAACTTTTAGGAAACAATCCTTACAAGACTGCTTGCATGAAAATAAAAGAAAAATACAATGCAGCCAAATCACAATAAAATCAATCAGCAGTGCAAATATTTTTAAATCATGTTTAAACCATGCCACACCAAACAAATAAATATATCAAGCCCTCTTGGTGATTTGTTCACTCTAAAATTTTAAATATAAGATAAATAATTGATGAAAAGGGGGCCAAAATAAAAGAGATTTTGAACAGAGTTGAGGCCAGTAATGGAAGAAATCCTACCACCTAGAAGTCACAGCTGAAAAGGCCCTGTTTGCTAGGCCTTTCAATTAAATCAGTCTTAGTCTATTTCCTACTCTGAAGTGGGTGCATAGACAAAGCTGTAATGGCTTTCCCATGAAACTGACAAAAGAGTCTGGGATGAGCTGATTGCCTTAACTCTAGGTGACAAAACACTGATGAGAGTCCTGACAATCTCTTAATGTCTTGGCCAAGCAAGGGGTATAGGGAAGGTTTCCATAATGTGAGATCAAGGGCTGTCCCTGATTGCTTCACCTGGGCAGTTTCACCTTCTATTGTTTTCAGGTGTGCATGGAACCTAAGGTGCAGAAAGAATTAGAATAGGCCCATTAGTGTCTCGGTTCCCTACCAAAGCCTCTTTGAACTTATAACTTGGCCATGTCTAGGGTCAACCTGACCTGGCACTCTCCCAGCCAGTGTGACTTCGATTATGTTTTCCAGCCATACATTTTTATTTCTTTATTTATTTGTATCCCGCCTCTCCATATGGATCGAGGCGGCGAACAACTTACAAATAGCATGTATTTTGAAACATTTCTATGCATGCCCCCAACAAGCTGGGTACTCATTTTACCGACCTGCGAAAGGATGGAAGGCTGAGTCAACCTTGGAGCCGGGCAGGATCGAACTCACAACCTTGTGGCTTGCAGTACTGGCATTTAACCACTGCGCCACCACGGCTCCTAAATATGTTCATTCATGAAAAAAGCACATCCCACAGAATGGGAGTGTAGGATATGGTAACAATCAGTGTTACACCTGTGCATATGGCTAAAATATATCAGCCCACACTGCCAGAGCGTTAAGCTTCCAACAGTGTGCAGGTATACTTTCATTAACAAAGTCTCTGACAGTGAAGCTCCTTTTTACACAGTCTTTTAATATCCTCTTTGTCTTCTGTCTTGTTGAGCTTTTTAAAACAGCATTAACATAGGGAGGATGGTGAAGCCGGGCTACAGAAACAAAGACTTTGGGTGTTGGGTTGCAGCAGCATGAATGCAATAAACAATGCAATAAAGCCTGAGCTGGGGGGAAAATGAGATGCTGCTTTAGCTAATCCTGCTGTAGCTGTGTGTGCCAGTCCACAACAGGCAAGGTGAACAGTGTATCCCTCCATCATCCCTGACCCAGCATGCATGAAGAGCAAAGCAAAGAGAAGGGAGTGGGTAAGTTTGCCTTACCAAGTACTCTCTTCCCCATGAAGAGAGTGCTTTTGCAAATATATATACAGATTCCACTCCCAGTATGGTCCCGGTAGGATTCCGGCCATAATCTTCTGAAATAATCAGCAAAGAGGTTGTTGTTGGTTTGTGCCTTCAAGTTGTTTCTGGCTTATGGCAACCCTAAGATGAATCCATCACGGGTTTTTCTGGGGGCTGAGAGTGTGAGATATGCCCAACCTCACCCACTAGGTTTCCATAGTTGCGTGGGGAATTGGAGCCTGATCTCCAGGGCCATAAGTTCAATGCACAAAACACGCTGGCTCTCTTAGCAAAAGGAAGAAGCAGGATGTTCTTCATGTGCTCTCCTGCTCTCACTGTGCATATTAAGAGGGAGGTACTTAAATGCCTGGGAGGTCATTCACACTACATTTATACTGCTATTTTTATACTCATTTATACTGCTATTTTTATTTTTATATTCAATTATACTGTTCTTTTTCCAGTGTAACTGCCATGTTTCTGTCTCATGGAATCCTGGGACTGGCAGTTTAGGGAAGGACAATTAGAATTGTCAGCCAGAGAGCTCCAGTGCTTCACCTGACTGCAAACCTCAGGACAATTGAATTGTCCAAGTGCCTAGTGTCATCATATTCTCTCCTTCTGTGCAACAGGTGCAGTTCAATTCACAACTGTTAAAAAGATAAGAGGCTTTTGAATTCCTTCGCTTCTGGTCCCAAAAGCAAATCCATACCATTCCAACAAATTCCTCCCCCTGGATATGACTCCTATCCCTGGTACCTGAGAGAAAGATAAGACACTGGACACAACACTTTTATGTGGGAAGAATCTTGCAAGCTCCTCTCGGGCTGGGCTCCAAAGGGAGGAGACAGCCAGAGTGCTTTGTGCCCTGTTGCGTGTAGTACTGATTTACCTTATCTCAGGGCAGCTGCCAACTTGGATCAGGCCTGTATCCGGTTCTCCTTGTACAGTCACCTCCTACACTTAGTAAAGAACTTTCCGTCCACCAAGGGGAGAAAGAAGGTTGCTCAGAACCATGGCCCAGACTTATCAGCCAGATACTCTGTCTGCAGCAGGTTTTCAGTTTGTGAGGGTCTCATCTGGTTGAACAAACTGTGCTGATGGTGGGCACATGTGCAAATGACAGCTGCCTTTGGGAGACCAGGGTTTGAATCCCCACTTAGCCGTGGAAACCCACTGGGTGATCTTGGGCATGTCACACTCTCTCAGCCTCAGAGGAAGGCATGAGCAAACCTCTCTGCACAAATTCTGCCAATAAAACCTCTACAATAGGCTCACCTTAAAGTCATCATAAGGTAAAAAAAAACAACAACATGAAGGCAAAGGACACATTTGTTTTCCTTTTGCACTACATTCTCTGCCTGCTTCATCCTGCACAGTTATAGAAAAGCTGGAATCTAGTTCAGCAACCTCTTTCACCTTTGGGTTGCTGAAGTCTGCCATTTCTGATACCATAGTGCCCCCTGCTGGAAAAGGCTTGCTCTTAGCCACCTACTAGTTCAGGTAGCATTCAAAAGTCATCGGCCATTTCCGCAGTAGATTGTTACAGCGCTGGGCGGCCCCTCCCGAAACTGCAAACCCCAGGATTCCATAGGATGTTGCAAGTGGAATAATAGCGCTGTAACAATCTACTGCGGAAATGGCCATCCATAGGTTTTAAAGGCAGCTGCGACCTAGCTATATCTAAGGCCCCACATATTCATGGGGTATATCCACAGCAGATAATTATAGCAGTTTGGTACCACTCTAACTGCCACAGCTCCATCTTACAGAATCCGGAGATTTGCAGTTTGTTGAGGTACTCAACATTTTCCGGTGGAGAACTTGTGTCTGTCTACAGAGAATTCTAAATACTTCACCAAATTACACATCCCAGGATTCTATGGGATGGAACCACAACAGGTAAAGTGATATCAAACTGCTGTGCAGAGCAGATACTGCTCTATAAACCCCACACCCACCCACCCTGTGTGCATACGTTTGGTGTGGAAAAGTCAAAATAATGTATGGAGGTTGAGGCAAACCTTGGTCCTACGACCACATTCCCTTTCCATCCAAGTATTCAATAATCCATGATCAGAATGCCGCTGTTGTCTTACATATGTATAATTTACCCTGTATAAATGGTGGGACATTTTTGTGCCATGTGAAACAGTTCCCTTCTGTTCAAGGCTGCAGAAGCAAAAGCTCCTGTACAGATGTCTCTGACGTTGCAAAACTACCACTTTGATTGAGCATTTTTGCTTGTGCATGTGGCAGCACCTTTAGTTCTGCATTCTGTGGTGCATAAGGTTGTACATCACTGTCCTTCAACACAAAGGTCAGGTACTGCAATCAACATGTAACTCCACACACAGACATTTAACACCCTGCAGCCTCAGTGGAGGACCTCAGCTAATGACTCCTTGCACAGGAACAGCCACTCTGATAATTCAGTGACTGCTTCTAATTTGGGTGTTTGTATGGTGAGAATGAGGAACTGCTTGGCTTCCTGAGGTGGGCTGAGCTCAGAGAAAAAGAGTTCTGTGGGGATCCATAGTTTAGTACCAGAGAACATATTTGCCATATAGAAGGATCAGAGTTCAACCTCTAACTTCCCACTCAAATGCATCATGGAGAACACTCTGGAAAAACAAGCTGATACCCTGAATACCCCCTATCAGAGCAGAAAATCTTGGTGAAAAGCAGGATTCCCCCCGAACTGAGGGTGACCTTGACAAAAGCATCCTTTGATGGATCCCCTCTTATGTCAATTCATTTCCTCCATACCCTCCAACATTTCATCCATGAAAATCAGGACAAATCTGCCATATAGTGGCAAAGACCCATCAGAGTGTGACCAAGAGGGCAAAAGTTAGTAATGAAAGACAACATACAAGTTAATATAGGCTGCTGTAGTAAGGCTTTGCTTGAGCTTCCTAGGAGGGGCACATTCCTCTGAGTTAATGCAACACTGAACTCAGTTTGCAGCAATTGAAGCAAGTTTGCCATGTAGCAATCAGATTAGCAAACTGGTTAAGCATGGAATACAGTGGCCCCTCCACTTTTGGAAGAGTTTGGGGTGCAGAACCCTTGTGTAAGTGGGAAAACTGTAACACCTCCCCCAGTCTCCTTCTCATTTCCTTCCAGCACTCCCACACATTCCCTTGACTTTTGCCCTGATGTGTGTGCCTGCCCTCTCTGTACCCAGGCAAAAGGCAGGAGAATGGGGAAAAGACATGCACACCTCCCCCCATCCTTTTGCCTTTTGCCCCAGCACATGTTCTCCGTGCCCTGGCAAAAAGCACGGGAATAGGGGGAAGGCATGTGCATGCCTTCCTTCTATGCATGTGGTGCTCCCCTTCCCTTGCCTTTTGCCCTGGTGCAGAGAAGGCAGGCATGCATGCCTAGGCAAAAGATTGGAAGGAGGAGAAGGGGGGGGCAGGCACATGTGCACCTTGCAAATAATCAAATTCAAGAAGATCAAACTCACAGATGTGAAGTACGGACTGTAAATAGGAACACTGTCAGATGGATCCACGATTGGTTGGAAAACTGCTCAAAGAATCATCATCAACAGCTGTGCTTCAGACTGGAAGGAGGTCCTGAGTGGAGTGCCACAGAATTCTGTCCCAGGGCTGACACTCTTCAATATTATCATCAAGTACTTAGATGGAGGGTTAGAAGGAATTCTTATCAAGTTTGTGGATGATACAAAACTAGGAGGGGTAGCTAGCACAATGGAAGGTATGGACTAAGTTCAAAAGGACCTTGATAAACTAGAAAATTGGGCTGAAACTAATAGAATTAAATTCAACAGAGATAAATGCAGAATTCTATATTTAGGCCACAAAAGCCAAGTGCACACTTACATGATGGAGGATACTTGACTTAGCAGCAGTACATGGTAAAAGAATCTTGGGATTTTTTTTTTTTTTAGCATAAGTTGAACATGATCCAGCAGTGTGATGCTGCAGCAAAGAAGGCAAATAATATTTTAGCATTAATAGCACCATAGTTTCCAAAATCAGAAAAGTAATAGTTCTAGTGTATTCTGTACTGGTTAGACTTCATCTGGAGTACAGGCTTCCCCCACTTACCTGACATGTTAGAGACTGGAACACCGTCAGAAAAAGGAATTAGTTGGAAGGCAGAACCAATGTACTGTACTGCAGGGAGCATGAAGGACTTATGGAGGCTAACTTTGGACCAACCTTGTCCACACTGCTTCCAAGTCTCCCAGCGAGCTTAGCACCTTTTCCCCCCTTACAGTTCACTCTGAAAGCCATGCACCTGTGAGTAGTCCCAAGCAAGCCTCTGCAACCTAGAAGAACTGATGAAAGAGCAGAACCTCCATTGAATTGATGGGACTTGTCATTAACTTGGAAGCATCGAAAGGGTGAATAAATAAGATAACAGGGGCATCAAAAAGATAGGGGCTTCCTGTACTGCATCTCATTCCTGTACACAGTTCTGGTGGCATCTCATTTTAGGAAAGATATAGGAAGCATATAGACAGAGCAAGAAGGATATAGAGGAAGGACAGTGCAGGAAGGATATAGACAGAACAGGTTCAGAGAAGGGCAACAAGGATGATAACAAGTGTGGGGGGGAAATGAAGAAAGCTTGAGGGAGTTGTGCATGTTCAGCTAGAAGACTGAGGGGTGACAGGATTGAACTCCTGAAATATCTAAAAACCTGTTGCAGAGAAGAATGTGCAGATTTGTTCTCTCCTGCCCTGGGAGTTAAGACCAGGTCTAATGGTTTTAAGTTACAGGAGGGTAGATTTCAGTTAAACATTAGAAGGAACTTCTTGACGGTAACAGCTGTTCACCAATGGAACCAATGACCTAGAAAGGCGGTGGAGTCTCTCTCTCTCTGGACATCTCAAAGAAGCTAGGGATGCTCTAGCTGGATTTCCTGCATTGAGCTGGAGGTTGGATTGGATGGCCTATGGGGGGCCCTTCCAACTCTATAATTCTAAGTTGAGGACAAAAGGGGGAAATGGGAGGAGAGAAAAACTGTATTTTAAAAGCATCTGAAAAAAGTGGGACAAGAAAATATTAATTGACCCTTCCAAGTTGGACAGTATGTTCCCCTGGTCACCTACACAGCAATTGCAACTCTGCAACTGCCAAGAGCAGTTGGAAGCCATTTCAACTTCCCACAATGCCCTGCCGCAATATTTTTTTTCCAAATGCATTGTGGGAAGCTTCCAGGCATTTACCCTACTCTGCCACCATTAGGAATTATTTATTTTCATCTTTATTTAACATTATAGGGTCCCAGCAGCTGCCCAAGGACAATACTTGTTTCAAACAAACCAGGCTCAAACATCCAGTAAGTTCACTTTAAAGCATTATGGCATTTTCTAGATTCAGCTGATCTTCCCAACCCAGGCTTTTTTCCAGAATCAAGACAAATTTCACTCTCAGGCAGCTTTTGTGAGATGTGGATTTATTTTCTGTCATACTTACAGATACCAAGTCTGTTGAAGAAATGTACCACCACCACCCTCAACAGTGGACAAAATGAAAAACAAAATACTCCAGAAAATCAAGTAATGAAAACACTCTGGATGAAAATCACGAACTGACATTTTCAAATGTCGTGGGCTTCTTCCAACTGGTGATTTATGCTGTGTGGTGCCACATCCTTGTCGCTTCCCCATCCAGAAGCTCCCCAGATTTAGCTCTGCCAACTTTTTTTGAAACATAACACACTCACTAAAAAGCCAGCACATTTGGGTTCCCTGGTGGGCATCCTCTTTGTGACGTGGGTTGTGACATTAGATGTGAATGTGTCAGACCCCCTCACATGCCTCCCCATTTTACCTCCAGATGGATTTCCACATCTGTGGTGGCTCTCCTGCAATCTCAGAAGGAGATTTCCCACAGACTCTCTTGACTCTTTCCAATTTTTATTGCTATTATTTATCTCTCCAGAACATTGGTGTGATGGCTGTGGTGGTAACACTCTGTTTTTCCTAAGCATGAGCTCATCACCACAATACACACACGTACCTACATATTCTCCACAGTCATCAGTCTCCCCATGACTCATTTTACCCACACACTACACTCAGAGAGACATATCACCACATAGAGGCTTTTTTAAAAAATAAAATAAAATAAGCTATTTCCATGTGACCAGTTTCCCTGGATACATGTTGGGCAAGGGGCAGGGATTAAAGTAGAGACGATCAATGGGTTGCACCAGCACAAGAACTTAACATCCTAAGGCACTGCCCCAAAATGAAATAAACTCCAACAATAGCAATTCTAAATCCATGTGTGTACCTATTGGGTCAAAATGTATTGGGACTAGAAAAAGTGTGCATTCAGTTACAGAGTATAAAGTTGTGGCAACTTGATGGGAGTTACTGGAAAATATACCCGTGAAGCTTTGTCACTACAAAGGGATGCCATGTAGAGAAGGGAGTGGGCTTGTTTTTTGCTGCGCCAGTGACCAGGACAAGGAGCAATGGATTCAAGTTGCAGGAAAGGAAATTCCACCTGAACCTCAAGAAGAATTTCCTGATGGTCAGGGCTGTCTGGCAGTGGAATATGCTGCCTCAGAGTGTAGTGGAGTCTCCTTCTTTGGAGGTTTTTAAGCAGAGGCTGGATGGCCATCTGTTGGGAGTGTTTTGAGGGTGTTCCTGCATGACAGGTGGTTGGACTAGATGGCCCCTGTGGTCTCTTCCAACTCTACATTTCTATGATTCTATGATTCCACTTCAACTGCTGTGGCTACAACTTCTGTAGTTTGTTGAGGCACTGGAATGCTCTGTCTGAGAATTCTCAATGCTCCTCCCTAACCTGCCAATCCAAGGATTCCATAGGATGGAACCAAAGTAGTAGTTAAAATGGAATGATTGTACCATAATAGTGTAGTGTGAATGTGCCCTGGGACAAGAGAATTAACACAGTAAGTACAGCAATGAAAACTGCCACAACTCAACACATTTGGCCAATCTGTAGGAACCCTAGGTTCCATACATGGAAATAGCAGCACAGATAACACTTGAACATCAAAAAGAAACTCCACAGATTGTTAATGTTAAATACACCAAACACCCCCACCCTGCCAGCCATGTGATTCAAGCCATTTTTATCTGCTCAATGAACATGACCAGAAATCCACACCATGGAGCCATTTCAAAGGCCTGCTTTAACCATGATGTTAGTGGCAAAAACAGCCTAAACCTATTTCCACAAAGAGTATGCCTCCATACAACTGGCATCATGTCCATAAACAGTGGCACAACAGTACTTCAAAGGAACATCCCCTTATGGACCACTGTTGCTTCTACGAGAATCATCATCCCATTGGAGTCAACCATCTAGCTCCTCTCTCTCTCAATCTAACTCCAAACTAGAGTGTGCCCTCCAGATGTTAACGGACTGCACCTCCCAGCATTCCTATCAGCTCTGTTGGCTAAGACTGTTGGGAGCCGCAGTCCAACAACACCTGGAGGGCCATCTAATCCTTTCTGTGCTCTAACCTGTAAAGATGAAGAAAGCTGCTTTGGGAAGGGGCCAATTTTCATCAGAAAAACAAGACGGAGAGGAAAGTCCTCCCCTCCTGCTACCCTTCCTGAGTTAAGCTGCAGCCTCTGAGACTGTTTGCCATTGAAGAAATAAAAAGTGATGAAAGGAACTGTGTCCCTGCACATCATAGGCACATCACCTTAATCCAAGTCCATACAGAAAAGGCTAGTGTGTAAACATGTTTAGCAGGCTTAATTTCCAGCAGCATGGTCAATTTTTTAACCAGGGGTTATCAAGAACAGAAATGTTATCAACATATGGAGAAAAAAAGTCAACAAGGACTGAGCTAGATGTTACAGCAACATATCAAGGTCTTCAAAATGCAGGTCACCACCATAAAAAAAAAAAAAAAACAACCTCTCAAACAGCAGCATAAAGGGAACAATTTCAGCCGGAGAAACGGTGAGAGGAGGGCTACTTAACCCAGCTTCTCATCAGTACAGTACTTTTTCCTGGCAGGTCCTTCCCACAAGGCCTTCTTTTTCCTACTCCAGGGCTCATTTCCATTCTGGGAATCGAGCAAGCAAGGAGAAACATGGCTATGAGCACAACTTGAAATTAAAAAGTGTGCAGAACCCCTAGCAGTGGCCAAACTCTGGCTGTGAGAGGGTTCAGGAATGCACTAGGGTTCAAGCACTCTCCTAGCATCAGCTGCTTCTTCACAGGAAATCCCTGCCTGTTCAACAAACAACCTATTGCTTTGTCAAAAACCCTCCCACTGTTTTTCAACCTTTGGTTCTCCATACTTTTTGGGCTTTATCTCCCAGACTCCCTCACCACTGAGCACACTGGTTAGGGCTTCTTGGAGCAGAAGTCCAAAACATCTGGAGGATCAAAGGTAAGCCACAGTTCAGCCTCCCATTGGCAATATTTAGAACCAATGGGACTCATACAGAACTCCAGATGTTGCTGAACTACAGCTCTCAGAACTCCTCACTCTTAGCTACGCTAACTAGGACTGATGGGAGTTGAACGTGACCAGTTAAGGTCCCACAACTCAAAACAGCATCTCCATTCTCATCTCACTGAGCAAGTCAGGAGAAGGCTCTAGGCCCAGCAGGTCATGAAAGAGAGCCAAGAGTCTTTACTCACTAGGTGACCTTGGGCCAGTCTTTTTCTCTCTTAGCCTGACCAATCTCACAGGCTTGTTGTGAGGATCCAGGTGCAAAGGAGGAAGAAAGCCACACAGGCCACCACAAGCTCACTGCAGCATAAATGCCAGGCTGTAAACATAGCTAACAAATAAAAATAATAAATAAGCAACACCATGAGAATGCCCCCCTCTTCTAGCTAAAGGGGGCTTTGTCCAAGAACTTCTGGCACTAGAGGGGTATCTTCCAAAATCTAACAGATGAAAACCAGGACCCATATGGCCAAGCAACATCAGAGCATGGCAAAAGTTATTAATGAGAAAGAACACACAAGGGAGGCTGCAGCCATTTGCTTTTGCTTGAACCTACTGGGAAGTACAAAATTCTGTCCCCTTCTCTCACCTCCTCCTAATAAATCAACTGAGTGCAAACTACCTTTGCATTCTGAATTCAGTTTGAAGCAAGCTGAGGACAAAGGGGGGAAGTGGGAGGAGAGAGAACTGGAACATTTTAAAAGCTGAAAATATGGGATGACAAAAGATTAATCATAATGTCCCTGCCAAAAATGGACAGTTGGAGAGTATCTATGGGGCACCTCCACATCCTAAGCCATTTTAGAGCTGCCTACAGTGATGACTAGTTTGAAGAAACCATGGCTGCAGTCATGGTGATGCTTGTGCCCACAGATGTGCATGTAAGCCTTGGCTGTGTGTGAGGACATAGTCACCTTTAATAGTGAATGATTGACTGTGTTTGCATGCACACTCTCCTAAAATGGTGGTGAGTCACTTCCAAGGTCTCTGGGATGGGAGGTGAGCTGCTGTTACAACAGTCAGTGGGTTGAGAAAGGCTAGTCCTTCAATACACTAAAGTAGACTTCTAAAGTGTTCCTCTGTCCACCCCACCCCAACCATGTCAATCACAAGACTATAGTTTTCATCACCACAAGACAGTCAGAGAACAATTTGTATAATTAACTTTCAGAGAAAAGGGTGGCTTAAAGCATCCTTCCCCAACTCATGACCTCTAGCTGTGTTGGGACTGCAGCTCCCAGAATCCCCCAGCCATCAAAGCCCAACACATCTAGGCAACACCAGATTGGAGAAGGCTGCTCTAAAGAAAAAGTGAGGATTACGTGGTTTCCCCAAATGCTGTAGGACTCCCTCAGTAGGCCCAGCCACCATAGCCAATGATGAAGAATGCTGGGAGTTGGAGTCCTGGCTTAAAGATATGGAAAACAGCATGGTTTGAGGCTGCAAGCAATAGAAATTGGTAGCATTACCTCTTCATTCCTAACCAGTGTCCTTTTTATGATTAGGAGCTTGGATTCTGACTACGTCCTCGCCTCACTTCACTTTGCCCTGTCTCTGACTTCCTCAGAGACATCTGATTGGTTGTGTTTCTGTCACAAAACCAGATCAGAGCCAGCCAAGAAATTCTTAGATTCTTATCCTCTTCCAGCTGCCAGCACAGTGCAGAGGCAGACCAAGCCAACCTCGTCCAGAGCCACCAACCCCAATTAATTAAGCTGGAGTGCCTCCCATCACACCTGCCCAGGGCTCTCTTATCCCAGTCATCTATCCACACACACCCCCAAGCCAACTTCCAACCATGTTCCCTTATGCTATTCGGGTTGCAGATTTAAGCCATGGTGGTTAATGGCTGCCATACCAGTGGGTTGGTGAATCCGCCCTGGGGTTTGGCAGAACGTCAAAGAAACTATCCAAGGTGCTGAAGCTATCTGGGGATAAGGTTTGCCCCCTTGGAGTAACCCTTTAAAAAACAGACTAAAATCCAGAGCAGATTAATTCTCCACTAATACTGGAGTCTCTCCAAAAAAAAAGAGCCAAAAAAACTCTTGAGTTGCAATAACAGCAAGTATAGGAGACAGAGAAGTGGTTTAAGGCAGGGACAGAAACCACGTGGCCCTTCTGATGCTGCTGGACAGCAACTCCTAGCAAAACCTAACCAGCATAGCCAATGGCAAGGAATGCTGGGTGCTGCAGTCCAACAACAGGAGGACTACCTGATCCCTGCCCCTGTGTTAGAGAATAGTGATGTTCATGGGGGAACACAAATGCTCCTGCAATGTTAGGAAAGGGAAGAGCAGCCTACCCCAAGCCAGGCTGGGCTGCAATTCCTTACCATCTTCAACGAGTGTGGCTATGTGGAGGGCACCAATTTAGGGAAGGGTGGAGCACAGCAGCATTCATGAAGTTCACTGACCCACAGCTGAGGCAGAGAGCAATTCACAGGTGTGAGGCTGTTCAGACAACGTCCAATCCAGTTCCCTTTCTAGAGTCCAAAGACAGCAGCTTGATGGGCCCCATAGGGGCAAGAAAATGAGTGACGCTGTGGATGGTGTGCAAGGAAATGGCAGGCCCCACCCTTAGGGGGCAGCATTGAGACAGGTCTCAAAAACAGGGGAGTGATGAGAGCAAAACAGGCCAGGTGGAGATGAAGCGTGGCTAGGTCTTGCTCTTCTTCTGATGAATCCAAGCTCTTGGCTGCTTCTCTTCTCAGCAAGAGATGAGCAACACGGAACCTGGATCCAGCTGGGGAAGGGGTGAGGGTCCACAGCACCAGTCAGAAAGACACCTGCATGAGAACGACAGAAGCAGGAGAGTCACACCTGGCACCTCAACACCGTTCTTGACCTAACACACACAAAGAGATCTGCTTGCATCACTCTGGCTTAACCAGGGCAGGGTTAACCAGCTGTGCACCCAACTCTGGGCTACATTTATCACAGACAACTTTCCAAGCAAGTATCCACACTGCACAGTTAATACTGCTTCTAACTCCATGGGTCCTATGGAATTCTGGGATTTATAGTTTTGTGAGGGACTTAGAATTCTGCAGTATATTCCTTTGAACTGCAGCATTAAATATCTCTGATAGAGAATCTTAAACCCTGACCTAGAATTTTTTTGAGCAGCAGGGTGGGGAGCTAATGTAGATCTTCTGTAATAACATACAGCTATCAGAGAGCAACAAGCAGCCTCTTGCAGACCCACTAACACGATACAAGCAAAGAAAAAGCTTTTTAGTAAAGAAAAAACACTGACATCACGTGTATGTAGAACCACCAGATACTCCATGACTCTGGACACAGTTTTTATTATACAATAACATTGTCTCATTCACATATTTTTACCAGTGAACAAAGGTAGGCAGACCATGGCCTCGATCCTGTTGAGCAGTCCTAACTAATTAAATCAATTGCTGTTACGGTTTGTCAACACATCTGTGTAAATCTCCCTGAGTTCATGGGTCTACCTCTAGTTGGGACTACCAACAGGATACAGGCCACTATCATGTTCAATTTGCAGCTCTCTTCTATTTTCTCTTCTTTTTTTCTTACCACAAAAAAAGTCTACTAAGGTGGAAAACACAGAATAGATACAGAATGACTTGACTATTTAATATTGGAGCATTCCATTTAACACTGTAAATACTCACTGTTGAGCAAGTACATAGAAATTTGCTGCTCATCCAAACACACCCTTGCCCAGAATTTAGGATGCTCAGCAGAAGCCCTCTTCCTTGTCCCATCATCCTGTGAGGCTAGGCTGGTAGGTATATGTGACAGGGCTTTCTCTGTAGACTATGGAATTCCTCTTCTCAAGGGAGGTCAGACTGGCTCGAATCCCTCTAAAACTTTTGCATTTTTTCCTTTGCAGTGGGTCCTTAAAACTGGCTATTTTGTATACTTTTGTCTGTGGTTTTAAAACTGAGCTTTTGGACAGTTTTTTTTTATGTATTTAATGTTTTGACTGTTTTAACCTATTGCATGTCACTTTGGGGGCCTGGCAGATTAAGAGACAATCAATAAATGTCATGAATAAATGATGATTATGACTTCTGTGCAAAATAGATTCGGATGGTTCTTGTTGCTGTTGTGTCCCTTAAGTCATTTCCGGCTTACAGCAACACTAAGGTGAATCTATCGTGCTGTTTTCTTGGCAATATTGGTTCAGCGGTGGTTTGCTTTTGCCTTCCTCTGAGGTTGAGAGTGTGACTTGCCCAAGGTCAGCCAGTGGGTTTCCATGGCTGGTGAAGGATTTGAACCTTGCTCTCTAGAGAGCTGGCCAAACACTCACCACTTAAACTCTTCCCTGTAGTAAAAAAAAAAAAAAAAGCCAATCTTCGCAGCAATTTCACATACCTTGGTTGGGCAGCTATATTAACTAGGAACTATTTGAAGTATTACTACAACTCTATCCCTACCAACTTAGGGCAGGGTACATAAGATCCTCTGTTGGCCTTCCATCCAGGGACTGTGACCAGACCACGACCTCATCAGCTTTGGTAAGACAGCCATCTCATGTGTCTTCACCCACCAAGGTCCCAATCCTATAAATCAGTGGCGGGCAAAGCATAGGTGACAAGCCAAATGCAGAGCCCATTGTTGTGCTCCCTGCAGGAGGCAATTTTCCCCCAACAACATCTGGGTGTCAAAAATACTTCAAAAAAACTGTTTTGTTTTTTTTTATTAGAGGTGGGGTAGTCCAGCCCTACAAGATCCTAGGGGAGCCAGTACAGGCCCTTAAGTTCTGGCACTTGCCAACCCCTGTTCTAAAGGCACCAGAGCAAGTCAACCTAGCATATCCTGGTCAGCTGGCAACCCTACCTTCATTCATATTGTGAAAACACCCTTTTAAATTAGCCTTGGCTGTTAAAAAAAAAGAGTTTAAAACAGTTTGAAATACCAAAAAGTTGTGTGCCAGTTATAGTTGGAATTTTAATTTTACCCTCCACTGTTCTCCAGGGGACGTGTAGAAGACCAAGGTGCCTGAGACCTGCAGGGCACCAGGGGACTTTCACTCTGTCACAACAGAGATGCACAAGGTACACTCAGATCTACTGTCTTTCTACAGAAAAATAGGTATCTGGTACATGGAGAGACACCATAATAGAAGAAACAGGTTGCTTAAAGCAGGGGTGGAGAACCTGTGGCTCTCCAGATGTTGTCAGACTTCACCTCCAGTCAGTGCCAGGTGGCATGGGAACTGACCAAGGAAACTAGAAATTGTGCCTGATAATGTCTGGAGAGCACCACATCGATGACGTTGGCTGTATCCCGTAACCCACCAATTTATACCCAGGACATCATTAGCTGTTTGGTTAAATCAGGAGTGGAGAATGTACACCCTGTGGATGTGACTGGACTCCAATCGACCTGCCTTGCCCCTTCTATGGGATCATGGGAGTTGGAGTTCTTCAACATCTGGTAGACCTCAAATTCCCCAGCTCAAGGCTAGATAAATTATGGTCTGGTTGTAGGTCTGAGGGGCCCAGACACTGGACACAGAGCTGCCTTGTCCCTTTGAACAGCTCTTCTAGCCCTGCAGACTTGTCTTCTCTTGGAACGCTTGGAACTGTGCTTCACCTATCATTCCAGAGGACATACCAAAGGGGGGTGACTTAGATGGCAAAAGGTCTGGAAACCAAGTTCTATGAGGAATGGCTAAGGGAGCTGGTATGTTTAGCTTGCGGAAGAGAAGGAAAGGAGGTGACATGATGTGCATGTATGTACCTTGTTGTCACCTGTTGACTTATGGTGACCCCATGACTTTCACAGAGTTTTCTTAGGCAAGCATCCAAGTACTAACCACAGCTGACCTGCTTAGTTTCCAAGATCAGATAGAATCTGGTGCCTTAAGGGTATCTAAATAGCATGATAGCCATCTTTAAATATTTGAAGGGGTGCCATGGAGCAAGGCTGTTTTCTGCTGCTTCAGAAATTAAGACACAGATGGATTGGAACTACAGGAAAAGAGATTCCACCTGTTTGACAATGGAAGGCAGTGGACTCTCCTTCATTGGAGGTTTTTAAACATCTCTCAGGACTGCTTTAGCTGCGCATTCTGGCATGGCAGATGATTAGATTAGGTAGTCCTTGCAGTCACTTCCAGCCCTAAGATTTGAAGCAGCATGGAAGAAATGATGGGGCTGTTAGAGGCAAACAACCTGGCTCTTTCTCCATTTGGCCCTGCTACCCTGCTGAGGTAAGGAGACTGAAAACTGTGACTGAACAGAACCTACATAGTTAGAAGGACTGCAGCTGCAACCCTTCTTCCACTGGTACTTAAGGCATTTCAAAAAGATGCCTAATCTAAAACATAAAAGTAATTTATGCATAGAGAGGAAGGAACAGCTTATGGCAGGAAGTTATTTTTAGTCTAGAGTTATGAACATTCATGCAAAATCCTTCAAGGCCACTCAGGTATAAAGTACATGGATTTAAGCAGACACTGTTCAACTCTAACACATGCTTTAAAATTAGGTTCTAGTTTTTCAGGGTGCTAAAGAATGGACGATTTCTTGGCTAACTGCTTTGCAAGCTGTCATGTGTATAAGTTGACCTATTTATTTAAAAGTGTGGCAGAACTGTTTCCTGAACTGCAATCGCTTTTGAGTGAAGAACTGAACCACAGTACATCACGAATTCTCCAACCCTGAAAGTCTTAGCTTGTCACCAGGCAAGGGTCCTTGAATTCACCATGATGTACTAGATGTGTGGGCAAGGGCGAAGGGCTTTGTTTTTAAACCTAAAAGTGGGGGAAGCATTAAGAGGTGGAACCTCCCATTTCAAATGGCCCATTTCTTGGAAAACCTCAGAAATGGGCCACTGGTGGCTTCCATATTGATGAAGCCACCAGAGGTATTAGTCTGAACTTTAAAGAAGCTATCCAAGGTGCTGACTTCTATCCCCACAATAGGGTTCTTGGACTAAAACTCCAAGCAGATACACACACCAAAAAAAAAAACACACACACACACACAAAAACCAAGGATGCCACCAGCCATTATTGAGAAGGCTGTGGCATATGAGACTCCTGAGCACACAGAATGTCTCTTCAACAGAAAAGGCATCTGTGATGGGGAGGAGGGCAGAAACTTGTCTACCACATGTTCAACCAGGCAATCATAGCCCTTGGAATGCTGCAAAAAAATATAAAAGGAGAGGTTTGGCTATTTAACTGTCAGAAAGAGAGGAGGAAGAATGAGATCAGGAAGCTGGCAGATTTGGTTAAGTTAGGAGCTGGGAAGAGGAGCTAAGGGAAGAATTCAGGGGATGATTAAGCAGAAGTTATTTATTACATCAAACTAGACAGCCAGCTTACATCCCTGATATCTTGGACATTCTGGCATTCAATAAACCTTTGCTTTGGTTATTGTTTTACATCTCTGTCTGAGTGGCCTTCAGCTGAGGCTTCCGAAAGGAAACTGGTCACACCTACACAAACCCAGACCCAAATGGATCATAGTCGCTCTGCCATTAGAGTCCAAATAACAAATCCAGGGAGTGATTTAAAGGTTTTTGGGGCAAAATGGGTTACAAGAAGCAAAGGTGATATGTCATAGCAACTGTTAAGATTCCCAAAGTCACAAGAGATTACGTTGAGAGGACTTTAGACCTGGCCCTGTTTATGGTTGACAGCAGAGGAGCACAGGAACTGTATCTGCAGGACTTTGGGTTGGGTGAGAACTTTGTTGTTGCTTTTTAAAGGGAGGAGGGAGGGGAGATTATTTAACAACTTTTTTGAAAATTTCTTCAAATTCCAGATAGAAAAAGATCAACGTTTTAAAAAGTGAGACTGCATGAGAAAGCAGAACTTGGTTTGCTCTGTCATCCATGGCATGACTTCCATTATCAAGTGGAAGACGCAGCTTATCTTCACAGAGCAAGAGAGAAAGCCCCAAGAATCTGGGGCTAATTTCCCATCCCTGGAATCTGCCACATCAGCTGCCCAAAATAAAAATTATAACACAGAAAAGTAGTCAGAAGTCCAACTTTTCTTTTTTTAAAAAAAAAGTTTTAAAAAACGTTAAAAAGGTAGGCCCTACGCATTGCTTAGAAGATAAATTCCCACTCCTAGAGGATTCTGAGAGTAGTAATTCTCCCCACCGAAAAAAGAGCAGTGGAAAGGGCTAGGGGTCACAATATAGCCTTAAAGGGGCCTCATGCAACCTGTGGATCACAGTTCTCATTCCCATAATAATGCATAATAGTGCGCACTTAGCGGTAGAGTGCAAAGTATATTTACTGCTATCAGCATTTCCAACTAGCATTGAGCATCCAGTCACAAGTAACCAAACAGTGAGAACCTGAAAGGCATGAGGAGAGATTATAAAAGATAATTTTGTGGCTTAATATTTTTTTATTTGTAGTTAAGCTTACCCAAGCTGTTGGGAGGGGGGATTTGTTAGAAAAATTTTACTAGGATTGACAGATGGAAGATAGTACTATATTTGATCACTGCTGCTAGGATTGTATACGCTAGTTGCTGGAAAAATCAATATGTTCCAGACATTGAAGAGTGGCTTACTCAGTTTTACGAAATGATGAACTGTGACTACTTATCCAAATTGATGAAAGAGGACAAAAAAACTATTTATGAGACAGAATGGAGCCCGATAATAAATTATCTTAAAAAGAGATACGCTGAAGTAGTAGTCACATAGAGTGTGAATTTCGCAGTTGTGTTACATATAGAGAAGATACTAAGAACCCAAAAATAAAGGGGGGGGAGATTTTGCTGGATTTTGAATGATCCAATGTAGGAGCATAAATAGATAATATTATTATGGGGGGAAAAAAAGGCTGGTGAACTTACGATAGTAATAACTTTTGTATTAAACGGAAGATAGAGAGGTATCAAGTAAAGCGTTATTTTTCTTTTTTGAATAAACCATCCAAGGATAAGTAGGAAGTTATGTATATATGTTTAAGTAGACTACCGAATAATACTGTAAGAATTAAGTATAAATGCTGTGTATGAAAATTTTTGAAGACATCTAAGAGATTATGTAAGTGATGCAACATTTTACTTAATGTTTGGTACTGTAATATCGGTGTGTGTTTTTTATATATTTTTTAATAAACTACTAAAAAAAAAAGAAAGAAAGAAAAATTTTACCAGGATTGGCTTTGTTAACTCCAACTGAACAGAGTGCCTGATTATGACAGGGAAAATTAATAACTGTTTCAAAATGAGCAGCAAAAAAGCTACATCATCACAACTGAGACTTCTTAAGAAGAGCAGCCTCTTGCATTCGAGTTGTGCTATTCTAAAGACTTTTATTCACTAAAACTATATGATAATTTGTTCCATATGACAATAAGGAAAACTGCCACTGATTGCCTTTTGGTCAAACCTGAAGCATTCACATAATCCGTTGTTTTACAAAACATCAAGGAAAGGACTAAAAAAATTGCAGATGTGTCTGCACACATAAGAGAAGGCGTTCAAATGAAGAGAGTATGAACATGCCTAGTAGGGAAACAACGTCAAGCAATTCATCTCCACCACAGAGGATCCCATTGCCAGTTTGTCCAGGCCTCATCTGGCTCCTGGAATTTAAAAGCCACAGTTAGAAGGAAGCATTGGTTCTCACCTGGGTGAGCGTGCACTTCACCATTTCTTCAAAGGTAGCTCCAACCACCTGGACTCTTTATGAGGTGCATTCATCTCGAGATGTTTGTGGTGACAGGTATCCAACGGGTGGTTCTACGAGATACGAATATGAGAGTCCCACCATCACCTAGGGAGGCAAGGATGAAGAAGGAAAAGGGGCCTGTCAAGCCAGAAAATACAGCAACACGAGGTTGAGCACCCGCAGAAGGATGAGGAGAGAGCAAATCTGAATTTGGCCCAAGGACCTATTTTAATGTATTGACAGGGCTCTGTAGCAGAAATGAGAAAAGTGTGACACCCTCCAGGCTGCTTTGTGGCCCCCCAAAGCCCACTTTTGTCATCACTCCCCCTAACATGGATTTCTTTTTCAGTAACATGCTCCAAATGTTCCCAAGAGACACTGGATGCAATTTTACCACATCGTGAAGAAACTGTCCTCCATGCTTTTCAAGTGGTTTTTTGTTTTTTGTTTTTTTGTTTTTTTGCGGAGGGGGCGATCTGATACCAAAAAAATATGCTTTAGAAAAAAAATCAAAGCAATGGCAGCCCTCCCAAGTTACCATGGGGAAAAAGCAGCCCCATAGCTCCTGATAGTTGTCTACCCCATTCTAGAAGACAGGTAGGGAACATGTGGTCCTCTAGATGTTGATGGATTTCACCTCCCATCATCTCCTGCCATTTGCTATCCCACTCAGGGCTGGTGGGACCTGCACTACAATATCTGAAGGGCCACATAGTTCTCATCTCTATACTGCACCTATGCCTACTACTCCCTGACAAAATGGCACCCTTCAAATCCTTCCCAATGGCCACCTTTCCTATTAAACCAAGGGTGCACAAACTTTGAAGGTCCAGGGACCATACTTAATACTGACTCAGGCTTGAGTACAGACTCTTAAATTAAGGTAACAATATTTCAACACAATTTGCCAAACTTGGGTCTTTTCACCTTTAAAATACACCCACCTCCCCACTCCTAAATCCAGCAACATCACTTATTAGCAACATTTGCTTACAAGCGAACTGCAGAGTTTGCATCTGAACTTTCCTAAGCAAGTCCAAGTGTGAAAGGTGTGTGTGTGTGTGTGTGTGTGCTGCTTGTTTCAGACCTACAACGAGCATGTGAAAGCAAAATTTGCCTTTGCAGAAGCAGCATTTAGCTTGCTGGGCAGGGGAACAGAGCAGGCAGCTCAGAAATTGCCTTAGCATGCATCTCGGCCCTGTCATTAATGGCAGAAATCACAGGAAACTATGTGGCAGATATTGCTTAAGACTGCAGGTCTCAAACAAACTTTTCCACTGTGGCTGCAGGAACAGCCACATGTGGCAACATGCGTGATGAATTGGGAACTTTGGTTAAGGTTTTGGGTGGTAAGAATTACTGAACCATGGGCAAAATCCAGTTTACATTGCATTGCTTTCAGTAAGACGCACAGTGTGAAATTCTGATCTGCATTCAGATACAACCAGTCACCACTAGACACCTATCTTTAAGTGGGACAGTCAGCAGAAATCAAGCCTCCACCCTTTCTCCTCCTCATTAGACTAGAATACTTCCAGAACTCTTTCCCAAATATCAGAGCCTGGAAAATTTCCTCCTTTATTTTATTTTATTTTGACAATAATCCCCACAATATTGCTATTCCGGCTGGAGGATTCTCGGAATTATAGTCCAAAAAAAAAAAAAAAAAGGTTTTCCAAGCTCTGCCAAAGTTCTGGGTAAAACATAGGAAAATTTCCCATCCTTTGCAAAATCTCTTAGGAGACTTGTAGGCACCAGGAAATACTGGATAACATTGCTCATGGGACAAACCCTTCCACACTCACATATGCAACTAGAAAGATGCAGGAGGAAGACAAGTGACATAAAATAAACCCCCAGGCACTCACCATTAATAAGGTCAGCAGCCCCATCATCACCCCCAGCATGATGTAAAGATTATCAGTCAAACCTCCAGCCCATAGAGGTCCAAGGATGGTTGCAATCCCCCCTACAGAGCGACGAAGGCCCTGGCTGAACCCTGCAGGAGAGTTTATTTATTGACAAAAAACAAAAAAGAAGTGAAAAACACATTAACAAGTGAGAAGCTTCCAGAAGAAAACACACACAAAGGTTAAGTAGGAGGAAAGATTGAGGGAGCTGGGGTTATGTTTATCCTGGAGAAGAGAAGGCTAGTTGGTGATACGGTAACCATCTTTAGCTGTCTGAAGGGCTGCTGCTATAAATGGGCACAAAAAGGATGCTTTGAGGAGTCTTCGTGGATCAGGGGCCTTTAAAAGAACATTTGGGATCACATGCAGTCTTTGTCCACCCCTGCTCTAAACTGTAGGTGGGGAGAGCTTTAACCCTCCAAATACTGTTGGACTATAACTCCCAACTAGGGATGCTGATTTTCAACTATTTCACCCTTACATGTGAGGATGGATAATTAAAGTAGTTTTCTCCCCACTTCAAGAGAAAATGAATGTTATTCCACAGTATTATGCTTGTATTTGAATATCCTGAACTGTTGTGCAGAAATTATTCTGTGGAGAAAACATTTTTCCTGCACAACCACCCCACCATGTTTTCTGTGCAAAGTATTTTCTGCACAGAAAACAGTGTTTTGTTGGCAGAAAACTTATTTTCTGAGCAGAAAATATACGGCACAAAAAAAAATGTTATTCTCCACAGGACTCCTCTGTAATATTTCAGACAACTCTTCAGGACATTGAGTACCAGGAGAAAATTATGCAGAACTCTTGCTCATTGGTTATTCTTTTCAACAGGGGTTCCTGACTACAAGGAAACCCATTTTTTTGATCTGGGAATGAATAATTGTGAATATTCTTTCAATCCCGACTCCCATCATCCATCACTATGCTGTCTAGGGCTGCTGGGAATTACAGCCCAAATACCACCTGAAAGGCCCCAACTTGTCCACGCTCTTACTACACCTCCAAAGACATTGAGATTGAAGCAGTGGTGTGTGCCACTTCCCTCTACCACTGGTAAAGTGGATCCTGTAATTCCACTTCAGTTAGTTTACAAGGTTTTAGAAAATACAAGCAGGAAAAAAGAAGAAGCAGCAGAAATCTGATTATCTTCCCAAGCTTGGAAGCAATGTCATGCCACAATGCTTCAATGCTCAGATCTGGGAGGCAGCAACAGAAACACATCAGGCTACCAAGAAACCCAACACCATTAAAAAAAAGTTAAAGTTCTGCAGTGGCAAGTGCACAAGAAGACAAAGCTTGGGTGTAACAAGATCCAGGAAAATGAAGTCCCAATTGAAAAGAGAACAGTGGCTGAGAGCAACTACCGTCTAGGTGGAAATGAGACAGTGTGACCTGCTGCATTTACTCCAGAGAGGACAGGAGATAAATAAATAAAGAAAATCTCTCAAATTTACAAACTATGTCTTCATCCAAAACTGGTCTTCATGGCTATAGATGTAAGCAGTGATGTTTTTAAGTCCTTTACTCCAAGTCTCTACCTTCAAGTCTCAAACTGAGTCTCAAGTCCTTGCAAGATACTTTCAAGTCATGTCTCAAGTCTGGGAGCCAGCTACTGAAGAGGGGAAGTATCCTTCTTACTCCCCATTACTGAAGCTTCAAAAACTTTAGAAGGAAGGATCCCTTCCTGAGCTCTGGGGGTGAGTCTTGCCTTTTGCTATGAGGAAAAGTTTTAGGAAGTTCTTCCAACATGCAGCAGGGACAGGCTGCCAAGCAGACTGTAATCGTGCCTTAAACCCATTGCCTAACACACTTGCTGTTCCCCTCTGAGAAATGGTCCAAGCTTTGGGTTACCTCACATGGCCAGTAGGCAAAAAGGGATGGAAGCAAAGTTATAAGGTTTCTGGATGAATGTGTTATGTTACTAAACCAAGAGCAGCCAGTCGGTCATTAAAATATACAAGTCACGAGTCGAGCTGAGTCAGTATGTCATTTATTGCCAAGTCAAGTCCAAGTCAAGTCATTGAAGCAACTTGAATCTGACTTGAGTCCCAGTCAATTGTCTTGAGTCTACATCATGGGATGTAAGAACTGAAAACAATTAAGCATAAAGCAATGAACAGTCCAACAGCACATACCACTGCCTGACAGCCCTGACTGTCAGGAAGTTCTTCCTGAGGTTCAGGTGGAATCTTCTTTCCTGCAGCGTGAATCCATTCCTCCCTGTCCTAGTCTCTGGAACAGCAGAAAACAAGCCTACTCCCTCTTCTACATGGCATCCCTTCAAATATTTAAACATGGCTATCATGTCCCTTCTTACCCTTCTCCCATGCCTTCATATGAATGCCACCATGAGTGGGATGCCCATGAGCTCACCTTGCGTTCTTTCAGCTGTGACCTTAGAAAAGAGTGACACCTGGGAGACTGCAACAAAGGGCAGACCTAGAACCTGAAGGAAGACGCCGATCACCAGCTCCGTGAGAAGGACAGCAAAAGAACCTAAGGATGAGAAAGCACATGAAAACTAGGAAGAAAGGAGGATAAAGTGGTTTTTCCTAAGGACTGATTCATACTCAGTTCATGACCTGTAGGTCACCAGACTCATGAGGTGATCAAAAACTCTGGTTCTCTCAGTGGCCACCCACTCATCCCCAGTAACTCAAGAATTTTCAGTGGACCCAATTTATACATAGTACAGGAGCGGTGACACACACACGCACACGCACACACCTCTCACCCCTCTATCAGAAATAACCCCTCAAAGGATGGAGGAGTGGGATGAATATGGAGAGGATATCGTATAGGTGACATAGATTGAATAAAAACATTTTTTAAATTAAATATATGATAAAAACATTTAAAACAGAGAAAAATAACTCCTTTCAAAAAACCATTCAGTCTCAAAATTCACTTTCTGACCTATAGTTCACAATGGCCATACTAGCTAGAGAATGTTGGGAGCCGTAGCCATTCAATGCTGCAATCAGCCAGGTGTGCATCAAGGTGCTAGATGGATGCTAAGAAGCACCACCAGTCACAGATGGTGCATTTCATGCCACACAGACAAAATTAAAGGTTTCACAGAGGAATGTTCTGTCCACCTGTCAGGCTCACCTTCATAACTAGGGAGAACGGCAACAGAAACAGGACAGGCAGTGAAACAAAGTTAGCACTGGATTTATTGGTTTACAACTCCAGTAAAGCTGGAACTACATCTGCCTCTGTCACAACAGTCTAGAACAATATAACTTGAGGCATAAGGCGTTATAAGGTGGGGAAATATGGGGAATGTCCAATAAGATAGCTCTCTGTACCAACACACAAATGCACACATGTTTTCTGTTCAATTTATTCCCCAAAGATGGGGATTTATGGACCACTTTTCAGGAGACAACGGTCCTTCCAAGGCAGAACCAAAATTAGGAGGCCGGAAGGAGAAACCAAAAAGCTTAGAAACTGAGCAGGATGCCACAGCCATGAAGTTGGTAGTAATGCACAGTTCCAAGATGGAGACTAGCAAGTGAATGAATCTCTGGGAGTATGAAGGTATCAGATGAAAACTAGCAGTGCGTGCTGGGATGGAGAAGCAATGATTAGTCTCCAAGTCTGAAACACAAGACTATCAGCAGTTCAGAGATCTGTCTCTTATCATAGGGAAGACACAGGTTCTTGACATGGGATAGTATGAACTTGAATTTTAAAAAGGTTTATGCTTTTTTGAGGTTTTTTTTTAAAGATTTCCAGTGATGGGGCTGTTTTGTATTTCATGGAGGCAAAGAGGTTTATAAGAGAGAGTTTTACCCTGCTGTGGAAATAACTGTAGGTTTTATGGGGTGTTTTTTTGGCCTATTTTAAATATTTTTATTCGTGTATTGAATGTTTAAAACATTTTTATTCATTCTGTTATCTCCTCCCCAAATCTATATTACTTTTGGGCCAGATCTATATTTGGCCCAAAAGTAAGTCTCAGATCTGGAAAACTAACAGCCACTGGAGAAGAATCCAAGCTTTATCTAATGTTTTCTCAAGTTTAGTCCAACTGACAAAATCTTTCAGAGGCAGAGTGCTTGAATCTTATTAGAGCCGGCTACCACATATCAGCAGGCTTGGAAACATTGCTTGTTTTAGACTACAGTTCCCCAGATCTCAGAGTCAGAATTGCTACTGGGGCATTTGGGGAGCTGCAATCCAAAAAAAGAAACATTTTCCGCACTAGACTGTTACAGTGCTATTATTCCACTTTCAACATCCTATGGAATCCTGGGGTTTGTAAACTGCAAACCCCAGGATTCCATAGGATGTTGAAAGTGGAATAATAGCACTGTAACACTCTAGTGCAGAAATGGCCATTTACATGGACTACTTGTTACGAAAGGTGGCAAACAGAGATCAGTATGAAGACCACACAGTGAATCTTCCCTCCCTCTTTCCAGTTGTCCAGTTTCATTACCTCGAGGCCACGCCAAGAAGAGCAAGCACCAGACACAGGCAATGTTGCAGATAATCAGACCCAGGACCAAGATGACACGGTCTGTCAGGCGAGTGCTAAGCCACCGCACCAAGAAGAAGCCACCAATGACCTGAAGAAAGATGGGAAGTCAGGAATCTGCTTTCTACTGAACGAGCCTGTTGGTCCGTCTACCTCAAGTTTATTTACTCTGACTAGCAATAGCTTTGCAGCATCTCAGGCAGACAGTCTTTCCCATTCCTTGCTACCTGATCCTTTTAAATGGTAGGGATCCACCCTAAGACTTTCCATGTACAAACCACAGGCTCTGACACAGAAAAAGAAAAGACACTTTTGGACAGCTACCCACTGGAGATGCTCTAGCTGGAGTTTCTGCATTGAGTGGGAGGTTGGACTCAATGGCCTGGGGGCCCCTTCCAACTCTGGGATTCCAAGATTGTATAACACCAAGAATCCCTACTTGTACTGATGGGGATTCTGGGTGATATAGTCCAAAGTATGTTTTTCAAAGGTCCCTCCCTAAACTGCCAACCCCAGGATTCCACAGGATGTTGAAAGTGGAATAATAGAACTATAATAGTCTAGTGCAGAAATGGTCTATGTCCTTTGCTCCAGCAAATCTGCCAGGTTTTCATAATATCTTTAAAAAAACCCTCCTAACCTGTTTGAGCCGAGGTAACCTTGCAATGAGATAAGTGTGTACTATACAAAGTACACTGTATACTATACAAAGTGAAATCTCTCACACAAATCGCTTTCATTTCTTAATTACTGTTGTCTGTTGCCAGCCAAAGTCAAATTTTAAAGATGGGAAGAAAGGTAGACAAAATGTACAACTCCCACATACACACTCTTTGATCAGAGGCCTGAAAGCTGCATTTGCTAAAGCGAAGTAGAGTCACAGTGAGTCCCCAAAACTGTTTTGTGGCCCTCAGCCCCTCCAGAGTCTCCAAACTACTCTATAAAAAGGGTGCATAGCCCTTTAAACAACAGCAACATCACCTTATAAATAGGTTGCAGTGGGGCCCTGTCCAGCTTAATGTTTTTTTGAAATACCCATTTTTCAAAAGCAAGGGTACACTTGTGGTTTTTTTGTTTTGTTTCTTTTTAAAAAAAATATTTTGGCAGTCCTTGCAGCCCCTGAAGGGAGTAGAAAAATGACCTTCAGATCTGCTGCAGCTGCCTGGCTCTTTATATGCACATAGACAATATAACACATTTATCTGGATTCAAGTAGTCAACAAAGAAAATAAACAGACAAGAATAACAGGAAAAATAAAGAAAAAAAGGAGAGGCAAGAGAAATGCATAGGACATGAGCAAGGACTAAGCATATACATTGCTGTGAACTGATCATATTTCCAAAAATGTATTTTCTTGAGACTGACATCTATAAAATACATGTTTGTGTATATATATTTTAAAGCAGTAAGATCTTCCGGCTATTGAACAATGGATGGGGAATGCTTAACTTTCCATACTTGGAGTAGTAGACTTTTACAATATAAAAAATACTCAGATACAATGGTTCCCAGACCTTTTCTCTTTATATCACCCATTCTTAACCTTTTCTTTACCAGGGACTCCCTTTCAAAATCTTTTGTTGTCACAGACCCCCAAGACTTAAGATTTAAAACCTATACGTGCATCAAATAATTGATTTAAAATTGCTCATCAAGGGTCATCCGATTTGGAGGGAAGAGAGAAATAAGTAAATGCACGCACTCCTATTATGACATTTTTATTGGAATGAGTCCATATAAATTTCTTTCTTTCCTTCGCTGTGCTTTAACTATAAAATCTCATAACATTTCTTCAAGCCTTTGTGAACACTCTGTGACAATATTGCCGCCCCTGGGGATCCATGGACTACAGGTTAAGAACTGCTGCTTTCTATCAAAAGATTTTTCATTCAAGCTCTTTTCAAACCATCTTTCAAAGAGGCTTTTATTTCTATTATTCTCAAAGCAGAAGAAGCTCATACTAGGTGCGCCAACTACAGATCAATCACTTTATTCACTGTTGATGTCAAAGCACTGACAGTAGTATTGGCTAACAGGTTTCAAAATGTAATTAACATTAATTAACCTGACCATGTAGTTTTATACATCATAGACAGGAAGCTGATAATTTAAGATTAATTGAAAATTTGATTACTAGAATACAAAACCCATGCACAAATGGGGTTCGCACTCACCTCCACACCACATAGGAAATACATGATGCTGTTCTCCAATTCCCCAAAGTTCAAGTACCTCTGTGTGATTGGGGTTATCATAGTCTAAAGAGGAAAATGAGGATTAATACCAGTCGGGTCAATTGCTTCAAGGTATCTTTTGATTTCAAGGCCTTTTAAAATTCACTACTTTCAACCTATTAACGGTATTAATTATAATATCAGACATTTAAAGAACAAGTTAAGTCGAGAACAGAGGTGGACAAAATGTGTCCCTTGAGATGTTATGGGACTGTAGCTCTCAGCAGGCCTCACCATTGGCTGTGCTGGCTAGGGCTGATGGAAGCTGCAGTCCAACAGCATCTCAAGGATCACATTTTGCCAAGCTCTGCCTTAGAATATAAGCAAGGTGGGCAATCCATGACCCACAGGCCCTGCACAGGTCCTCTTGGAACCCATCTGCTATTAAAATGAAATTGGGGGGAAAGTGTTCCTCCTTCTTTTTCTTTTGGAAGGTAAGAAGACTCTCTGTCCTGCCAATCTTCAGGACTCAATGATGTGTTAGGATTGCTCTGATACCCTTCTACACCATAGAGAGTTACAGCTAAATTCAGCAAAGTTTGGCTTGAACTGTTGGAAGGACCACTATTTATTTGTCAGCAGCTGTTGACCATCCAAAGGCCCCCACAACCATGAAATACCACCTGTGGCCCACACCATTGCAACAGCTTATACCAGCACTTAATATTGCAGCACTAGCAGTGGAAGTAGCTTAAATCTTGCCATACTTCACATCAAGCAAGAACTGCTCCAAGACACTTTGTCACTTGAGGCAAAAAAACAAATCTGGTGCCTCTCCCCATTTCATGTACAGAAAATGAACAGACTGGTAACTGAATCTCAGTCGTTGCCAGAAGTTTTTGTCTTAGAGGTATTCTGGGTTTCAGTCTGAACTTTAGAAGAATGACCTAGAGTGCTAAACTTTAGTCACAAGATAAGTTCAGCACCTTGGATAGCTCCTTGAAAATGCAGAATAAAGCTCAGAGGACATTCACTTCAGTCTTAGGCCATTTCCGCCCTACACTATTATGGCGCTATTATTCCACTTTCAACATCCTGTGGAATTGGGGTTTGTAGTTTACTAGCTGAGAATTCTAATGGCCCTCCCTAAACTACAAACCCCAGGATTCCATAGGATGGTGAAAGTGGAATAATAGTGCTATAACAGTGTAGGGCAGAAAGACCCTCAGTGTGCAAGCCACCAACTGAAAATGTCTTCCATCTTACCTCGGAGCAAGGGATGAGCTTAGGGAGTACAGAAGTGGCATTTCTATTACCTCTGCTCCCTACACATCATCTTCTGCTAACCAAGGTGACTTCCTTAATTTGCTGAACAGTAGAGACAGGCCAGAAGCCCAGGCCAAAAGAACACATCAATTTGT
This sequence comes from Ctenosaura bakeri, assembly GCA_948474755.1. Lineage (NCBI taxonomy): Eukaryota > Metazoa > Chordata > Lepidosauria > Squamata > Iguanidae > Ctenosaura > Ctenosaura bakeri. The sequence continues at coordinate 118,117 of CAOLHI010001676.1, forward strand.
TACTATGTTCCCTGCACTGATAATGACCCAAAAATGTCCAAGCAATGGTAGCAGGTCGGGTGGAATGGGAGGACACTTCCATAACCTCTAAACTTATTAATTTTCTAGTTTCTCCATTAAATAAACAAAGGACGCTTGTCTGGACTGGGGGGCATTCACATACACACTCCTACCTCAAGTGCTGTTTGATTGAAGAGCGTGATAAACTGGGCAGTGAGAAGAACCACCACCTCCTCCCTCAGGTACTCTGCAACAACAAGAAAAGTCCTGTCTGCCTTTGTCATATTCTTGCTGACATCAGGGAGGCAGATGTTATGTACCACAGAAAGCTGTTTACACCCCTTCAAGTCACCTGTTGACTTATGGCAATCCCATGAATTTCATAGGGTTTTCTTAGGCAAGGAATATTCAGAGGTGGATTTGCCAGTTGCTTCCTCTGAAATACAGCCTGCAACACCTAGTATTAGTTGGCAGTCTCCCAACTTAGTTTCCAAGATCAGATAGAATCTGGCACCTTTAGAACAGTGGTTCTTAACCTCTTCTTTACTGGAGACTCCCCATAAATATAATTGGTTGCTGGGGACTGCAAGACTTAATTCAAGATTTAAATATGCAAAAATATGTATATATGTATGTATGTATTTATTAAAGGCTTTGTGTCCTTTGATGCCCACACATTCCCTGTTGACAAAAGGGACATGGCAGCAGGCATATACCCATTCCCAAACTGCTCCTTCATTTGTCAATTAGGGGGCAATTTTGGCACCCACACACTCCCTGCTGCCGTGTCCCTGTTGCTGCCACTGCTGGTGGTGTCCAGGAGCAGGGCTTCATGGACCCACTGTGAGGGCTCCACAGACCCCAAGGTTAAGAATCACTGCTTAGAGTATTTAAGTCTCCTGCCACAGAAAGAGAGTCAGAACTAATTAAAAATGGAGCACTGACATCACATCTTAAGCAAATCAAAAGAGGTTCAGCCAGTCAGAGCTCTCCAGCAGTGGCGTCTCCTTCTTTGGAGGTTTTTAAGCAGAGGCTGGATGGCCATCTCTTGGGAATGCTTTGATCTGTGTTCCTGCATAACAGGGGGTTGGACTGGATGGCCCCGTGGTCTCTTCCAACTCTATGCTTCTAAGCATTTTGGGAATGCTATGTGTATCAAGAGGGATAACAGCCTTCCCTGCTGTGGCACCCCAATAGTGGAATGAGAGCTCCAGGGAAGAGCAACAGGCACCAATATTGTCATCATTTCAGTGCCAGCTCAAAACCTTTTATGCTCACCTAGATATTTTAAATGGCTGTTTTTCTCTGCTTTAATACATTTCCTGTGTTCCAGTTCTAGTGTTTTTATTGACTTGCTTTTTGTTCTACCCTACCCAGACATCCATTAAAGAATAAGAGCAATGTTTCAAATCATCTTAACTCTGCCCTGCCTCCATTTTCTTTTTGAGCTCCACCTAGGGGAACACTTGGTTTTCAAAGCTTAGTCATCAAAAGAGGAAATCCTTCCCCATCCAAATCTTGGAAAATAAGTTTCTGACATCATAGCAGCAGTAGTGTCAGAGATAAGACCAGGACTTGAAAAACCAATTTCTCAAGCTTGGGTTAACATGTGATAAAAATGATCTAGACCATCTAGACTTATTTATACAGCACTGACAGGGCTGTATAAATAAGTGGCAATAATAATACGCTTGTCAGGCCAAACAACAAAGATCTGCCTATCCCCAACTTGTCGTATGTGCTTTCCCTGCATGGCAAGTGTTTGATGGCCATGAGTCTGTTTCCACTGCATGGAAGAGCTCACCTCTTATGGAGCTGAAATCATGGAAGGGGCTCTTCCCCTTCTCTCCAGTGGCCTCTTCATCCGCCAAGTGTCCATTGGGCACATAACGACCCTCATCCCCCAAGCAAGGTTCCCGGCGCTCTACAGCAGTGCTGCCATAGCTGCTGGTCTCCGCTGCTTCCTCTTGACCAGCTTCGTGCTTCATGAGAGGCTCTTCCTCCTCCTCTTCCAGGGCATCCCGTGATGCTGTCGACACAGCCCTGGAAGAGCGGGCTGCAAGTGGAGGCTGTAGGTCATAGTACATGGTCACCACAAGGATTTGAAGCAGGATCCATACCAGACACATGAAGAGCTGTGGACATAAAACAGAGCAGAAGCACACTTCAGAAAGCCACTTCAGCATGTTTTGTCACTGGAATGAAACCAATGTCCAAGGGGACAGCATTCCACAAGAAGAAGGCCCTCTCCCACAGCCTTTCACAATGTATTGACTCTACTGGTGGAACACAGCATGAAACACTATCTCAGGGTACAGTCCAGCCTTGTGGAATCATAGGCAGGAACCACTCAATTCAAGGAGTAGTCATGTCAGACCTTCAAACGCTTGCTACTCACCCCAGGTGATGTGAACTTATTGACCATGAAGGGTCCAATCTTGAAGTTACAGAGCCGTAGGAAGAGGTTGCAGGCTGGTCCTAGAAGTAAGTGTGACAGGACAGGACAGTCTGTTGTTGTTATCTTATGTGACACACAGATAAAATCAATTCAAATTACTTTAGAAGTTGTTGGCATATTTGGGGGTGGCACTTAAAAGAAATACCAGAGCTTGATCCTGTACAGCTGAGGCGGGGAACCATTAGGCTTCCAGACTCTTTGGACAAACTCTCAGAAGACCTACCAAGCATGGCCAACAGTGAAGGATTATGGGAATTATGTACAAAACTATGGTCTACTCTTGCTCTATATAAACCTTCCAAGATCAGGAGGTCTATGCTAGCAGGGAATCATAGTCCAACACATTTGGAAGGTATCATGTTAAGAGTGCTCTGCAGATACGCAGGGAAATGTACAAATGGGCTTGATTCTCTGCATTTACAACATTTTATAAACAGATCTGCTAGGAATCTTCAAGAACACCAATTTCAGCTAGTACCCCCTAAATCTCCACTCACTAAATTGCCAGAAATGCCATTTCCACCCCTATTGTGCAGTCCACACCATGAGGCATTTTGAGTCAGCACACATTTTTATGCATGTATTAAAAATATCGTCAGCTCTCTCTTCTGTTCAATTAGTGCTTGAGGGGGTGTAAAAAGAAGTAAACAGTAGAAATAATAAAACATACAAAGTACAAAAAAGATGCTGGACTTTTTTGAACAATAAAACCAGAGATTAAATAGTAAAATTTGAGAGGCGCATAAGAATATTATAAGCTCAGCAAACGCATATGGTTACCAACAGCTGCTTAAACAACAAAAGAAAAAATCTAAGTTATGCAAGGGTTATAGTGCATATTTTAAAGTGAGTATTATCTTAAAGTTTTCTATTCCTTTAAAATTACATTATAGGATAAAAGATTCACTAAAGGCTAAATAATCTTGCGGGGTTTTGTTGACTTAAGGTATAAGATTTAGCAAATAATTTAATAGATAATAATATAATTAAGAGAATGATTTAGAGGATAAATATTGCAAGCTATGTATAATAATAGTTTATATTAATACTGTTTTAACTAAGTTTTTAGATATATTTTATAGAGTCAACAATATTATTCTGGTATTAGTAGATAACTATTGAGTATTCGGATAAAAGGAATGGATATTGCATAACGTGATTTTATTGTTTAGGACAGAATTTAAGAGCAACGATGTAAGATGTAGATGAAAATATACTTTTTTAAAAGAATATTAAGTACAACTAGTACAATAGGAGCTGTTTGCAACAACGGTGGGAACTAACTGTTATGTATTTGTAATCTTTTTTAGTTAGCTATAGTATTGTTACATTTTTATAGAATTATTATGTATTGTTTGTTCATGCATTTTATGTTGTGTTGCACTGTATTGTATATTGTGTTGTGGTATGCGTTTCAGTTTTGTTTTGTGTTATTTTGCAAGGTTGTTTTTTCATTTTTTATTCAATTAAAAAAAACTGAATAAAAAGAAGCTATCTAAGTGAGTTCCACAACTGAGGTGTCACTCCACAAAATGTCCTGACTCAAGTACCCACCAACTTCTCCTCTCCAGGAGGTGGGACATGTAACAGGGCACCAGAAAAAACTAGAAGCACTTCCCACTGAGAATTAAAAAACTACTACCTGCAGGAGAGATTATGTAACAGGGCCCCCAAAGAATGATGAATGAAAATCACAGGCAAGACTCATTCAGGAGCCTTGACACAAAATGCAGGGCTATGCAGGGCTTAGAGGACTCCCACTACTTGAGTTCTTCTTCCATTAAGAATGACTAATTAAGGAGTAGCTATGTTTCCCTGTAGTGTCTTCATATTCAGTTCAGACACAAATCATTCAAAAGGTCTTGCTGAAATACCTGCAAGCCACCATATCTAAATTTTAAGCACCTATAACACTTTAAAGTGTTACAGCTCAAATAGATGCGGCGGCCAGGAGTGCCTGCTATCAGCTTCGGCTGATACACCAGCTGCGCCCCTTCCTGGAGCTGGAACACCTAAAAACAGTAGTGCATGCGCTGGTAACTTCACGGTTTGACTTCTGCAATGCGCTCTGCATAGGGCTACCCATGTGCTTAGTCTGGAAACTTCAATTAGTTCAGAATATGGCAGCCAGGTTGGTCACCGGTAGACCTAAAACTGACCATATAACACCAACTCTGAAGTCTTTACATTGGCTGCCTATTAGTTTCCGGGCACAGTACAAGGTGTTGGTTCTTACCTTTAAAGCCCTTCATGGCTTGGGGCCAGCCTACCTGCGGGATCGCCTTCTCCCATATAATCTGCCTCGCACATTAAGGTCCTCTGGGAAGAACTTACTCCAGCCAGTCAGAACTGCTGCGGTTACCCAGAGGACCTTTTCTTCTATCGCTCCCAAGCTATAGAATGGCCTGCCAGAAGAGACTCGGCATATTACCAGTCTTGACGGCTTTAAAAGAGCAGTCAAGACTGATCTCTTCCAACAGGCCTTCCCAGATCAGCATTTCCATCACCTCTCATCAATTGTCTTGTTATTTTGTTAATAGTTAATTGATGGATTGTTAACTGCTGTGTATTTTAAGGAGTTGGTTTAGGTGGGTTGGTGGGTGGGGGGATTAGGTATGTTTTTAATGTATTTTAATGTATAATGTATTTCATGTTGTTCGTCGCCTCGATCCATGTGGAGAGGCGGGATATGAATAATTATTATTATTATTATTATTATTATTATTATTATTATTATTATAGCAAGAGGCTTCACACCAGCCATGACCAAGATCAAAGAGCTGTAATAAATTTCTTATCTATGAAATACAGAGCCTATTGTGTACAGCCTCTTGGAGAGAGAAACCCATAGAAGACCTCAGTGCTACCAAGCCTTCTGGGAAGCACTGAAGGGAATGCTTTCAGTTCGGGATAGATGGTAGTAGGAGCATCCTCAGAGGACAGCACAGTACTGTACCTATTTCTGATAACTGCATGTTTCTTTAAAGTCTGATGTTACTCTGTGCTTCCTGTGGTGTTAATCTAATATATAAAAGTCAAAGTTTGTCCATTTCTCCATGTGAGGCTGTGTGATTGGCTGTGTCAGGCGAGAAGACTTCATATGATTGGCTGCCTGAGAAGATTCTATTGAATCCTGGGGTTTGCAGTTCAGAGAAGGGCCTTTAGAATTCTCAGCCAGAAGCTCTTAGGCCTGTCCAGTTGCTATGGAGATGAGGCCTAGCAGCAAGAAGGAGGAGGGAAGTGTATTCTCTCAGAAACCGAACCTCTATATGTTAACAACTCTGAATACAGATTGGATTGGGGAATGTGGGGAAAAGTTACAGCTACTGGACAAGACAGTTCAGGGAATCACAGAGAGGGATCTCAAATCTGTGTATTTCAACCACATCTAATTCCTAAGGTAAAGTAAGGTAATTCCTAAGGTATTTCTAACAAGTATTACCTATGACAAAATAAAATCCCACGCAACCCCGGGTATATACGCTAGTAAACAATGTTAACTAAAGACATCTCTGTGTAGTGGTATCAATGGGGAAGACTAAACAAAAGAAAATTCTCAAGACAAGCTTGGAACACGAGAGGTACTTAGGATCCTGTTAGGAACTGGTGGAGCAAGCAGCCTTACCAATGAGTAGCCCAACCTGCCGGCATGCCATGACAGCCGCAAACACAGTGGCACGCTCCTGAGAGCTGGTGGAGCGAGTGAGGTAGCCAAAGATGGATGCTCCCACTCCAGTCCCCACACCTGCAAGGGAAATCCAGAGACATATATAAAGTATGGACAAGATGAGGAAGTTTGTTAAGAAAGGCACCTCTCTATCCCTTCACAATGTACTAGCTCTTATGATGGATGAGACGGATAGGATCTGTAGCCCATCACACAACTGGTTGGGGCATCAGGCTGAGGAAGGCTCAACTGGAAAGTAGTTTCCGTTGCAGTTCTTACCTGCTACAAGTCGACTGCTGAGAAGCATCCATTTGGAACCTCCAACAAAGTACATAAAATTCCCTGAAAGAGAGGGCAGAGATAAAGGAAATTTTCCAGGAAAATGAAAGATGAAACTACGCTAAGTTTGTTGCAGCAAAATATAATAAAAGAGTCTCATGGCACCTTAAAGACAAAAAAGTTTCATTTGGCATAATCATCTGATGTAATGTAAGTCAATTTAATTCACAGTCAGAATATGCTTTGTTGCTAATGTGTGCAGTCTGTATTGATTCCGAGTTTAGATAAATGTACATTGATTTTTCTCTAGAAGAACTCAGCTGGAAAGGACTTCTCCTTTCCCATAAATATTTACAAATCGTAGAGAGACTCTGCTCATATTCATTAGTTGTAGAGCATGGAAATGGTACTGTTTTGGATTGGATCTTTTTTTGTACTGCAACTCCCTGAATCTCCCAGCCATCATAGCCGCCGGCCAATATAATTCTGAAAAATTGCAAGCACTGATTAGTACTGCAAGAAGTCATTTTGCATACATATGATTTGGATTTTCCACCTTTGAAATATCTTAGACCTGTACTGGAGTTCCAAAATTTGAAGCAATGCCAGGGCAGAATCAGGTTCCTCCCCGCGTTTTTAAAAAACAGTTTTTAACCGTGATTAAAAAATCAATACACAGCCTTCCACATTTGTGAGTTTGATTTTCATGGATTTGATTATTTAAGAGTTCCTCCAACCCCTCCTAACCCCAGGCACTTCTTTTTCCAGGGCAAACCTTCCCTCTCCACAGCTCTGCTCAGGCCATACAGCCCTTCAAAAACCTGTCTCTGGTCCTCCTCCTTCCCCAGCTGCTGCCTGGCCAGCTAAGAACATCTCACAGCCCAACTTCTCAGCACCACAACCCCTTTCCTGATGCCCCCCACCCAAGAAAGGAGCTGGGTGAGAGAGAGGAAGTATAGGCCCATCATGCCAACCTACCCCTTTTTCCGTTTCCGTTTCCTTTCCCTCACCTGGTTAGCACCCTGGGTGCCTGCACTCCACACCGTGCCTCAACTCCCTTCTCGTAGACACACACACGTATTTTTATATTTGCAGTTTTTCCACTTCCACAAGGGTCCTGTGCCCTGGTGGCGCAGTGGTTAAATGCTAGTACTGCAACCACAAGGTTGTGAGCTCGATCCTGACGGGCTCCAAGGTTGACTCAGACTTCCATCCTTCCGCAGGTCGGTAAAATGAGTACCCAGCTTGTTGGGGGCAATTAGCTAAAGCACATTGTAAACTGCTTAGATAACACTCAGTTGATAAGCGGTATAGAAATAAATGCTATTGCTATTGCTAACCCTAATGAGCGTGGAGGGGCAACAGTAGCGGCACCCTTGACAGATTGAAACTCACTTATTTCCAAGGCTGTTGAGTTATCCCAAATAGCTAAACTAACATGGGTTTTAAGGGATAAGCCAACTGAAGATTTCTTTGAAGACTGGAAACTGTTTATGGAATGTTTGAGTAATTAAAAAATCTTAATAATGTGTGATAACTGCTGCAAGATTGACATACGCACAATATTGGAAAGAAAGAAACTATATTGATACAAAAGAATGGAAATTAAAAGTTCTGGATATGGTAGAGGTAGAAAAGTTAACTTTCTCACTTAAAAATAAGCCAATCCAGAACTTTGAAAGAGAATGGAAAGAAGTTCTGAACTGGATAAAGACACAGAATAAGAAAAGGAAGGAATAAAGAGAGACTGTTGGTAATGTAAGCTAATAATGCTATAGGTAAAGTATTAAGTTGTAACGTAACAATGTTAAATGTAACAATGTAAGACTATCTTTTAAACAGAAATAACGGATGAATGGAATGTAAACACAGACTCAATTGGATGGAAAGATGCTTGGAAGTGGGGAAGGGATTTTTTTTATTTTTCAACTAAATTTCAATAAAAATATACCTAAAAAAAAGAAATCTTAATAAAACAATAATCTGTGGATATGGTTATTTGCTTAGTTGGGTCTCTAATGATAGAATTTTTTTTCCTTTTCTTGATTTTAGTTTTTGGTTGGAGGGGGTCAGAGCCCTTCTGTGTTTTAGCAAATCAGTGTTTAGTTAGTAAATTAATGTTTCAGTGAGTTAGTGTTCAGTGTTTTTTGTTCACTGTTTTAATAGTATGTTTAAATAGTATGTTTAAATTTTAGTTTATGGTAAAAATGTCAGTTGGTGTTTACAGGAAGCCCCCATCTTTTGACACTCCGTTATCTGACAACTCACTCTTTTGACACTTCTGAATTAAAGATAAATTCCATTAATTCAACAAGGGTGCTGCTCTTTCCTCAGTTCTTGCCTACAGAGGCTTGCTCGCAATTGCTTCCATGAGCACGCTGCTTGCAAAGCAAGCTGGGCACTGGGGAGGCACCAAACCAGCGGAGGGACTTTGCAAGCAGCACACGTGCAGTCAGTCCCAAGTAAGCCTCTGTAAGTCCTTCACACTCCCTACAGTAAAGTACACAAGTTCCACTTTTCAAGCAATTCCATTTCCTAACCTATCAGTTAAGTGGTGGAAGTTTACTATAAGGACACAAAATGCATTATATTTAACTTGGTTTATAACATTGTAATGTGTCATATATTAAAAGTATAGTTTATGCAAAAAATAATTACAAACTGAGTGCATTTATTTAAACGGTATTTTTTCTTAAAGTGTAGCCACAAGATCTTCAACCCTAACTACAAGGATCCTCTTTGGTTTTGCCAATCAATGAGATGCAGACAAAAAAAAAAGTAAAAAAGGAGGAAATTAATATTAACAAAAGAAAAAAAAGTTATTTTGCTTCCTTTTGTCCTCCACAGTGTTAAGTAAACACAAAACACTCATTCTCTTAAAAAGAACTAAGAAAAAGAAACCAAGACCACAAACTGCAGTGATGTGAAATCCTATACACAGTTTTATCTAAAAGTCTGCCAGCCACAAAACTTTTAGAAATCATGTGGGAAAAATAAACAGAATACCTGATCTTTAATATTTTACTCATTATTCCAAAAGAGAATATCATAAAATCCATTTTTTAAATTTTTCAAGAAAAAAATGATTTCAGGAAAAAATGGAGGGGATAACTTTTTTCCCCACATTTTTCAATTTTTAACCCCTGAACCTCCACATCTTTAGGTCTTTCCAATCAGCCTCTACCTGCTTCTTTAACTCGTGATGCCAGGGACTACATCAGCAACTTCATTCATGCAGCGTATATGCTCTGTCCTTGCTAGACTAAAAACTGGAGACAGCTCCTGTACTCTCCATGGTTGTGTAGAAAAGAGAATTTCAGCAGGTGTTGCTTGTCATACCACCAGGTAACAAACCACACCTGCTGAAACTCCCTCTTTTACACAACCATTAAGGGCACAGTGTCAGAATCACACTCCCTGCCTGTGCCTCACTGCCAGCAAGCAGGAGGAAGCGAGAATACTTGTGGAGAAAGAGAGAAAGAAAGAGAGAAAGAAAGAAAGAAAAGAAAGAAAGAAGAAAGAAAGAAAGAAAGAAAGAAAGAAAGAAAGAAAAGCAAGCAAGCAAGCAAGCAAGCAAGCAAGCAAGAAAGCAAGCAAGCACGCACACTGGTGCAAAAGGCAAGGCAATGGGAGGGGAAGTGCAAGGGGAATTATTTGTGCTTTTCCCCCCACTTTCATGAGATTTCTGTACCCCGAACCCTCACAAAAGTGGTGAGGCCACTGTAGTTGTGGTACTGAGAACTGAATATGAATTGTTCCAACTTGTATGTCTTTGAGGCATGAAAAAAACCTTTTAAAATAATTTTAGAAAAAACCTCTGTGTGACCCTCATATATATGGATGCTGATTCCATGCGGTTTCTTTTTTTGCTTTTATTTTTGACACCATTGTTTTATGCACATACCTATCTGCTGAACAGCTTTTAAAACTAGTATGAAAAGGTAGCATATAAATAGGTTTATATCAAGTAAACAAAAAGAACAAGATCAGTGAGTGATCTTTCCTTTATTTCCCTTCTTCTCCAGGCAACCTGTGAAATGGAAGTGGGAAATATTGGTTGGTAGGGGACAAATTTTTCACCCAACGCCCAATAAAGGCATCATCAGGAAATGGCTTTAAAAACAGGGTGTCATGTCAGCATTCCTCATGACATGAATTGTAATGATGATTGCTTAAATAAATATGTTAGTCTTTACAACACTGTATGCCACGAGCATATTGTAGAGATCATATGTAGGCAGTAGATGTACGTAGAGAATGCAGATCTTTGGAGGTTATTCGCTAGTGCTAAGTAATGCCCTAATGCATATGAAACTACGCAACTGTGAATCTATGAAAATATGTACTTTGCCTGTCCAGCCACTTGGTGAGCAGGGCTAGTTAGTAATTGCTGTTAACCATTTTTAGAAGGGTTACTATGTATCTTGCTTGATTGAATATCTATATCATAGTACATGTGTGCTGACTGTGGGGAAAGCAACCGTAAATAATTATTCTTCTATTTTTGTCATAGGCACTGTTATATATTGAGCAGGCATGATTAGTAATTGCTCTTAATCTTGTTTAATGGGGATAGTATATACCTTGATAGGCTGGGAAACTGAAAGTTAATAAACAGAGCAGTTCCTTGAAGGTGTTAGACGGAGCCAAATGCCCAAATTGGCCTTTGAAGGTTGTTTTATGATCTATTTACCACTATATTCTGCATTGGTTAGGTCTCATTTGGAATAATGTGTCCAGTTCTGGGCATTACAATTCAAGAAGGATATCGACAAGCTGGAATGTGTCCAGAGGAAGGTGATCAAAATGGTGAAGAGTCTGGAAGCCATGCCCTATGAGGAATGGCTTAGGGAGCTGGTGATGTACAGTCTGCAGAAGAGAAGGTTAAGAGGGGACATAACAGCCATGTTTAAATATTTTATGAGATGTCACATCGAGGAGGGAGTGGGCTTGTTTTCTGCCGCTCCAGAGACTAGGACAAGGAGCAATGGATTCCAGCTGCAGGAAAAGAGATTCCACCTGAACCTCAGGAAGAACTTCCTGAGGGTCAGAGCTGTCCGGCAGTGAAATATGCTACCTCCATGGAGTGTGGTGGAGTCTCCTTCTTTGGAGGTTTTTAAGCAGAGGCTGGATGGCCATCTGTTGGGAATGCTTTGATGGGTGTTCCTGCATAGCAGGGGGTTGGACTCGATGGCCCCTGGCGTCTCTTCCAACTCTATGATTCTGTGATTCAAACCAAGGAGGACTGAAGGAGAGTTGGATACAGATCAGGATCAAAGAGGAACCTGAGGATGTGCTGAGAGAATTAGCATTAGCCAGGCAGGAAGCATGCATAATAAAAGAGAGAGCAAAGGGGAGCAGAGGATGTCAGGTTTGGATAACATCAGGGACCCGTTGAATTAATGAGATGTGTACATTCAACCAGTCAACATAAGATGGGCTGAATAATTATTGCTTGGACCTATATATTCTTTGTTTGGAGAATACCGGTCAGTTTCTCCCACTTAAGGAATGTTTGAATGCAATCCGTACTTCCAATAAAAGAATATTTCTGTCTATGTGTGTTTCCAAGTTCCTGAGTGTTCACAGTGGAGACAGTTCAGAGCCATACATGACATGGAGTGGGGGGTGATCAAAGCCAGAAGTGGCTTGTTTTCCATTTCTAGGTTTCTACCTTTGAGCTCCTTCAAAGTGTCTAATGCAAAAAAATACCACTCATGAAAGAAAATCTCTTCACAGACCCCTCCCTGCCAAAGAACTCTTAGTGCAGGAGGTTGCCCCAGAAGACTCCATGGGGATTTGTAGGCCATAAGAACAGCCTTAGGGTCATATGTGACTCATGACCCACAATTCTTCTTAAGGAATCTTTTAAGATGGGGGTATACTATCTATAACAACCCATAACGTCAGCATGTGATAGTGGCTTGAATGCTAGACTAGGGCCATTTCCTCACGAGACTGCTATAGTGCAAAACCTCAGGATTCCATAGGATGTTGGGAGTGGAATAATAGCACTGTAACAGTCTAGTGCAGAAATGGCTAGGACTCTGGAAGACCAGGGTATGAATTCCTGCTCAGCTACAGAAACCATCTGGGTTTCAACCTCAGTGGAAGGCAATGGCCAACTGCTTCTGAACAAATCTTGCCAAGAAAATCCCATCACAGGGTTGCCATAAATTGAAAACAACTTGATGATATGCTATAGCAACAGTGACTGGAGGGTGCAGGACTTCCTGGAAGCTCTTTGGGTTATCCTTCACACTTCCATTTCTTGTGAAACAGACCCAGAATGAAAGCTATTCCTCCTGCCACTGATACTGGGCCTACACACTATGCAATTATAGGGCTGTGTTTCATTTTAACCTCCCATGGAAAACTGGGGCTGGCAGTTCAGAGAGGGGTATTCAGAATTCTCAGCCACCATGCATTATTGACTCAACCAAACTACAAACCCCAGCATGCTGTAGGATGTTGCCATGGCAGTTAAACTGGAATAGCAGCACTATAATTGTGTGGTGCAGACGAAACAACCATCTCTGGGAACTGTAGTCTCATTCTACTGCTTCAGTCCCACATTTCAACAGCCTTTTTCTCCTTATGCCAGCCCAGGACATATTCCTGCCTCTGGCAGTGTAGCCAATTGCACTCCTTCCTCCTATGCCCCCAACACCAAGATGTATAGCATATAAAGCTAACAGTATTATCCAGGTGTGTGAGCCAGAAAATCCCATAACCACCTTTAGTTATCCCAGTTTAGTTAGTTTAGTTATTGGCAGTATCAATAAAATAACTGCAAAGCAAATGACTAACAATTTGCTGCCCCTTCATGTGTGTATATCCCTTCAAATCTCCTGTCGACTTATGGCAACCCTACAAATTTCATGGGGTTTTCTTACACAAAGAATACTCAAGTGGTTTTGCCAGTTCCTTCCTCTCAAATATAGCCTACAGCAGCTGCTATTTGTGGTAGTCTCCCATGCAAGTATTAACCAGAGCTGACTCTGCCTAGCTTCCAAGATCAGCGAGGATCTGGAGTGTTGAGAGTATTTAGGCCAAGTGCTGCCCCTTTATGACACTCTAAATTTATTGCACAAGGAGGCTGGGTCAATCTACCCCATAGGTGGGTAAAGTGCAGCCTGAGGCCTTCATGAAGCCCCCAGGGCCATTTTGGGACCCACTAGGACCCCCAAAAAATCTGAGAAAAAATGCCCCCAATATCCTAAAGGTGACATGAGGGCTAAAGTCACCATATCAGGATGTGACCTGGAAGCTGAATTTGGGGTCAGTCCAGGGGAGCCAAAAACATGGTAAAATAGGTCCCTATACACCCTAGGCAGCATTTAGGGCAAAATTTTGTTTGAATTTTTTTTCAGAGTTCAGTCCTCCATGGTCTCCAGGGGGGCAATATAGACCCGAATGCCTGACAATTGCCCACCTCTGCATTATCTAGTGAGTAGGCCCATGATGCCTCCTCCCAATATATAGTGACTCCCAGCATGTGCAATGCTATCCTCACTGAAATCAGGTGGATTCCCAATGCTGGATGTTTCCATCATCCCTGTTCTCTTTCCTAATTGTTAACTCTGGAATATGTGCGGGGAGAGTGACCAAAATGGTAAAAAGCCTGGAAACCATGCCTTATGAGGAGCAGCTTAGAGAGCTGGATATGTTTAGAAGAAAAGGTTAAGAAGGGACATGATAGCTATGCTTAAACATTTGAAAGGATGCCAAATGGAAGATGGGGAAAGCCTGTTTTTTGCTGCTTCTGAGACTAGGACACAGAGCAGTAGATTCAAACTACTGAAAAAGATAATCCACCTAAACATTAAGAAGAACTTCCTTGTGGTAAAAGGAGTTTGCCAGTGGAGTATGCTGCCCAGGAGTGTGGTGGAGTCTCCTCCTTTTGAGGTTTTAAAAAGAGGCTGAATGGCTATCTCTCAGGAATGCTTTGATTGTGTATTCCTACATGGCAGGGGTTTGGATTCAATAGTCCTAGTGGTCTCTTCCAGCTCTATGATTCTATGATGCTAACTCTGTCCATTACTCCACTTTTAAAATTAATAGTTTTATTCATTTTTATTGCTTTAATTTTTTTTAATCTTATCTTTCTTGCTACTATTTTACTTATCATGGGTTTTTATTTTTAGTATTTATTATTATAAACTGGTCTGAGTTTCTAAAAAGAAAATGAAAAGCGGTATATAAATGTTTCGCAACAAAAGGAACAAATACTTACCTGCTATCTGAAACAGGTTGGCAAACAGGATGATGAACTTAGTTTGACGGGTACGGTCAGACCAATATCCAAAGAGCGGACCTGTGATCAATCCAGCAAAACTAAAGGCAGAGATGCCCAGGCCCAAGAAGTAGGGCTCAGCATTCAGAGTTTGCAAGTAAGCCCAGATGGTTGGCAGGATCACCGCTGTATCACAGGGGAGAAAAGAAGAAGAGGAGAAAACATCCCAGTAAGAAATTCTTTCCAAAACAGCATTTGTGAAAAGCAGATACCTGCCTTTAATCAACAACACAATGTTCCTCCCCAAACTTAAAGCTCTGTCCTTAGCACCGTTTTTATTTATTTGATCAGTGGCAAAAGGTAAGAGAGTCAGAGTAAACACACCAGCATTTTTGCATTCATCCAGATACACTCTTAGATCAGGGCAGGGAGGGGAAATGTACAGCCCATGCAGCCCTCCATGGGCCTCAACTCCTCAAGACTCCTAGACCACTCTTTTTCCCACAATAGCCTGTCCTAGAAGTGTATCCTAGAAGTTTCCCACAATAGCCTGTCCTAGAAGTGTATTTTCACAAATGAAAACTGAGAAATGTATGACCAAACCACAGCAGAGTGCGGCAAGATGGTAAAAACGTATAAATGAGGACGAATGCACAAGCTAGGAGAAGGTGTAGCAGTTTGCCTGAGACTACTGGGAAGGGTAAGAATTTGTCCCTTCCTCTCCATTCCCCCTCCTCACTGAGGCCATTTCCGCACTAGACTGTTATAGCGCGATTATTCCACTTTCAACATCCTATGGAATGAACAGGTTGCTTACCTGTAACTGTGGTTCTTCGAGTGGTCATCTGTGCCATCATACACTAGGAGCTTTAGCGCCTGCGCGGTAGCGTTCGGAAACTTCTAGAGCTTGTTCGCTTGGCGGGAACCCCTCCCCCACGCCGGTACTGCGCATGCTCCTCCCGCCGAGCAACGGTCTCTCCTCAGTTCTGTCGTCCGCCGTAGAACCTACAGGGACCTGAGAAAGAGGGGAGGAAGGGCGGGTGTGTATGATGGCACAGATGACCACTCGAAGAACCACAGTTACAGGTAAGCAACCTGTTCTTCTTCTCGTGGTCTCTGTGCCTTCATACACTAGGAGACTGTGTAGCTTACCGGTCGGACGGCGGGTCAGGTCCTACAGCACGGAAGCCAACACCTCACGTCCAAACCGGGCATCTCTGCGCGACCGGCAGTCGAGCCTGTAGTGGCGCACAAAGGTCGATGGTTGGGACCAGGTCGCCACACGGCAGAGTTCATGCAGGTCAACTCCTCGCAGGAGGGCCGCAGAAGTAGCCACAGCTCTGGTGGAGTGGGCTCGAAGCAGGACTGGCGGAGGCTTCCTCGCGAGCTCATACGCCAGTTCAATAGTCCTCACCACCCACTTGGAGAAGCGCTGGGTGGACACTTTAGGCCCCTCCGACGTCGCCCATAGCAAACAAAGAGATGCGGCGTCTGTCGGAAGGAAGCAGTCCTGTCCTTGTGAGAAGAGCCAATGCCCGACGCACGTCCAGGGAGATGGAGGGACCGCTCCAACGGTGTCGTCGGGTTCGGGAAGAAGGCAGGCAGGATGATGTCCTGGTTGAGATGGAAACTGGACACCACCTTTGGCAGGAACGGATGTCAGGTCTCAGGACCACCTTGTCCCTGTGGAAGACCGTGAAGGGCTCATCGGAACGAAGAGCTGTGATCTCACCCGCTCGCCTCGCTGAGGTCACCGCTACCAGGAAGGCAGTTTTCATTGTCAGGAGCCTGTCATCCGAGGTCGCCATTGGCTCGAAGGGCGGCTTCGTCAGCTGCGAGAGCACCAGCGAGAGGGACCACGGCGGTAGCGGCGGCGATACCGGCGGGTAGAGATGATGAAGTCCTTTCAGGAACCGCTTAACGGTATCGTTCCTGAAGAAGGCCGAGGCAGCAGATCGTGGCGGTTGGTATGCCACGATCGCGGAGAGATACACCTTCAGGGATGGAAACGCCAGGCCCTGTTGCCGGAGGTGCAGGAGGAAGTGCAGGACGGTCGAGAGCCCCGCGGGCGATACCGGCTCACTCCTCTCGTTAGCGAAGGTCAGGAAGCGTCGCCACTTGTATTGATAGTTGCGACGGGTGGATTCCTTCCTGGCCGCGACGAGGACGGTACCGAGCACGGGATCGTCTAGTGCGATATCCTCCAGGCATGGAGGGCCAGGCGTGGCAGGTCCGGATGGAGGACTCGGCCGCCGGAGTGGGAGAGCAGGTCCGGTGTCGGTGGCAACCGGAGCAGGTCATCTCGCGCGGCTTGTAGCAGGGGTGCGAACCAATGTTGCCTCGGCCAGTACGGGGCTACCAGGATCGCGTCGGCTCGGTCGGCGAGGATCTCGATATCGTCCGGCCGAGCAGCGGGAACGGCGGGAACGCGTAGAGGAGTTCCCCGGTCCACGGAAACTGGAAAGCGTCCCCGATGGAGGCACGATCGTGGCCCGCTCTGGAACAGAATCGGCGACACTTCGCGTTTTCCCTGGTCGCGAAGAGGTCGATCGATGGTTCGCCCCAGCGGTCCCGAATCAGTCTGAACGCCTCTCCGGAGAGAGACCATTCGTGATGGGATGAGGTGTCCCTGCTGAGGGCGTCTGCCGTGGTGTTCTCCTGCCCGGCCAGGTGAACCGCCACGGGATGCGTGTGCAGGCGAATGCACCATTCCCACAGGTCGAGCGCGATGTCGAGCAGGGTCGTGGAATGAGTCCCACCTTGTCTGTTGATGTAGCAGACGGCGGTGGTGTTGTCCGTCAGAATCAGGACCGTGCGCCCCGCCACGGCATGGCGGAACGCCCGTAGGGCTTTCCAGACGGCGAGCAGCTCCAGCGCGTTGATATGGAGAGCGGTCTCGTCGTCGGTCCATCTGTCGCGGACTCTGAGATCGCCGCAGTGGGCACCCCATCCATACAGGGAGGCGTCGGTCGTTACCGTCACCTTCGGTGTCGGCTGTTGGAAAGGCATCCCTGACATGAGATCGTCGCGACTGCCACCATCGGAGGGATGAGCGGACGTCTCCCGGCAGCTGCAGTCGGAGTGTCTGTTCGTCTCGCAGGGGGTCGAATATGCGGACGAACCAGTGTTGAAGAGGTCTTGCTCTCAGCCTGGCGAGATATGTCACAGCGGTCGTCGCAGCCATGTAGCCCAAGAGCTGCTGGACGCTTCTCGCAGATAACGTCGGGCCGTACGAGCGTGAGCGGCGGCCCGGATCAAGGTTTGTGCTCGAGACTCTGGTAGGTACGCCCTGGCGGAGGTCGAGTCGAGCGTCGCCCCGATGAAGTCCAAGATCCTCGCCGGCTCGAGGTGGGACTTCTTCGGATTCACTCGTAGACCAAGGCGGGTCAGGAGTGACAACGTCATGTGGACGTCGTGGTAAAGTCTCTGTTTGCAGGACGCCACCAACAGCCAATCGTCGAGGTAGGGGAAGACGGAAGCGCCCTTCGTCCGCAGGTAGGATACCACCGGGGCCATGCACTTGGTGAAGACCCTTGGGGCAGTCGAGAGTCCGAACGGCAGCACCTTGTACTGGTAACAGGTGTCGTCGACTGCGAAGCGGAGGTACCGTCTGTGCTGCGGGCGAATGGCGATATGGAAGTATGCGTCTCGGAGATCGATGGAGGCGAACCAGTCCCCTCGATGTAGGAAGGGTAGGATCGACGGTATCGTGACCATCTTGAACCTTTTGGGGCGGATGTAGTAGTTCACCCCTCTGAGGTCTAGGATCGGCCGGAGGGTACCGTCGGCTTTCGGTACCGTGAAGTACCTGGAGAAGAAGCCGGTGGTCTTGGCCTCTTGCGGGAGCTGCTCGATCGCCCCTTTCTGGAGGAGGGATTGGATCTCTTCCAGGAGGGCCGGACTCGACGCGTGGAGTAGTAAACGCCGCGAGGAGGAATCGAGAAACTCGATGGCGTAGCCAAGACGGACGATGGAAAGCACCCAAGAGTCCGTAGTGACATACTGCCACTCCGCTAGGTGTCGAGCGAGAGTCGGTCGGTCTCCGAGCGCTGATGGTAGGCTGAAGAGTGGGTATTGGTGGGTCCTGCCAGGCACGTCAAAACCGAGACTTTGTCTCGGAGGAGGACTTCTTCGACGAAGGCGGGCGCCGCCTAATCGTGCGTCTGGCCGATGAGCCGGAGGACGGTCTCGACTGTCCAGACTGGGCCGAACGCTGGAACGACGAGGTGGAAGATCGTCGCCAGGATGGGCGGAAGGTGGAGGCCCTGCGGGTCTGCGTGGCCGGCTGCAGCCCGATCTTTTTTGCGGTCAGTCTCGCCTTGACGAGATTGTCCAAAGCTTCGTCTGTGGACGAATTGAATAGGCCTTCACCGTCGAAGGGGAGATCTTCAATCCTCCTTCTGGTGTCCTCCTGGATGTCGGCCGGTCGAAGCCAAGCATGGCGGCGGAGGCCGACGGATCCCGCCATGACCCGGGAGGCGATCTCCACTGCGTGCCGGGAGGAGGCCATCTGGTGCCGAGCGATGGAGATAGCCTCATTGAAGATCACGGAGGAGGCTTGGCGGATGTCCTCCGGTACCGCTTCCATCGCTGGTTGCAGGCGATCGAGCACTTTCTTCAGGTATGCCGCGAGGCAAGCCTGAGTGTTGGACAGCCTGATCTGCAAGGAGGCAGCTGAATAGAACCTCCTTGCGTAGGCGTCCAACTTCCTGCCCTCTTTGTCCGGCGGGGTGGTGTGTTGCCTGCCGGAGCCTTTCGTCTGCGCGGACTCGACGACCACAGAGTTCGGTGCAGGGTGATTAAATAGATAACCGGCGTTATCCTTCTGCACCCTGTAGAGGTGTTCTAACCGCTGCGGTATCGGCTGAGCCGAGGCCGGTCTATCCCAGGCGGCCTTCACCAGTCTGGATACCCGGGGCAGGAGAGGCAGCGGGGCCGTGGAAGGTCGCTTCTCCTCGAAAACGGAGAAGGCTGGATCGTCATCCTCCGGCTCCGCATCGGCGATCTTAAGGCCGAGGGTAGTGGCCATGCGGAGCAGCATCGCAGAGAACTGGTGGACGTCCTCTGGAGCAGAATCTGGGATCGGGTCCCCGAATCCCAACGGAGGAGACTCCTGGGAGGCCGCCTCAGACACCTCAGACTCCGCACTCGAGTCGTACGACTCCGAGCTCGGTGAGTCCTCTCGCCGCTCGCTCTCCGGCTCCTTCGTAGTCGCCGCAGGTGTTGCCTTCCTAGGCTTCTCCGCAGCCGGGGCGGTGGTAGCAGCAGCGTCCCGCTTGGGATGGCTGACCACTGACTTCACCCTCTTGGTGGTGACCGGGGTAGTCTGGCAGGCTGACGTCGTCGTAGCCCGCTCAGTCACCACCGACTCCGTAGGGCGCGTCGCCGTTGCCGTGACCCTAGGAGGTGGCGATATCGCCCGATACCGTGGTGAAGGCTCCCTCGCCCTATGATATCGAGGGGAGGGAGAGCGGCTGAAGGAGCGGCGGTCCGACGGAGATCGGCTTCGGCGTCGACGGTACCGAGCCTCGTCCCCTCTAGGCGAGCGCGATTCGCGCTGTCGACGAGGAGACCGGGACCTCCGGAAGGTCTCCCAATGACTCGGGCCACGATGGTACCGATCCCGGTACGATGGCGAATGCGACCGATAGGAGGCCGGGCGCTCTCTCCATTCAGATTCCCTCGCGTACCTGGCCACGTAGGACGCCGAGGTGTATCTGGAGGCAGACGAGCGAGGTTGTTCCTCTCTTGTCTCCTCGGAGGCGGCGAGGCCACCGGACGCTCGGAAGAGCGGGACCGGGACCTGAAGGAGGTCGAACGCCGCTCCGGAGAAGCAGAGGGCTCTCTCTGCTGCAGGTCGGCCGACCTGCGACGGCTAAGAGGGCGGTGGCGCTCCTCCACCAGGGTTGGAGGGTGTGCCACAGGCGAGTCCGGGCGCTGTTGGGGAACGTCCTCGATCTCATCCTCCGAGAGGTCGACGGACTCGCCTCGCCCTTTGGAAGGCTGCTGAGTAGGAGGAGGAGTAGGAGGTTGAGCGTCCCCAGCCGGGGAGCGCTTCTTTTCCTTCTTCTTCTTCTTCTTCTCCTTCTCCTTGCCCTTGCCTCCGTCCGGAGCAGGGCGCTTTTTTGCAGGCGTCTCCGTAAGGGGAGCCTCAGCCTTCCTCGCCGTCGAGGATCCTTTCGCTGACTTGGCAGCCGCCGACAGCTTCGGGATCCTCGGTAACGCCGAGATCGGCGTTTTCGCCGGTACCGAGCCCGATACCGACGAGGTGGATGGAACGGCAGCCACCGATACCGTCGATGGCGTGGTCGTCTTCTTGTCGGCCATCTTGGAAGTGGAGGTCTCGTCTATCGCCCGCAGAGACTGTTCCCAACAATAAGATTTGAGTCTCGCGGAGCGGTTGCGAAGAGTTTGGGGAGTAAAATCCCTGCAAATTGGGCAAGTCCGGATGTTGTGGGACTCGCCCAAACAGAAGAGACACTCCTTATGGCCGTCGTTGAGGGCAACCTTGCGGCCGCAGGACACGCACTTCTTAAAGAGCGCGGACATAAGACGAAGAAACGCCAAACTCCGAAATCCAAAAAGACGAAAACCGAAGGGGGAGTCCGAAAGAGAGGTCAAAGACAGTCCGAAAGTCCGTAAAACCGTGAAAAACAGCAAGCCAAGCACGACGTGAGAGGAACAAACTAAAGAACCTTCCGTACGCGGCGGCGGACGAGAAAGAACTGAGGAGAGACCGTTGCTCGGCGGGAGGAGCATGCGCAGTACCGGCGTGGGGGAGGGGTTCCCGCCAAGCGAACAAGCTCTAGAAGTTTCCGAACGTAGGGGCGGCTCCTAGTGTATGAAGGCACAGAGACCACGAAAAAGAGGGGTTTGCAGTTTTGGGGGGGGCCCAAAGGGGCCCCTCCCAAAATCAAACCCCAGGATTCCATAGGATGTTGAAAGTGGAATAATCGCGCTATAACAGTTTAGTGAGGAAATGGCCTAAGTTACTTGAGTGCAAACTACTTTTGCCTTTAAACTCAGTTTGCACCAACTGAATTAAGCTGAGGACAAGGTGGGAAGCAAGAGGACAAGAGAGAAACTGGGACATTTTAAGCAGCGGGAAAAAGCAGAATGACAGATGAGTAAGAACAGGTTGCTTACCTGTAACGGTTTTCTTCGAGTGGTCATCTGTGCCTCATAAAAAGGATTTCGGCCTGGCGGAGCGTTCGTAAGATTCTAGAGCTCGTTGGCTTGGCGGGGAGCCCCTCCCCCTCGGTCGTACTGCGCATGCTCCCCCCCCAAAACCACGGCCCCCCCATTTCTGGTCCGCCAAAGAACATGGGACCTGAAAGAGAGGGGAAGGAGGGCGGGGGGATGAGGCACAGATGACCACTCAAAGAACTACAGCTACAGGTAAGAACCTGTTCTTCTTCTTCGTGGTCTCTGTGCCTCATACAATAGGAGACTGAATAGCCCACCTGTAGGATGGTGGCTAGGTCCCGACCCAGAGGACAGAGGCCAGCACCGCACGACCAAACCGGGCATCTTGTGGAACGGCAGTCAAGCCTGTAGTGGTGGATGAAGGTCGACGGTTGGGCCCAGGTCGCCACACGAACAGCTCCGGCAGGTCGACCCCCCCGCAGAAGGGCCGCGGACGTGGACACGGCCCTGGTGGAATGGGCCCAAGCAGGTACGGCGGAGGCTTTTTGGGCCAGTTGGTAGGTCAAGTGGATGGTCTGCGCGACCCACTTGGAAAACGGGGGAAACCGGCCCCTTTTTGCCCTGCCATAGCAGACGAAGAGGTGAGGTGTCTGTCGGAGGACGTCGCCATCCGTGAGAACGCCAGGGCCCGACGGACGTCCAGGGAGTGCAGGGCCCGCTCCAGGGGAGAGGTGGGCTCGGGGTAGAAAGCCAGGAGCACGATGTCCTGGTTGAGATGGAAGGTGGAGACCACCTTCGGCAGGAACGAGACGTCGGGTTGGAGGATGACCTTGTCGGGTGGAAGACCAGGGGGGGTTGTCGCAGCGCACGCCGCCAGCTCTCCGGATCGCCTAGAGGTGATCGCCACGAGGAACGCCGTCTTCATCGCCAGGAGCCTGTCGTCCGCGTCGCCATCGGCTCAAAGGGGGGCCCCGTGAGCTCAAGCACCAGCGTAGCGACCACGACGGTAGCGGGGGCGATACCAGCGGGTAGGGGGTTTTGTAGGCCCTTCGGGAAATTACGGTATCGTCCCGGAAGAACACCGCGGGGGGTGATCTCGGCGGTTGGTACGCCACGATCGCGGCGAGGTAGACTTTGATGGAGGTGAAGGCAAGGCCTTGCTGCCGCAGGTGGAGGAGGAAGTGAAGAACGGTCCGGAGGCCGGCCGGGACGTGGGTTTCCCCGCCGCTCCTCTGCAAAGGCAAAAACCGCTGCCATTTGTAGTGGTAGTTCCTCCGGTCGATTTCTTCCTCGCCGCCGTTAAGACGGTACCGATGGCCAGGTCGCCTACGGCGATATCCTCCAGGCATGGAGGGCCAATACTGGAAGGTCCGGGTGTAGCACCTGGCCGTTGGAGGGGAGAGCAGGTCCGGCGCCAGCGGGCAGGGCCCCCCCGGGGAGGCCTCGATCAGGGGGCCGAACCAGTGCTGCCTCGGCCAGACGGTGCCACCAGTCCCCTTGCCCGTCCGAATATCTTCGATACGACGCGGCCGAGGAGCAGGAACGGGGGAAGGCGTACAGGACCCCCCGTCCCACGGTATCTGGAATGCGTCGCCGATGGAGGGGGGATCGTGCCCCGCCCTGGAGCAGAAGCATCGGCATTTCGCGTTCTGGCTGGTCGCGAAGAGGTCGACGGTCGGCTCGCCGCACCGGTGTCGGACACCGGAAGGCGTCGTCGGCCAGGGACCACTCGGGGTGGAGGGGGTTTCCCCTGCTAGGGACCCGCCATGGTGTTCTCCTGCCCCGCCAGGTGAACCGCCAGCGGGTGGATCCTCAGGGAGGCGCACCAGTCCCAGAGGGCGAGCGCGATGGTCAGCAGGGTGGTGGGGGGGTTTCCCCCCCGCCTTTTCACGTAACACATGGCGGTCGTGTTGTCCGTGAGGATAGCACGGAGAGGCCCACCACCAGGTGCCGGAACGCCATCAGGGCTTTGTGGATGGCCAGGAGTTCCAGAGCGTTGATGTGGAGGGACGTCCGCCGTCCATCCAAGCGCCTTTGACCCGTAGATCTCCGGCGTGGGCTCCCCAGCCCAGTAGGGATGCGTCCGCGTATCGTGTCCGTGGGTCTGGGCTGGCGGAACGGCATTCCCGACATAGGTTCCGGTGGGACTGCCACCACAAGAGAGTCTGCCGGATCTCAGGGGGAATGTGGTATCGACGGGACTGCTCGTCCCGGAGCGGGTCGAAGACTCTGATGAACCAGTGCTGCAGGGGCCACGCTCGGAGCCTGGAGAGTAGGTGACGGCCGTGGTCGCCACCATCTAGCCGAGAGCGCGCAGGTCTTGGCCGATACCGTCGAGGCCTGGGGGGCCCCCCACGCCGCGCGGGTGAGCGCCGGGCCCCCCCCGTCGGTAGGTAGGCCCTTCCCGACACGGTATCGAGGGTCGCCCCAATGAAGTCGAGGAGGCGGGTAGGCTAGGGGGGACTTTTTGGGGGTTTTACCTTAGTCCGAGGGGTGAGCCACGTCAAGGTGAGGTGAATGTCTTTGTAAAGTTTGTCTTTGCAGGACGCCACCAATAGCCAGTCGTCGAGATAGGGGTAGACCGAGATGCCCCCGTCCGCAGGAAGGAGACAAGGGGACCCATGCACTTCGTGAACACGTGGGGTGCGGTGGAGAGTCAAAAAGGGCAGGACACGGTACTGGT
The DNA here is from genome assembly GCA_948474755.1 of Ctenosaura bakeri. NCBI lineage: Eukaryota > Metazoa > Chordata > Lepidosauria > Squamata > Iguanidae > Ctenosaura > Ctenosaura bakeri. The sequence goes on from CAOLHI010001676.1 coordinate 142,586, forward strand.
AGCTTACCGTCGATCGCAAAGCGCAGGTACCGCCTGTGCGGGCGGATCGAGATGTGGAAGTAGGCATCCTTGAGGTCTATGAAGCCAGCCAGTCCCCTCATCGGAAAAAGGGAGGATCGATGGCAGCGTGACCATCTTGAACCTTTTGGGGGGGGGATGTATTCGTTACTCCCCGAAGGTCCAGGATGGGGCAAAGAACCCTCCGCTTTCGGTACGGCAAAGACCTCAGAGAAGCCGGTGGTCCTGGCCGAGGGTGGAAGCCTCTCGATCGCTCCTTTGTGAGAGGGACTGGATCTCCTCCAGCAGAGCCGGGTTGGCCGGGATGGAGTAGTAAACGCCCTGTGGTGGAATATCATGGAACTCGATGGCACCCCCGGCGGACGATGGTAAGTACCCAGGAGTCCGTGGTGATCTCGCGCCATCGGTCGAGGTGCCTGGCCAGGTCCGGACGATGAATGAGGTCTGCTGGAGGGGCGAAGGGCAGCATCGGTGGTGTCCTGCGGGGGATCAAAAGGCGCCTTCCCACCGAGGAAGACTTCTTGACGGCAGAGGCTGCCGCCGGTGGGGCCTCCTTTGTGCTGACGCCGCGGACGGTCTGGAGGAGTCGAGGGGGGACCGAGGCTGGAGGCCGAGGACGAGGAGGACCTCCGCCACGAAGACCGGACTGGGAACCGGCGAGCCTGGGGGGGCGGTTATCCCGATCTTTCCCCGCCGTCAGCCGGGCCTTGACGAGGTGGTCCATGGCATCGTCTGTGGACGTGTGGAAGAGCCCCTGCCCGCAAAAGGGGGGGTCTTATCCTCCGGCGGCTGTCCTCCTGGAGGCCGGAGGAACGGAGCCACGCGTGGCGTCGGAGGGCCACGGCACCGACCATGACCCCCAGGTGGCCCCCCCCGGGTGCCTGAGGTGGCGAGTTGTTGGGTGGCCACGGCCACGGCCTCCCCGAAAATCTGCGTGGCGGGCGCGCGGGACTCTTCCGGGGGGTCAGCCAGGAGAGGGCCAAGGCGTCAAAAGGTTCCGGGGGTAGGCCGCCAGGCAAGCCATGGTGTTGGCGGTCCTGGCACCAGGGACGCCGTCGAGTAGAACCTCCTCCCGAAACCCTCGATTTCCGGCCTTCCCGATCGGGCGGGGTGGTGTGGGCCGGTTCCACCCCACGTCTGGGATGACTCCACCACCACTGAGTTCGGGACGGGGGGGTTGAACAAACTCCCTCCCCTTCCCCCCTGGGTCCTGTACAGATGTTCAAGCCTATGTGGGAAGGCTGTGGGACGCCGGCTTGGCCCAGGGTTGCTTCAGCGCATCCGCCAGGGTCGGCAGGAACGGGGGGGGGGCCGATGGAGGTCGGGTCTCCAGGTATTGGAAAACCGGGTCCTGCACCTGCGGAGCGGGCCCGTTACCTTGAGGCCGAGCGCCATCGCCATCCGAAGGAGGACTGTGGAGAACTGGCGCACGCCTGGGGGCCCATTCCGGGGGCGGGTCCCCGAAGCCCAGCGGCGGTGACTCGTGGGAGGACGGCGTAGATTCCCCAAGTCAAATCCCATTCGTAGGAGTCATCGGACAGGGATGGGCGACGCTCCCCGGCCTTCTCCTCCCCTCTCGGCGGTTGGGGGCTGGCTGCATCGGAGGAGCGGCGGGCGGACCCCCGGGGCCGGCACGGTCTCCGGGGGGGATCATGGCTTCGGGTGTACCACCGCCTGGGTCGTCGACGTGGCCGAGGTTCCCGCTCGAGCCGGGGTGGCCTGCGGGGTCGGTCTGGTCGCCGTGGCCATGGTCCGTGGAGCGGGGGGGGCCGGTCTGCGGCGAGGTGCAGTTTCCCCAGCCGCGTGGGAACTCGGAGACCTGCCCCTGGGCGATCGCCCATGGCGAAAAAGAGCGGCGCTCCCGTGGTGGCGAGCGGGAGCGTGGTCGTGGCGACCAGAACCTCGGGTCCGGGTGGAGCGGTCCCGGTAGGAGGGCGAGTAGGAAAGAGGAGCCCGGGGGGGTGTGCCCTCCTTGGTCCAGCGATATCTCCCCAAGTAGCCGGGGGAGTGCGCGCTCTCGCCCACACGCACGCTCTCCAGGCGCATCTCCCGATACCGCGGGGATGGAGGCCTGGCCCAGTGGTCCGGAGATCGGGATTCGTCATGCCGGGGAGGAAAGTCTCCGGCCGGGGTGTCCACGTGGCGCTCCAGAGATGGACGGCGGCTCGGCAGCACAGTCTCCACGACTAGCCTCAGAGGCTGGGAGGGGGTGGCCTCAACGGGCTGGTTGTCGTCCAGAGCTCCAGGATCTCCTGGGCCTGCGGCGTTTCTTCCTCCGGGACGTCGGAGAGGGCCGGCTCTCCCGCGGGCTGGGTAGGCGGCGGGGTCAGTGGCCGGGTGGTCTCCCGGAGGGTGCCGCTTCTCCTTCCTCTTCTTTTTTTTTCTCCCCGGACCCCCTCTAGTGGGGCTTCTTCTGGGGAGAAGTCAGCGGTTTCGAGGAGGAGGCCGCGGGGTCGTCTCGTACCGACCCGTTGAGATCTTCGGGATCCTCGGTAGCTTCATCACCGGTACCGGGGCTTCCCGGGACCCATCCAGGTCCCGGCGGCCGTTGGAGAAGAGGAGGAGGGCGAAGAAAAGGGCCTTTTTCCCTCGGAACGACTCGGCTTTGGGCGCGGAGAGATGTCCCAGCAAAAAGACTTCAACCTCGCCGTCCGGTTCCGAAGTGTCTGGTGGGGGAACCCCTACACACGGGGGAAGTTTGGACTTATGCCCTTCACCCAAAAAAAAAAGACACTTCGAGTGTCGGTCAGAAAGGGCGACCCTTTCCCTTTCCCCAGGAGGCGCAGGACTTAAACGATGCCGACATAAAACGCGGGGCAAGGGCGAGAAGGGGAGAGTCGGAGGACGCCGATGGCCGAAAAACAAGCCGAAAGGGGAAAAGGGGGAAAAAAGATCGAAAAAGATCGAAAAAACGTACCAAAATCCAAGGGAAGTCCGTAGGGAGAGTCGAGAGACGGTCCGAGGTCGATTTCCAAATCCGAAAAAAATACGCAGCAAGAAAAACGCAAGAAAAACACAAGCCAACAAGAAGAACCTTCTGTACGCTGAGGCGGACAAGAAAGAACTGAGGAGGGACCGTGGCTCGGCGGGAGGAGCATGCGCAGTACGACCGAGGGGGGGGGGCTCCCCGCCAAACCAAAGAGCTTAGAATCTTCCGAAAAGACCGCGCAGGCCGAAAGCTCCTATTGTATGAGGCACAGAGACCACGAAGAAGAATCAGGACTGTCCCTACCAAAGCTGGGAATGGAAAAACCCCCAAGAGAGGAAATTTTTAAACAGGTTACAGGATAACTCTGTACTGTTTAGCATTTTTTAAAAAAATGGACTTCTGTCCACTTCCAGATTTTTTTGAGCTTTTTAAAGCATTTTTAGGGGCCCCGACCCCGGGGGGGAAACCAGGAGAAAAAATTCCCCCCCCCCCTGTCCTAGAGCTATGCTTCTCCATTTTTTTTACTCCTTCAATGTTGTGTAGTAAAAGAGTGTTTGATGGAAACTTGAGAGTTGTTGTGAAAACAAAATAATAATAATAATAATAATATTTTTATCCTGCCTCTTCCAGTGGATTGAGGGGGCATTACAACAGTATATAAATACACTAAAAACACTAAAATGTAACCCATCCTCCCCACCCACCAACCCTTCTAACCCCCTAAAACACATTAACTATTAAAACAAATTAAAAACAAATTAAAACCAAGAGGACAGTTGATGAGAAAGAGGAGAGCCACAAGCTCATTGGAAGACATAAATGTAATTAATAAGTGAAATAAATGCATAAATAAGTTTCCCATTAATATCCTAGAGCTCTATTCATTTGCACTTTGAAATCCTCATCTTCATTTGTATGGTGCAGAGTCAGAAAAACATTGCTAAACACAAGTTGCAGCTAGCAAGACTTCGAATCCAGGCCAGCAAAGCTTCTCAATATAACTTGCAGATGTGCCAAGATTTTACAAAGCGCTCTGCATACCTCTAGAGAACAGGTGGCTTGAGAAAGTTAGTTGGGGATCCCACCACAAATGTGAAGCAGAATAACATCAAACCCTCTGTAAATACTATAACAATTTTTCTCACAGTGCATATTCTGTGTTGAAACAGAATGTGCAGAAAGCCATCATTCCTTGCAGGTGTTTGAGCTTTCTGGGTCTCGCACTACTGATCGTATAATTTCAGTTGCTCTATATAAGACAGCTCACTAAACCTTTCTGTCTCATAAGATTTAAGGTTGTGTGTTGAACCGTACAACCAGTTCTTCACTCTGAATTTTACACTCTCCCTTCCCAAAGGGCAAGAAGAACTCTTTTCCATATGACATACTAAAGAGTTTTCTATTTCCTGATTTTATTTTTAGAGTACATCTGTGCTGCACAACTACAGCAGTCTGATACCAGTTTAACTGCCAAGGCTACACTCTATAGAATCCTGGGTTTTGTAGTTCGATGAGCTCCTTGGAATTCTCTGTACTGTCTACAAAGAACTCCGGATACCTTGCCAAAGCACATATCCCAGGAATTCAAAGGACTGAACCAGGACAGTTAAACTGGTATCAAAGTGATATAATTCATTTTCAGTACAGGCAGTGAACAGTTGGCATCAAAATGAAAACAGATTTCTGTGTATTCTGCACACATACATTTATTTCATGGGAATGCCATGGAGAACAGCCGAATTTTCATACCATCCAATGTATCACAGATGAAAACAAGGACACGTGTGACCAGCAACATCAGAATGTAGTCAAGATGATGAGAAATGACACACAAGCTAGGAAAGCCTGGAGCAGTTGGCTTTTGCCTGAGCCTGTTGGAAGGGAAAATATTCTGCCCCTCTCTCCCTGCTGGCTTAACTGAGTACAAAGTTTGCACTGATGAAACTAAGCTGAAGACAATGGCTTCGATATGAGGACATAATTGAGAGGACAAAATCGAATAGTCTTCAGCTTAAATCAAGAGACAAGTTGGAGCAAGAAGGAACAGTTCTTAACTGGTTTCCTTACAGGCAGTTAAATGAAAGGTTTCATATGGATTTAAAGACATATGGAATTGAAATAAAGGAGAAGGTTGGAGTGATAAAACGACTTTTTGAAAACCCTCCTCATTTACTAGCCCAAATCACTCAGGAAATATTGCACCAGGAGAAGTATGAAGAAACTGTTAAAGCAGTAATGATCTCGTGGGCACAGAATATTGGTCATACAATTCAACTGGATTTTTGGGAGCAGAGTTGGAAAAAGACAAACAAATTTACAGGTTGCCCAGAATCTAAAAGAGAACTATTATAAAATGTTTTATAGATGGTATTTGACACCAGATAAATTACAAAAGATTTACAATTCAGGTACCGGGCTTTGTTGGAAATGTTTAAAAGAGGTGGGTACGATATATCATATGTGGTGGACATGCCCAAAGGTCAAGAAATATTGGATTGAGATACATAACAGGATTTGTGAAATAATGAAGCTACAATTTCCTATGATTCCTGAATTGTATTTGTTAAATATGACAGATTTAGTAGACGGTGTGAATATAAAGAAATATTGGAGAATATTATTATATATGATAACAACTGCATGTATTGAATACGCTAAGGTATGGAAAACACAGCAAATACCTACAATAGAACAATGGTGGGGCACCTTGATTGAAAATAAAAACGCTGACATAGTCTCTCAAAGACTGAAAGGGAAATCAGATGATGAAATTCAGAAAGAATGGCAAATTGTAGGTGATTGCTGGGTGACCTTTGATAGAAGTCTATAATTCATGGTAATATGTGGAAAAATTTCATTGTGATGATTACGGCAGATATCATGAAGCAGGAATATGGTAATGGAAATGCTATGTACTAACGTGTAAAATGGCTGGAAAATGCAGTACAATGATATAACAATGTTAAGAGATTTTGGAAATGAAGTCTAGATCAGTTTGGAAGATTCAAGAAATAATTCATGTGAAATAGCAATAATAAATGGTTGTTTTAATTGTGAAACTTTAATAAAATGATATTAAAAAAAAAAAAGAAACTAAGCTGAAGACAAAAGAGGGAATCAGGAAGAAAGACAAAAACGAGGGCATTTTAGAAGAAGCTGGAAAAACAGGGTGAGGACAGATTCATCAAGGCTTCCCTTGCCAATTTGGGATGGTTGGGGGGTATGAAATTTACTCCAGGGTTCCCTTCCTACAGTTCACCTTCTCTTTTAGCTTCTGAAGTGGCAAAGCATTGTTCAAACCATTCCTAAGCCATTTCCGCACAAGTCTGTTATAGCACGATGATTCCACTGTCAACCTCCTATGGAATCCTGGGGTTTGCAGTTTCGGGAGGGGCCAACCAGCCCCTCCCGAAACTGCAAACCCCAGGATTCCATAGGAAGTTGAAAGTGGAATCATTGCACTGTAACACACTTGTGCGGAAATGGCCCCAGTCTTGTTTGTAAAGACCAGAAAGAGGTTTTCAAAAACAAAAGCTGATACAGAGTCCTGAATTTGTGACTTCAAGTTGTCGTCCTGGCCTTAATGCCTCCTTGTTTTAGCTGGGTGATGACATTCTGAGGTTTTACAGCTCAATTTTTTCATTATTACCGCTTACATCTCTTCCCACCCTCCCCAGTCTCTCTTTCTGAGTGTTGCAACAATGGTGCAAAGTGGGCTGGGCTGGAGACAGTGATATGCACAAGGATATCACAAGAACTTTGAAACTTTATTGGTGTCATGCGACCCGTACATATCGAAATTCCAAACTCCAAACAGAAAAGAGGGAGAGATAATATAAGAATACCATCCACCTAATGTAGTTGTCAGTAGCTCTGAACAGGCATAGCAGTGAAGAAAATGTAATCTGCTTGCCCCAACTCATTATGAGGATAAATAAGACAATGGCTCCTATCAGAGTATGGTCTGCAGGACAGCTGTATGGAAGACGGGGTCTAAGAAACTCTGATCTTATATAGGAAAAGACTGGACTGAAATAGGATTCTCACAAATCTGACCAGGAGTATTGCTATAGGTGAAGCTTTGAGTCCCACAAACAGGAAACTTTTGTGAGCTTAGGTGTTTTTAGGAGAGTTCAAAGAGAAAGGTAGAAGTGCCAGAACCAGGTAAAAACCACATTTGCTGTTGGAGAGGAGATTCCATTGGCCTATGCCTCTACGAAAAGAGGAAAACCACTTTACAGGTAGATAGACTCAATCAAGGAGGCCCTGGCCATAAGTTTGTAAGACCTGAGCAGGGCTGTTGATAACAAGGTGACCTGGAGATCTCTGATGCACAGAGCCCTCACAATTCGAAACCAACTTGATGGCAATTAACAACAAGTGCATCTAGGTTGTGAACTTTCATGTTATATAATTTTTGTTGGATGTACCTAACACCATTTCTCAAGTACTCAAAGGGATTTGAATGAAATACATCAAATTATTTTATTTTTTTAAGCAAAAGGACAAGACCATCTCAGCATCAAATACACAAGGCTATCTAGTTACAGAGGGCCTTAAATACCCTAAAGTCACAGATCCCCTCTGATCTTGGAAGCTAAGCAGGGTCAGGACTGGAGGCCAACAACAAATACCAGGGAGTGAAGGTTATATTTCAGAGGAAAGAACTAGCAAAACCACCTCTGAGTATTCCTTGCCTGAGAAAACCCTATGAAGTTAATGTGGTCGCAATAAATCAACAGGTGAAGCACATACACACATCTAGCTATAGGCAGGGAGTTACAGAGACCTGAGCACAATTTTAGCATCTGATTCCAACTTCGTCTTCCACAAGAACTTCAGAAGAACCCTACTGAAATCAGGATGAAACAATCTAAAGCAACTTAACTCAACTATCAAAATAAAACCTGCCACTGAGTTGCCCAAAAACCAAGCTGTGATCTCAGCAAACCAAAAACCAAGATGTGATCTCAACAGGTTCCAAATGTTTTGGTGAACAGCCTAGTTTTAACTGGCACCGAAAAGCCTCCTAAGGGAAGGAGTGTCCCAGCAGAGAAGAGTTTTTCCTGCATATCACCTTGTGTGTCGCTTTCAGTGGTGGAGACACAGAGGAGAACTTCCCCAGTGGGTAGATCTTAATGATTGGATAGGTACTATATACAGTCGTATGTAAATCAACCTCATGTATAAGTCAAGGATAGATTTGAGGGCAAAGTTATGGATTTTGATATGGCCTCTGGATATGTCAAGGGTCATTCCATGGAGAAGGAAAAGTACCAGTGCCCACCCAGGGGGCCACTGCTGCCATTTTCTCACCCGAGCGTTCAAAAAGGCCTTTTGTCACTCAACGAGGATGGTTCCATTTTGACAAGAGTTCATATTGTACCTTAACTTTTACTAAAAAGAGGAATCATCCCACTCTCTGAGTAAAGTGGCAAAAGGCAAGAGCTTAGTCTTTCCTAGGAGAATCTAAAAGAAGCAGCAAAGCCCCTCTACTCTCTTGGCACTGCTGTCAAGAGAAGTGCCATTTTTCCACCCAGGCATTCAAAAAGACCAGCAGAGGCATTCAAAAAGCTGCAGCAGAGAACGTAGAGAGAGTCAGCGCTTCTGTCAGGATCTCCTGAGATGGACTAAGCTCTCATCTTCTGCCACTCTACTCAGAGAAGGGGAAGGTTCCTTTTTTGGATAGGAGTTACGGTGCAGAACTTACATTGATCCAGAATTTTTGAGTCATTTTTTTTACTAATTTCTAGACTTACTCATAAGTATATACAGTATCTATAGTGAGAGGTAGCTACACTGAAACAGATGGAATCCCAAATCACTGAGGGTTTGGAAAGCCATCAGCAACCCAGTGGCCTCAGACTAGAAACTTAGTGAAATGTTTCCAGACCAAAAACATATCTGTAGTCACCATCGGACTGATGCAAACTTCCATTCCCACACACTGTGGCCATTTCCGCACTACACTGTTATAGTGCTATTATTCCACTTTCAACCTCCTATGGAATCCTGGGGTTTGCAGTTTAGGGAGGGGCATTTAGAATTCTCAGCCAGAGAGCTCTTGGGCCTCAGGAAACTACAAACCCCAGAATTCCACAGGAGGTTGAAAGAGGAATCATAGCACTATAACAGTATAGCGCAGAAATGGCCTGTGATAGAAAATGCCATTCCCTCCTATTTATATTATGTGGAGAAATTCTTTATTTCTATCTGTCCTGAAATGAACCATTGAACAATTTCAATGAACATCACATTCTAGTAGTAAGAGAAAGAAAATCCTTCTCTAGACACTTTGACCATTGTTACTGTGCGCTGTCAAGTCATTTCCAGTTTATGGTAACCCAAAAGCAAACCAATCATGGGGTTTCCTTTGCAAGATTTGTTCAGAGGGGGTTTGCTTGTGCCTTCCTCTGAGGCTAAGAGGGTGTGACTTGCCCAAGATCACTCATTTCCATGGCTGAGCAGGGATTTAAATACTGGTCTTCAGAGCTGTAGTCCAGTGCGCAAACTACGACATCACACTGGCTCACACTCTCCTTTTACCACGTGTCATTTCAGAAACCTTAATTTAGAAACACATAGCATTAAGCCACCTTCTTCTGAACTTACAGCTCTCAAGTGACCTTCATAGATTATTGATTCTTTACAAAGACATCTCACCTTTCTTCCATTACATACCAGCGATTTTCAAAAGAACCAACCCAGCGTCATGTGGCACCCTAACGGCTAACAGATTTATTCTAGAATGGGTTTTGGTAGGTGGTAGGCTATTTAATAAAGTGGACTTAGGTCCACAAAAATCCATTCTATAATAAGGGCAATTTTTTTCCACAATTGTTGTTTTTGTTGAAATAGATGTTGGTTTAAATCGAGTAATGTCAGCAGAGTGAAAAAAATCCCTGCTAGTTTGGCTATGCTGGATGACACCTGTGTAAAAGCCAGTGGGCAAACCAGTTGTGCCATGGCTTGCATAACTGGTTGCACAACCAGCTCTGCAATGGATTGAGCAACTGTTTTGCACAACTGCTTGTGCAATAAAAACTGTCATTGGATACGAACCTTCTGCTAGTTCTGCACGTACACAGATTGGTGTGATAAGCCTTGCACTACCACAGTGACATAACCAGATACAGGCCTAATGTTACTACCTCTTTTGAAAGATAGGTCATTTCCGCACTACACTGTTATAGTGATATTATTCCACTTTCAACCTCCTGTGGAATTCTGGGGTTTGTAGTTTACTGAGGCCAAAGAGGTCTTTGGCTGAGAACTCTTAGTGCCCCTCCCTAAACTGCAAACCCCAGGATTCCCTGGGATGTTGAAAGTGGAATAATAGCATTATAACAGTGTAGTGCAGAAATGGCCATAGTTTTCAGGAGATCTCCCATTCAAATACTAGCAAGATCCAGACCATGCTAACCCTTAGAATACTGGGATGAGTCACTTGAACCATGCTGAGTTTAGCCATGTCTACTCTATATTTACATGTTTCAGGAAGGCTTACTCTAGGAGTAAAATTAGACTTCTTATCATAGTCCAGTGCTATGTGGTTTTCCTGCAGAGAGAGGCCTGCTAGCTCTGCTCTAGATAAGTAAATACTGACGAGACTGTGATGCAGCCAGCACAACAGTAATCCCATCACTCTCACCTACAAGCACAGAATTGTGTGGCCTTCCAAATAGTGACGGACCACAATTCCCATCAACCCATGCCTGCACAACCAGTGGTGAGCGTCACTGGTAATTGCAGTTCAGCAACATCTGGAGGGCCACATGATTCTCACCCCTATACTACATTCATTTTAATGTCTGCAGAGACCTCCTACCCAATTCTGGACTTACATATATGCTAAATAAAATAACATTTAGAGACTCAGACTATGTACGGCCTCTAAATACCAACAGAGAGAATGACCGCAAGAGAGGTAATTTTCAAAATATCAAACAGTAGTGCAGACAAATCTTTTCTGGATCCCAGATGGTGATCACTTAGAATATACTAATAACACACAATATAGATATCCTCCCTGTACTCTAATATGTGTACAGTGGAGCCTCCACTTCCACAAGGGTGCAGAGTGCAGAACCCTTGTGAAAATGGAGAAAAAATGTGAATAACTCCCTTCCCATAATCCCTCTCCCATTCTCTTCCAGGGCCCCCCCTCCCATTACCTTGCCTTTTCTGCCAGAGGCAAGGAAATGGAAAGAGGGAGCTCCAGAGAGGAGAAGGAAGGCTCACACAAGACTCCTCCATTCCTCCCTTTTTTGCCTCAACATGAGTTCTCAGACTGGGGCCAGAGGCAAGAGAATGGGAGAGGGAAGGTCTGGAGGGGAGAAGGAAGGAAGGTGGTGCAGTGGTTCAGTGCCGGTACTGCAGCCACAAGGTTGTGAGTTCGATCTTGCTGGGCTCCAGGTTGACTCAGCCTTCCGTCCTCCTGAAGGTCGGTAAAATGAGCACCCAGCTTGTTGGGGGCAATTAACTAACACATTGTAAACCGCTTAGAGAGCGGTATAGGAATACACATGATATTGCTAATGCATGTGTGCCCCCCCCCGCCCATTTCCTTGCCTTTTTTCTGGGCTCTTGCCTTCCGTCTCCATGCCTGGCAAACACAAGGGAATGGCAGGAGGACCGGGGAAGCACATACACGCCTTGCGAATAATCAAATTCAAAAAGGTCAGACCCATGATTGTGAAGGGAGGACTGTATATGAATAAGATTTAAAAGCAAATAAACAGCATTTCTGACAAGTTTGTTCAGGATTCCAGAAGAAGGCAGTTAAATACTAAAAACATATATCTGAGTGATTAGCAAACAGAACTTTATAAATATATTAGCACCACGTTTCAGCTTCAGCCTTCTTCAGTTGCTCAAAATAAAAGCTGCATCCAAGGTGGCAATTTAGAACATTCTGTATATTAAAAAATATTCTATTGTACTATACCCTATTCTACACTACATAATCTGTGTAATTGAATACTCAATTGTATATATATTAGAATGTATTAAGTAGACATAACCTGATACGTTTTGTCATATTTAAATATTTCCGGTCCCTCCCTGAAACTGCAAACCCCAGGATTCCATAGGATGTTGAAAGTGGAATAATAGCACTATAACAGTGTAGTGCAGAAATAGTCTAAGACATGTAGGTGATACAATACTACCAGCAGAAACCAACATTACTGATGAATGTCAAGGAAGAAAGTGTTCATAGAATCATAGAATCATAGAACTGTAGAGTTGGAAGAGACCACAGGGGCCATCCAGTCCAACCCCCTGCCATGCAGGAACACCCTCAAAGCACTCCCGACAGATGGCCATCAAGCCTCTGCTTAAAAATCTCCAAGGAAGGAGACTTCACTACACTCCAAGGCAGCATCTTCCACTGCCAGACAGCCCTGACTGTCAGGAAGTTCTTCCTGAGGTTCAGGTGGAATCTCCTTTCCTGCAGCTTGAATCCATTGCTCCTTGTCCTGGTCTCTGGAGCAGCAGAAAACAAGCCCTCTCACTCCTCTACGTGGCATCCCTTCAAATGTTTAAACATGGCTATCATATGAAGCAGGGTTACCAGCTGAACATCAAGAAAACAAAAAACACTGAGCAGAGATGATTTACAGAATTTTTCAGTGCATGATAAAGGCAAAACAGTTAACAGATTTTCCATACCATGGCTCAGTCATAAATCAAAACGGTGACTATATCAAGAAATCTAAGGCTCGGAAAGGTAGCTATGAAGTAACTAGATAAGATCCTGAAGCATAAAAATATACAGTCGTCCCCCCACATTGACTAAGGTTAGGGGCACAGACCCCCGTGAAAGTGGAAAAACATTATTCACAGTTTTTCCACTTTCACGGGGGTCCTGTGCCCCTAACCTTTGTGAATGCGGAGGGATGACTGTATATTTTTATGCTTCAGGATCTTATCTAGTTACTTCATAGAGTAACTTCATAGAGATAACATCTCAATCACGAGATGTTCCACGCACCCTTCTGCATGGCAAATGCCGTGCGAAAAGGGCCTTAGAGTTCCTTACCTTCCAACATCTAGGTCCTCCCAAACCATTATTAAAACATAAAAAACATATTCCACCCACCATGGATTCTTTGAGGCATCAGGGTTCCTTCCCAGGGCAGAAGTGGGTGGCCGGTGGGGCTTCCTGCCACCTCCACGGCTGCCCCAAACAATTTGAAAGAGGGACTTACAAGCCTCCTTTGCAGTTTCTCAGGCCATTTCCGCACTAGGCTGTTATAGCGCGATGATTCCGCTTTCAACCTCCTCTGGAATCCTGGGGTTTGCAGTTTCGGGAGGGGCCGGCCGGCCCCTCCCGAAACTGCAAACCCCAGGATTCCAGAGGAGGTTGAAAGCGGAATCATCGCGCTATAACAGCCTAGTGCGGAAATGGCCTCAGCCTCAAAAGTCCTGCAGTCCCTATTAAACATGACATAGGGAGGCAGCAGAGGTGACAGCAAATAATCCGTAAATAATCAAGTCTGCAAAAGTGAAACCCGCAAACGCGGAGGGCTGACCGTATTACGGAAATACCAAAGTCTGGACAATCCGTGCCATTCTATTTCCAATGACTGGAGATGGGTGGAGAAGCTCAGTAGTGAAGCAATCAGGAAGAGAATTAACTCGTTTGACCTGCCGGGCTAAGTGAGAGTTCTATGGACACCACAAACTAAGCAAAAGACAAATAAAAAGGGTAGGAAGCAAATCGAGCCTGCGCCTTCCCAAGAAGCCACCGGGACTAAACAGAGATTACTGTACTTTGGACGTAACCTGAGACAACCTCACTCGCTGGAAAAGGCCATGGCCATTTCCGCACTAGCCTGTTATAGCGCGATGATTGCACTTTCAACCTCCTCTGGAATCCTGGGGTTTGCAGTTTCGGGAGGGGCCGGACGGCCCCTCCCGAAACTGCAAACCCCAGGATTCCAGAGGAGGTTGAAAGTGCAATCATCGCGCTATAACAGGCTAGTGCGGAAATGGCCCCTGACAGGTAAAGCGGAAGAGAGGAGGGAAAAGAGAGACCACAGCACAGGTCGGTTGCCTCAACCAAAGAAGCCAAGATCTTTGCAAGATGTGAGCCGGGCTGAGTCTCCCGACGGGCCCCCGATCCATTCACCGCAAGCCTGGCCCGAAGTCTTGTGGAAACCTCCTGCCGCGAAGGGCCCTTTCCGCCCTCCGACCTGAAGATCACCACTAGGCCATACTGCCCTTACCATACTCGATCCCTCCGGAGAGAAAGAGGAGACCAATGGTGTAGTTGGTCAGTTTCTTCTTCCGCGGCTCATCCATGCAACCTGGCGGGGCTTCCTCTCCGCGATGCCCGGAGAGATCCGAGCAGGGGCCGGGAGTCCGTGGGCACGCTCCGCCGTCCCTTCCAAGGAAGCGTCAAAAGCCAAGGGCCACCCCGGCTCGGCTGGACGCTCTGCACATGGCCAGGAGCACCCTTTCCCCGCCGACGCCGATCATGCCGCCTGGCCGACCGCTTCGAGCCGATCGGGGGAAACTTTTATGGAAGGCGCGGAGGGAAGGGACGCGGGCGGAGAGCCGCCAATGCCGAGAGCGCATCCTCGCCCTCCCCAGCCCGCCTCTCGCCCGACCTTTCCCGGCGGCGGCGGAGGAGGCGGCGAAGGAGGAGGCGAACCTGGATGGCTCCTGGAAGGAGAAGCGCTGCGCGGCCAATCAGAGCGCGCTTCCTCCTGGACGCGCCCCAGACCCAGGCGCAGCATCCTCGGCCGGCCGCCCGGTCTCCCCCTGGACCAGGTGGCGCGCAGGATGCACCCGACCCCAGTCACACCCGTTGGCCCGGGTCTTTCCACGCTACGCTCTTATCCTGCTATTTATTCCACCTTCAACATCTTGTGCAATTCTGGGGTTTGCAGTTTACCGAGGCCCGAGAGCTCTCTGGCTGAGCATCCTAAATGGCCCTCCCTCAACTGCAAACCCCAAGGCCATTTCCGCACTACGCTGTTATCGCGCTATTATTCCACGTTCAACATCTTGTGCAATTCTGGGTTTTGCAGTTTCCTGAGGTCCCAGAGCTCTCTGGCTGAGCATCCTAAATGGCCCTCCCGAAACTGCAAACCCCAAGGCCATTTCCGCACTACGCTGTTATCGCGCTATTATTCCACGTTCAACATCTTGTGCAATTCTGGGGTTTGCAGTTTACTGAGGCCCAAGAGCTCTCTGGCTGAGCATCCTAAATGGCCCTCCCGAAACTGCAAACCCCAAGGCCATTTCCGCACTACGCTGTTATCGTGCTATGATTCCACTTTCAACATCTTGTGCAATTCTGGGGTTTGCAGTTTCCTGAGGTCCCAGAGCTCTCTGGCTGAGAATACTAAATGGCCCTCCCTAAACTGCAAACCCCAAGGCCATTTCCACACTACCCTGTTATCATGCTATGATTCCACGTTCAACATCTTGTGCAATTCTGGGGTTTGTAGTTTCCTGAGGTCCCAGAGCTCTCTGGCTGAGAATCCTAAATGGCCCTCCCTAAACTGCAAACCCCAAGGCCATTTCCACACTACCCTGTTATCGTGCTATGATTCCACTTTCAACCTCCTGTGGAATTCTGAGGTCCCAGAGCTCTCTGGCTGAGAAGTCTAAAGGCTGGACTGTCCCTAAACTACAAACCCTAGAATTCTATAGGGTGCTGGAAGTGGAATCATAGCACTGTAACAGTGTAGTGCGGAAATGGCCTTACTCAAGGTTACCCAGGGAGTTTCCATGGCCAAGTGGAGATTTGAATGCTGATCTAACAGGGCCTTTGCACCCCACACTGTTATAGTGCTATGATTCCACTTTCAACATCTTGTGCAATTCTGGGCTTTGCAGTTTCCTGAGATCCCAGAGCTCTCTGGCTGAGAATCCTAAATGGCCCTCCCTAAACTGCAAACCCCAAGGCCATTTCCACACTACACTGTTATAGTGCTATGATTCCACTTTCAGCATCCGGTGGAATCCTGGGAATTGCAGTTTAGGGAGGGGCTTTTAAGAATTCTCAACCAGGGAGCTGTTTGGTCTCAGTAAACTACAAACCCCAGAATTCCACAGGATGTTGAAAGTGGAACAATAGCACTCTACCAGTGCAGTGCAGAAATTCCCCAGACTCCATAGGAGGTTGAAAGCAGAATAATAGTCCTGTAACAGTGTAGGGTGGAAAGGCCCTCGGTTTTCCAGTGGTCCATCTCTGATCTGTTAAAAAAAAAGGAGGCTTCCTCACCTGGAATCCAAGGATGGGGACCTGTGACAACATTGTTGTTGTGTGCCTTCCAAATGGCTTCCGAGTTCTGGCGATCCTATTTTCTTGGCAAGATTCCTCCAGAGCTGGAGTTGCCCTTCCTGAGTGTGTGACTTAGTCCATTTCCGCCCTACACCGCTATTATTCCACTTTCAACATCCTGTGGAATTCTGGGGTTTGTAGTTTCCTGAGGTCCCAGAGCTCTCTGGCTGAGAAGTCTAAAGGCCCCTCCCTAAACTACAAACCCCAGAATTCTATAGGGTGCTGAAAGGGGAATCATAGCACTGTAACAGTGTAGTGCGGAAATGGCCTTACTCAAGGTTACCCAGGGAGTTTCCATGGCCAAGTGGAGATCTGAATGCTGATCTAACAGAGCCTTTCTGCCCCACACTGTTATAGTGCTATGATTCCACTTTCAATATCACATGGAATCCTGGGGTTTGCAGTTTAGAGAGGGGCATTTAGGATTCTCAGCCAGAGAGCTCTTTGGCCTCAGGAAACTACAAACCCCAGAATTCCACAGGAGGTTGAAAGTGGAATAATAGCACTATGACAGTGTAGGGCAGAAAAGCCCCTAGAGTCCAGCATTCAAACTGCTGTACCATGCTGGCTCTCCCATGATAACCTGAGTGTGCATGTCTGTGCCTTAAAGTAGCCTGTCCATGTAGGGTGACCCCCCATGAATTTCCTATGGGTTTCTTAGGCAAGGAATATTGAGAGATGGTTTTGCCAGTTCCTTCTTCTGAAATCCAATATTTCACCACCAAATATTTGCTGGCAGTCTCCCATCCAAGTACTAACCAGGGCTGATCCTACTTAGCTTCAGGGATCAGATGGGTATTTAGGCTATCCATGATAATATACCTTCCAAGATTTCAAAGATGAAAACTGGGATATGTGTGGCCAAGCAACATCAAGAGCATGGGCAAGGTGGTGAAAGAAATTAATGAGAAAGAACAGACAAGCTAGGAAAGACTGCAGGAGTTTGTTTCTGCCAGAGCCTAAGGGGAAGGGCAAGTTTCCACCCTCTTCCTCTCTCCCGAAACTGCAAACCCCAGGATTCCAGAGGAGGTTGAAAGTGGAATCATCGCGCTATAACAGGCTAGTGCGGAAATGGCCTAAGAGGCCCTTCTGCTCATGCTTGGCTGACTTGGGAGTTCAATGGAACTTTTTCTTTCTTGAGTATGTCCTGTCATTCATTGTGAGAACTGAACTGCACCAGCCCTTTCTTCATCTCACACTCTGCAAATCCATGACAGAAAAGCCTTCACTTACCAAATGTTTGCCTTTCAGCGCTGTTATAAAAAGCACAGGAAGAAATAACAAAAAATACATCTATTTATTTAGGTTTAGGACCTAAAGTGGCTTATAGCATGAATGAAAAGAGAGTACAGTAATACCAATCACTTGTAACGTTTAAGAACACTTTAAAAACAAGTACATTATTGTTTTAATATCTGCTACGTACACCAACACAATTTAAAAGTCCAGTATTTAAAACATTAAATGCTAACAGTAACACTGCATGGGGAAAAAGGCAAGGTCTTGGGTGGCTTTTTAGTCACCCAGAGGACCTTTTCTTCTATCGCTCCCAAGCTATGGAATGGCCTGCCGGAGGAGACCCGGCATATTACCAGTCTTGACATCTTTAAAAGAGCAGTCAAGACTGATCTCTTCCGAGAGGCCTTCCCAGACTAGCATTTCCATCGCCTCCCATCTATTGCCTTGCTGCTTTGCTAATAGTAATTGATGGATTGTTAATTGCTGTGTATTTTAAGGAGTTGGTTTAGGTGGGTTGGTAGGTGGGGAGGATTGGGTATGTTTTTAATGTCTTCTAATGTATTTTAATGTATAATGTATTTCATGTTGTTCACCGCCTCGATCCATGTGGAAAGGCGGGATACAAATAAACTTTATTATTATTATTATAAGCTGTAGACTCGTGGTGAAATAATTTTTGCAGGTGCATCTTGTTTTGGTGTAAGTGAATCAGATGATGGAGATAATTTTGCATGTTGATCATCACCACATCTGTTGGAGGCCCTTGCGTTCTTCTTGAGGGGCCGTTTTCTCTGGTAAAGAGCTCGAGTGCTTTCTCTGGTCATTTCCACACTACACCATTATAGTGCTTTTATTCCACTTTCAACATCCCGTGGAATTCTGGGGTTTGTAGTTTACTGAGGCCAAAGAGCTCTCTGACTGAGAATTCTAAAGCCCCTCCCTAAATTGCAAACCCCAGGATTCCATAGGAGGTTGAAAGTGGAATTATAGCACTATAACGGTGTAGAGTGGAAAGGGCCTCTGAATCAGAAGTAGACGAGTCCACGAAAGGTTATGCTAAAATATATCATTCTCAAACGTACTGCTGAGTCTCTTCTCCCCACTTTTTTTAAATCCCCAAACTATAAATCCCAACACTGGATATAGTGCATCTGGGCAGCTAAACTGGTATTAACTTACAAGCAGCCTCTAGCACACCTACACACATATTATACACTTATTTCGAATAAAAGTAGCATATGCTTGTAATAAAACTCTCCTTCCCTGCTCCTTAACATTTTTACCAGAGGCTTAAAGGTAGGAACTTGTCTTTCCCTCCTGAAAGGAAAAACAAATGCTATGACACTTTAAAGACTAAAAATATATGAAAATAAAAATAAATACAATAAAAATAATAAAAATAACAATTTGAGCTTTCGTGGACTTCTGCCCGCTTCATCAGAATTCATGTTATAATTAAATGTAGTTTTCGTTGTTTCTAATGTAACATAATGTAATGTAAACTGGTATTAACTTACAATGAGCCTCTAGCACACATACACACATATTATATGCTTATTTCGAATAAAAGTAGAATATGCTTGTAATAAAACTCTCCTTCCCTGCTCCTTAACATTTTTACCAGAGGCTTAAAGGCAGGAACTTGTCTTTCCCTCCTGAAAGGAAAAAAAATGCTACCTGTTTTAGGGGGTTGGTTTTAGCTGGGTTGGTGGGTGGGGAGGACTGGGTATGTTTTTATTGTCTTTCAATGTATTTTAATGTATAATGTATTTCATGCTGTTCGCCGCCTCGACGCATGTGGAGAGGCGGGATACAAATAAACTTTATTATTTATTATTATTGTTACGCTACCTCAGAGAATTGAAAATATCTAAAAATAAATAAAATAAAAATAATAAAAATAACAATTTGAGCATTCGTGGACTTCTGCCCGCTTCGTCAGAATTCATGCTATAATTAAATGTAGTTTTCGTTGTTTCTAATGTGACATAATGTAATGTAAACTGGTATTAACTTACAATGAGCCTCTAGCACACCTACACACATATCATACGCTTATTTCGAATAAAAGTAGAATATGCTTGTAATAAAACTCTCCTTCCCTGCTCCTTAACATTTTTACCAGAGGCTTAAAGGCAGGAACTTGTCTTTCCCTCCTGAAAGGAAAAAAAATGCTACCTGTTTTAGGGGGTTGGTTTTAGCTGGGTTGGTGGGTGGGGAGGACTGGGTATGTTTTTATTGTCTTTCAATGTATTTTAATGTATAATGTATTTCATGCTGTTCGCCGCCTCGACGCATGTGGAGAGGCAGGATACAAATAAATTTTATTATTTATTACTATTGTTACGCTACCTCAGAGAATTGAAAATATCTAAAAATAAATAAAATAAAAATAATAAAAATAACAATTTGCGCTTTCGTGGACTTCTGCCCGCTTCGTCAGAATTCATGCTATAATTAAATGTGGCTTTCGTTGTTTCTAATGTAACACCGGGCTCTTCTCCGTCGTTTTCGCTGGAAAAAAAATAATACTAATAATGCAGTTTGTTACCTTCCCCCGCAAACTGGTTAGCCTTCTGCGCAGGCGCAAAAAGGAACACCCTTCTTCCGCCCTTCCATTTTCTCCTGACCTTCTGCCAACTTCCCTCTGCCCACTACCATTATGGCTGCTTCGGCTTCAGCAGCTCTGCGTCATCTCCCAGCGCCCGCACCGGAAGTGATGGTAATATACTTTATATTTCGTACCTCCACGCGGGTACTTGCAGTTCTGGCTGCCAGTGAGGGAAGGGTTTTCGTTTTGAGGCTCCCCGCCCCCCCCCGGTGCGTTTTAGGCTGCATTTTCCCCCCTTCCTCATAGATCTCCGGACCCCTTAGCAGTTTTTTACCTTGTAAAGGCCGCCCCCTGTTGCCTCTCCGCCTCGCCATGGCCGGCATTCTCTTCGAGGACATTTTCGATGTGAAGGATATCGACCCCGAGGGCAAGA
This sequence comes from Ctenosaura bakeri, assembly GCA_948474755.1. Classification (NCBI taxonomy): domain Eukaryota; kingdom Metazoa; phylum Chordata; class Lepidosauria; order Squamata; family Iguanidae; genus Ctenosaura; species Ctenosaura bakeri. Next base: position 163,056 of record CAOLHI010001676.1, read on the forward strand.
AATTCGACAGGGGTAAGAAAGAGGCGGGGTCTCCCTCATCCCTTGGGCCTTGGAGGCCCCTCCCGAAACTGCGGGCCCCGGGATTCCAGGGGAGGTGGAAAGTGGAATCATCGCGCTATAACAGGCGAGTGCGGAAACGGTCCCGGTTTTTTCCGGCCATTTCCACACTACATTGTCATAGTGCTATTATTCCACGTTCAACATCCTGTGGAATTCTGGAGTTTGTAGTTTACTGAGGCCAAGGAGGTCCCTGGCTGAGAATTCTAAATGCCCCTCCCCGAACTGCAAGTCCCAGGATTCCATAGGATGCTGAAAGTGGAATAATAGCACTATAACAGTCTAGTGCCCCTCCCCAAACTGCAAATCCCAGGATTCCATAGGATGCTGAAAGTGGAATCATAGCACTGTAACAGTCTAGTGCCCCTCCCCAAACTGCAATCCCAGGATTCCATAGGATGCTGAAAGTGGAATCATAGCACTATAACAGTCTAGTGCCCCTCCCTAAACTGCAAATCCCAGGATTCCATAGGATGCTGAAAGTGGAATCATAGCACTATAACAGTCTAGTGCCCCTCCCAAACTGCAAATCCCAGGATTCCATAGGATATGAAAGTGGAATAATAGCACTATAACAGTCTAGTGCCCCTCCCTAAACTGCAAATCCCAGGATTCCATAGGATGCTGAAAGTGGAGTAATAGCACTACAACAGTCTGGGGCCCCTCCCTAAACTGCAAATCCCAGGATTCCATAGGATGCTGAAAGTGGAGTAATAGCACTACAACAGTCTAGTGCCTCTCCCTAAACTGCAAATCCCAGGATTCCATAGGATGCTGAAAGTGGAGTAATAGCACTACAACAGTCTAGTGCCTCTCCCTAAACTGCAAATCCCAGGATTCCATAGGATGCTGAAAGTGGAGTAATAGCACTACAACAGTCTAGTGCCCTCCCTAAACTGCAAATCCCAGGATTCCATAGGATGCTGAAAGTGGATAATAGCACTACAACAGTCTAGTGCCCTCCCAAACTGCAAATCCCAGGATTCCATAGGATGCTGAAAGTGGAGTAATAGCACTACAACAGTCTAGTGCCCCTCCCTAAAATGCAAGTCCCAGGATTCCATAGGATGCTGAAAGTGGAGTAATAGCACTATAACAGTCTAGTGCCCCTCCCCAAACTGCAAATCCCAGGATTCCATAGGATATTTAAAGTGGAATAATAGCACTATAACAGTCTAGTGCCCCTCCCAAACTGCAAATCCCAGGATTCCATAGGATGCTGAAAGTGGAATCATAGCACTATAACAGTCTAGTGCCCCTCCCAAACTGCAAATCCCAGGATTCCATAGGATGCTTGAAAGTGGAATAATAGCACTATAACAGTCTAGTGCCCCTCCCTAAACTGCAAATCCCAGGATTCCATAGGATGCTGAAAGTGGAGTAATAGCACTACAACAGTCTAGTGCCTCTCCCTAAACTGCAAATCCCAGGATTCCATAGGATGCTGAAAGTGGAGTAATAGCACTACAACAGTCTAGTGCCTCTCCCTAAACTGCAAATCCCAGGATTCCATAGGATGCTGAAAGTGGAATCATAGCACTATAACAGTCTAGTGCCCCTCCCTGAACTGCAAGTCCCAGGATTCCATAGGATGCTGAAAGTGGAAGTAATAGCACTATAACAGTCTAGTGCCCCTCCCCAAACTGCAAATCCCAGGATTCCATAGGATATTTAAAGTGGAATAATAGCACTATAACAGTCTAGTGCCCCTCCCAAACTGCAAATCCCAGGATTCCATAGGATGCTGAAAGTGGAATCATAGCACTATAACAGTCTAGTGCCCCTCCCTAAACTGCAAGTCCCAGGATTCCATAGGATGCTAAAGTGGAATAATAGCACTATAACAGTCTAGTGCCCCTCCCTAAACTGCAAATCCCAGGATTCCATAGGATGCTGAAAGTGGAGTAATAGCACTAAACAGTCTAGTGCCCCTCCCTAAACTGCAAATCCCAGGATTCCATAGGATGCTGAAAGTGGAGTAATAGCACTACAACAGTCTAGTGCCTCTCCCTAAACTGCAAATCCCAGGATTCCATAGGATGCTGAAAGTGGAATAATAGCACTATAACAGTCTAGTGCCCCTCCCTGAACTGCAATCCCAGGATTCCATAGGATGCTGAAAGTGGAGTAATAGCACTATAACAGTCTAGTGCCCCTCCCCAAACTGCAAATCCCAGGATTCCATAGGATGCTGAAAGTGGAATAATAGCACTACAACAGTCTAGTGCCCCTCCCTAAACTGCAAATCCCAGGATTCCATAGGATGCTGAAAGTGGAGTAATAGCACTACAACAGTCTAGTGCCCCTCCCTAAACTGCAAATCCCAGGATTCCATAGGATGCTGAAAGTGGAATCATAGCACTATAACAGTCTAGTGCCCCTCCCCAAACTGCAAATCCCAGGATTCCATAGGATATTTAAAGTGGAATAATAGCACTATAACAGTCTAGTGCCCCTCCCTGAACTGCAAGTCCCAGGATTCCATAGGATGCTGAAAGTGGAGTAATAGCACTATAACAGTCTAGTGCCCCTCCCCCAAACTGCAAATCCCAGGATTCCATAGGATATTTAAAGTGGAATAATAGCACTATAACAGTCTAGTGCCCCTCCCCAAACTGCAAATCCCAGGATTCCATAGGATGCTGAAAGTGGAGTAATAGCACTATAACAGTCTAGTGCCCCTCCCTAACTGCAAGTCCCAGGATTCCATAGGATGCATGAAAGTGGAATCATAGCACTATAACAGTCTAGTGCCCCTCCCTAAACTGCAAATCCCAGGATTCCATAGGATATTTAAAGTGGAATAATAGCACTATAACAGTCTGGTGCCCCTCCCTAAACTGCAAATCCCAGGATTCCATAGGATGCTGAAAGTGGAGTAATAGCACTACAACAGTCTAGTGCCTCTCCCTAAACTGCAAATCCCAGGATTCCATAGGATGCTGAAAGTGGAGTAATAGCACTACAACAGTCTAGTGCCTCTCCCTAAACTGCAAATCCCAGGATTCCATAGGATGCTGAAAGTGGAATCATAGCACTGTAACAGTCTGAGTGCCCCTCCCTGAACTGCAAGTCCCAGGATTCCATAGGATGCTGAAAGTGGAGTAATAGCACTATAACAGTCTAGTGCCCCTCCCCAAACTGCAAATCCCAGGATTCCATAGGATGCTGAAAGTGGAATAATAGCACTACAACAGTCTAGTGCCTCTCCCTAAACTGCAAATCCCGGATTCCATAGGATGCTGAAAGTGGAGTAATAGCACTACAACAGTCTAGTGCCCCTCCCTAAACTGCAAATCCCAGGATTCCATAGGATGCTGAAAGTGGAATCATAGCACTATAACAGTCTAGTGCCCCTCCCCAAACTGCAAATCCCAGGATTCCATAGGATTGAAAGTGGAATAATAGCACTATAACAGTCTAGTGCCCCTCCCTGAACTGCAAAATCCCAGGATTCCATAGGATGCTGAAAGTGGAGTAATAGCACTATAACAGTCTAGTGCCCCTCCCTAAACTGCAAATCCCAGGATTCCATAGGATGCTGAAAGTGGAATAATAGCACTACAACAGTCTAGTGCCCCTCCCTAAACTGCAAATCCCAGGATTCCATAGGATGCTGAAAGTGGAATAATAGCACTATAACAGTCTAGTGCCCCTCCCTAAACTGCAAATCCCAGGATTCCATAGGATGCTGAAAGTGGAATCATAGCACTATAACAGTCTAGTGCCCCTCCCTAAACTGCAAATCCCAGGATTCCATAGGATGCTGAAAGTGGAATCATAGCACTATAACAGTCTAGTGCCCCTCCCCAAACTGCAAATCCCAGGATTCCATAGGATATTTAAAGTGGAATAATAGCACTATAACAGTCTAGTGCCCCTCCCTAAACTGCAAATCCCAGGATTCCATAGGATGCTGAAAGTGGAATCATAGCACTATAACAGTCTGGTGCCCCTCCCTAAACTGCAAATCCCAGGATTCTATAGGATGCTGGAAGTGGAATAATAGCACTATAACCGTGTAAAGCAGAAAGGCCCTCCATCTCACTGTTTTTAAACGCGGAGTTTTCTCCCTGCTAGCTAGGCGTGAGACCCCGGGGTCCACAAACTGACCAGTAGATTTAGCTAGCACCTAAAGGCTTAAAAGAAGAGCAGCAAGGCAAGGCTTGCAAGACAGCAGGAAGTTTTAAATAGCAAGACGGACTAAGCGAAACAAGCTAAAATGCAGAAGTAAGCGCACACAGAAGCTGGAGTGGGGTTAGCTCTGTGGCGTGCAGTGTCTGGAGCACCGCAGATTGGGACAATGGGATGAGGAGCAACCACAAGAGCTGAACCAGAGTTACCTGTAACTATCTATAGCTTAGAATCATAGACATCTAGAGTTGGAAGAGACCACAGGGGCCATCCAGTCCAACCCCCTGCCATGCAGGAACACCCTCAAAGCACTCCCAGCAGATGGCCATCCAGCCTCTGCTTAAAAACCTCCAAGGAAGGAGACTCCACTACACTCCATGGAGGCAGCATATTCCACTGCCAGACAGCCCTGACTGTCAGGAAGTTCTTCCTGAGGTTCAGGTGGAATCTCCTTTCCTGCAGCTTGAATCCATTGCTCCTTGTCCTAGTCTCTGGAGCAGCAGAAAACAAGCCCTCTCCTTCCTCTACGTGGCATCCCTTCAAATATTTAAACATGGCTATTCCTTGAACTTTGTTATAATATTAACTTTTCACACCCCCAAGATGGGATCTGGCATTATAATTTGGGACCACCTATATGCACATGTGCAGTGCTTGAATGCTGACATAATAGTGTATTCATGACGTAGTTTCCTATACATACGGAATTATCTCCTCCCCAGGGAGGGCCATGTAATCCTTGTTAACTGTGTGAGATGTAATTCGGCTTGTGTTCAGGAACTCTTGATTTGCCTGTGTTCTGTTCTGCAGAAGTTTCAGTAAAAGAACTTTGATTTCTCTCAGTGTGGCTTATTGGCTAGCACACTGGGCATGAACTGTCCCTTCTCTGGGAAACATGTAGGCGACATAGGGATTCTGGGAATATCTTTCCCGAGAATTATTTGTTCTCTCTCTCTCCTTTCTCCCCTACTCTCACATTTATTGCACTTATGCCCAGTGTTCCCCCCAAAAAGTTGAGATGCTGTGTATAGTCTCCCCAAACCTACAGATCACAATCCTGTCAGGTAGGCCAAACATAAATACATAGCTAAAAGTCGCTTACTGAGTTTCATGGTGAAATTTGATCAAAGGACGCTCTACCTCCAGCCACCCCAGTCTGTCACTCTGGCTGCTAGGAAGGAAATTCCACTTCCTGCTAGGTGAGAATACACTCCCCAGTGTTGCGCTTTGCATTAACTGTCACCCATATTTGTCTCATCAGTTTCCCGGCTGCATTGTGAGAGTGAGTCCTTCAAGATGGATTTAATCCTGGATGTGAATGTACAGATCTACCCCGTTGATCTTGGTAAGTGAGTTTTGAGTAACTGGCCCGGTAGTGTTGAGTAATGGCTAAGCTTGTGTTGATTGAATGCCTGTATCTTTATTTTTAAGCCCTGTCTCTCTGCAAATTCAAGCTTCTTGACTTGCAGAATAGAGAGACTGCTCTTCTTTGTAGCAGAGACAATAAGACGCAGAAATACCACTTCAGCCGGCATGTAACCCGCAAAAGTTGGTCTCAGACCATTTGAAGTTGACTATCTTTGCCTTGAGTAGAGAGCATCGTCCTTTGCTTCTCATTTGTTGTTGTTCAACTTTTGGTGACCTCACAATAGGGTTTTCTTGACAAGATTTCTACAGATGAGGTTTGTGATTTCCTTCCTCTGAGGCTGAGATAGTCTGACTTGCTCAGAGCCACCGCCAAGGTTTCCCTGGCCAAGTAGCGATTCAGACCCTGGTCTCCCAGAGTCATAGTCCAACAGTCAAACCACTGCACTGTGCTTGCACTTACATCTCCATGTTCTCTCTCATTTCAGGTGACAAATTCCGCCTGGTGATTGCCAGTACCTTGTACGAAGATGGAACCTTGGATGATGGAGAATACAACCCTACAGATGATAGACCATCCAGGTAATGGGGATCCTGTTCTGCACAATGGGTGGATGTTGGGTAGCGATGGGTGAAAAACGTGCCTAGTGCATGTTTTCATGCATGCTTAATTGTATGGGGAGACCATCCTCTCCAGCCCACCACCTGCAGAGTTACATCTGGAGGGAATGTGGCACAGGGCCTTCTTAGTGGCTGCTGTTAGGCCACTTCCTCAGGAGATTAGAGTGGCCCCCCTCCTTGCTGTCCTTCCATGAGTGGAAAAAGACTTTTTTTTTAAACAGGCTTTTGAGATCTGACACTTTAAAAGGAAAGAATTTTTAACAGTATGCAGTTCATCCATATTTCTTGTCTTTTTATTACATGTGTTTTAAAAATTTATGTTTAAAATTAAATTATTTTGTAAGCCACTTTGGATTCCATGCCATAAAGCAGGGCAGTAATTATATAAAAATAAATTCCTCTGAATTCTAATTGTTAGTTTTCAGTCATATTGTAACAGTAACTTTTTGTATGTTTCTACCCATATGTGTTTTTATCTCCTCCAATTTTGCTAAGCTGCCTTGCATTCCAATTCTGGAAGAAGGTGGGAAATTTTGAATCATAATTTGTGTGTGTGTCAACTTATACAATGCGTGTGATTGTCCTTTTAAAAATCCCATACTTTTTGCTTGTGCTCTTCTTCTCCATAGGGCCGATCAATTTGAGTATGTGATGTATGGGAAGGTCTACAGAATTGAGGGAGATGAGACATCTACAGAGGCTGCCACACGCCTGTAAGTGCCTCACAGTTTTAGGGCTTCCTTGCTTGGGGAAATCAGTATAACTTCAAGAGTTCTGGTCAAATGAATATATCCCATCACAGGCTTTGCAAAGATGAAACACCTTAGGTGTTTTGGGCTTTAGCTCCCAAAAACCCAGCCCAGTAGCCAATGGTAAGCGTTTATGGGAGGTGCAGTCTATGACACTTGGAGAGCCAAAAGTTCTCCATCCATCATAAAGGCTTTGTTTCTGCTTCTCAACTCTTTTCTGTCCTCTTCCAGCTCGGCCTATGTGTCCTATGGCGGCCTGCTCATGAGGCTCCAGGGAGATGCCAACAACTTGCATGGCTTTGAAGTGGATTCCAGAGTTTACCTCCTAATGAAGAAATTGGCCTTCTAATCAGCTTGGTGTGTTGGATGGTTGGAGGCCAGAGGGACAGCTTGGACTCTCAGGGATGCCATGGAATTGCTGCCCCTCAAATATATGGTGAGAGGATTGGAGAGACTGGTGGCTAACCAGTATATCTTGTGTTTCCCATGTCTTCTCACAGCCAACAAATCCTCTCCAATCAGCAGCCTCAGAGGAAACTAATTTTCTTCAGATGGGCTCAGGACTTTGCTGTCAAAATTGGTACAGGATGCCCCAGGCAGGGAACACATTGAACACTGGGCTGAAGAAGAAAATCCCTTGCTGATTTTGGAGATACTCCATTTCATTCTCCAAGTGTCTGCACAGCTGTGATTAACAGCCCTTTTTTTAATTATATAGACACCTTGCTTCCTTGAGAGACAGTACTGGTATTTCAAGCATACTGTGATCACAATCTCTTTGACGTCAAGCGAGTGTAGGGAGCAGTATTTAGTTTACTTTAGCTTGTTGCCTTAATTAAAAAATAGCTTTTGTTTTTGTAGTTGTCTGGTGTAATCCATTTGTACTAGAAAATAAGTGGTTCAAGAATCAGCCCACAAGAGATTACAGTGGGAAATCCACATTCTGCAAACTGCACTCCGTTATCCCCTCTTTTATTTTTATTTTTTTTTTTTTGGTAACACAATATTCCATATTCTGGACCAGGAATGCAATTTCTTCAGGGTTTAGATCAGTCTGATAAAAAAAAAAAGTAAAAAAATTGACACCCATGCCCCATAGGAGACTCCCAAGAGGCTTTGCAAATTTTAATCCCTGCTTTGCTTCTATGTATCTATTACCTTTTTTTTTTATTGTCGGTTAAAAAAGAAGAGATGGGGAAGAAAAAATTTATTGTAGTGCACAGAGGCCCAGTTCTAGAAAATGAGCATAAGTAATCTCCAAACTCTTGACAGGTGCCCAAATTCATTTAATAGTTATTCTCCCTTCCCTTAGTCTCTCTCTTGTTCCCCATTCCACCTGAAAAATGGGGAAGGAAACAGCAGCAAAGACAACCTAAGACGTCTCACTCATGGAGCTAAAGAAGTACCAAATGGCATCTACCAGCACCACTCTCCCTTCACATAAGTCAAGATACAGAGTTCCAAAAGCCAGACATGCTATTTTGGTGCGTCAGGCACATATGTACTTCTGCATGTAATGAAGGGAAGGCTGCAAGCCAGATCTGAAGGCCCTATGGCCAAAGGTTTGTTACTCATGGATTACTGCAAGGATGGACAAGTTGCAGTCATTTGGAGACCAGCTTCTAACCCACAATACCCAAAAGGGTAGGTGGGTGCCACTTTTAAAAAGTAAAGCACCACTTCCGAAAGCTGCATTTTCCTTGATGACCTTTACAGTTTGGAAAGCTGGGGCAATAACAAAATGAATTTCAATGGATAAATGTAACGACATCCAAGCAGGAAAAATGAAGTGAACTGATTCAGCTTGGGTGATGCCTGGCTTGAGAGCAATATATGTGAGATGCATCTTAGTAGACCACAAATTAAACATGAGTCAACAGTGTGATGCACTGGCCAAAAAAGGCAAATGCTGTTCTAGGCTTTGACTGGAACACAGACCCTTTCTGCAGCCTACCTTTCACAGAGTTCTCCTGCGGGGATTCCAGCATCAGCTCTGCTGAGAGGGGAGTGCAACAGGAGCACTCCCCTCTGCACTGGCTGGCTCCATGATCCAAGAAGCACAAGGGCCTTGCCTTTTCCACTGTGCAGCCGGGTACTTTCCCAGGCTGCGCTGGGGCAAGCAGCATAGCTATTGCACTTCCCGGGCTTCTGCATAACAGTTAAGTCTGTGATGGTGGCACAATTGTGGGTCATTGATGGGGAAAACTTGTCAATGATTTACTGCGTGATTGCACTGCCTGGGGATGGGAGGAGAACAGAACAACATCATGCATAACCGTCAACTGTCCTATTCCTGTCCCCTTTGTGGGACGACAACATCCTGCAGAAAGGGCCACAATGTCCAGATTCAGGAAAGTCATAGCACTCTAGTGGTCTGACCTCAGCTGGAATACTCTGTCCAGTTCTGAGCAGCACACTTCAAGAAAGATAGTGGTAAGCCAGAACATGTCCAGAGAAGGGTGACCAAAATGGTAAAAGGTCTAGAAGCCACATGTTTTGAAGAACAACTTAGGAGGATGAGTATTTTTAATTGGAAGAAGACAGAGGTGACATGATAGCTCTCTATATATGTGAAGGGATGTTGTGTAGAAGATGGAGCAAGCTTGTTTTCTGCTGCTCCCAGGACTAGCGTATGAACCAATGGATTCAAATTACAAGAAAGGAGATTCTACAGCTACATTAGGAAGAACATCTTTACTGTAAAGACTTCAGCAATGGAACAGACTATCTCAAAAAGGTAGTGCACTCTCTCTTTTTTTTGGAGATCTTTAAATGGTTGGATTGGCATCTTTTAGGAGTGCTTTATAGTAGTGTATTCCTGTGTGACAGTGGGTCAGACTAGATCAGCCTTGTGACCCCTTCCAGGTCTTGGATTCTACATCTGGCCTGCTATATGCAAGAGCTTGCCAATGTCTGTGGCTTTATGTGCCTGAGAAAATATGATGAGACTCCATTTTTTAAAAAAAGGCAAATCTTTATTGTGGTTACAGTATAGACAGCTTTCTATAGCTCCCTTTTCCTCCAAGCAGTGTCTGTAACAGGCCATTATGATCCAGCCTGAAGTATCTAGCTCTTCTTGGCCTCACCATGGGTGGAAGCAATGGCCTCCTGCAGACCTCAGGAACCATGGTGTAACAGAACAGTGTGTCCACAAGAAGCAAAGAGAAGTTTCTTCTAACAAGAATTCATCTCCCCGTTCTTATTTACAGTTGTCAACTTACAGTTCTAAATACCCTGTGTTCTGTTTCTGGGGAGATATGAGGAAGGAAAGAACATCCATACAGTCTGTCTCTGTTTGCTCCATTTTAATTATTTAGGTATCAAAATCACTTGCTATGCCTTTCTCAACCTCATGAGGCATGTCTTGGCCAAAAGCAATAATTTCATTACTTGGCTCTTAAATTCGTTGGAATTCCTTTATTTATTACCTACCAAAATATGGCCTCTGTGGAACCACAACCAGGAGAATGTATCTTGGTATTGAGAAGTTGGAATTCATTCCTTGATATTCTGTGTCTCAGTTTCCTTGAGTTACTGGCAATGCATGCCTTTGTGTAAGCAATTTTTAAGAGGGTACATCCTGCCATCTCTCTACAATCTCGGTAACAGGCTCAAAATGTACTTTGAGCCCTTAAAGGACATGGTGATCAATTGGTAAGGTCACCCTCTTTCATGGAAATGATGCTAAGTGGCATGCTGCGTGAACATTTGGAAAGAAAGCCCCAACTTCTATCACATGGGCTCCTTTCCCAAGAATGGTCCATGTCAGTTCCTTCCTGCCACTTAATACAGTGCACCAAAGGTGCTAAAATTTTAGATAGTCATCACCCAGGTAAAACAAGTGGAGCTAAGAATATCGTCCTTTTGAGAGCATTGCTGGACTCACTTGACCCTGGAATTCCTTCTTGCAGGCAGCTAAGGTGAGCTGCTATTGACTGAGGCGGGATGAGACTTCTCTGAAGCCACCATGGTATTCCTCTCCCCACCTCCAGTGTTTTGCCCCAAGCCCATGACTCCAAGGCACTGGGCCACATTTGCACTGTTGGCCACAGAAGGCCACCATCCATCTTGCCTTTCTCCAGAAAATATAAACCTGCAGCCTGCAGAGTCTCTCACTGCTGGCCCCTTGAAGTGACCCAAAGGGAAGGAAGTTGAGCCTGCTCGGCAGCCCTAATCTGGCGATCCATGCCACAAGAGTAGTCTTTCCTCAGGTCGTTGAAGAAGAAGTGGAGCTTTCCTCGCAGGAGCTGTTTGTAGTTCTGGAAGATCTCCCTGATGTTTCTCTCTGGGATTAACTGAGGGGCTCTCTCTGGCTGCCTTATTGCTTCCTCATCCTGGAGCAAGAAAAGAAACACACTTGGGTGCTTGCTAAGATAAGGTCCACGACAGATCCTGAACCCAGGACTTCAGAGACAGCAGGTGGGAATCCAAACTGTCAGCCACAAGCAAGCTCTGGTTTAAGGGTGAAAATTGCAAGTAACTCTTCAACAGCAAGAGAATCTTGTCTGACACTACAAGGTCCTGCACTTAGGCAGAAAAAATGGAACGCACAAATATAGGATGGGGGACACGTGGCTGGATAGCAGTACACGTGAAAGGGATCTAGGAGTCTTGGTAGATCACAAGCTGAACATGAGTCAGCAGTGTGATGTGGCAACCAAGAGAGCCAACACGATTCTTGGTTGTATCAATAGAATTATGGTGTCTAGATCGAGGGAGATGATGGTACCACTCTATTCTGCATTGGTTAGACCTCATTTGGAATACTGTGTCCAGTTCTGGGCACCTCAATTCAAGAAGGATATCGACAAGCTGGAACGTGTCCAGAGGAGGGCAACCAAAATGGTGAAGGGTCTGGAAGCCATGCCCTATGAAGAACGGCTAAGGGAGCTGGGTATGTTTAGTCTGCAGAAGAGAAGGTTAAGAGGGGACATGATAGCCATGTTTAAATATTTGAAGGGATGTCATGTTGAGGAGGGAGCAGACTTGTTCTCTGCCACTCCAGAGACTAGAACAAGGAGCAATGGATTCAAGCTGCAGGAAAGGAGATTCCACTTGAAGCTCAGGAAGAACTTCCTGACGGTCAGTGCTGTTCAGCAGTGGAATATGCTGCCTCGGAGTGTGGTGAAGTTTCCTTCTTTGGAGGTTTTTAAGCAGAGGTTGGATGGCCATCTGTTGGGAGTACTTTGATGTGGGTTCCTGCATAGCAGGGGGTTGGACTCGGTGACCCCTGGGGTCATTTCCAACTTTATGATTCTTTGATAAGTTCTGGGAGTGCTTCCCAGGCCATATAATTAACTTATTTTAGCCTTATTTTAACTAAATTTCTTCTTGGGCCCAATTTACAGTGCTTGAAATGTAAACCTTTATTTCCCCCTTTCCTCTGTCATAATACTATGTGTTAGAGCAGGGCAAAGGAGACTTTCCAGAAATTTGTAGGCTAGCCAGCATAGTCAGTTGAAAAAACAAAACTCCACATTTGCAGGTTTGATTTACAGATTTGATTATTTGTGAGTTTCTCCAATCCCTGCCCTTGCCTCAGGCACTTTTTTCTGGGGGAACCTTCCCTCTCGGTGACTCTGATCAGGTGGGGCAGCCCTTTAAAAACCTGCTTCTGGTCCTCCTCTTTCTCCCACAGCTGCTACTTGGCCAACTAAGGATGGCTTTCAGCCTGATTTTTCAGTACCACAAACCTATCCTGATGCCCCTACATCCAAGGGAGGAGATGGGCAAGAGAGAGGAAGTATAGGGACACCACGCTGACCCACTCTTTTTCTTTCCCAACCTGGTTTGGACTCTAGGTGTCCATTCTCCCTACCGTGCCTCAGCCCCCTTCCAACAGGCACCCACACACATTTTGATATTTGCAATTTCCCCACTTTTGCAAGGGTCCTGCACCCCTAACCCTAATAAATGTGAAAGGCTGACTGAACACTATTTTAATTTGTAAGCCCCCCCTAAGTCCCAGTACTGGAGGAAAGATGGCATATAAATAAAGTCAATCTTCTTTTTCATCATCAGATACTACAACCTAAGTCCATCTGCTGAGACTGAATGGCAGGACTTTCTCAGCAGATGAAAAGGAAGGTCTTCTTGCAGTGTGTAGTACAGCAATGAGAATATGGCCCTCCAGATGTGGCTAGACTGTAACTTCTGTCAGCCCTATCTAACACTACCAGAAGTGAGAGATGCTGGGAACTGTAGGCCAAGGGCTTCTGCAGGGCCATGTGGCTTCCTGGCACAGTTAAACCATGGACCATTGTTCCCTAAGGTACACTGATGGCCCTGAACTTGGACAACTTGGGAAGAGGGAGTAGACAAAATTAAGACAACCTTACTACTAATCAAGATAGTTCTGTATATATTGCCTCCAATATTGGAGGCAGTGTGCTTCTATCCATGGGGAATGTGAGACGGAGGGTGCTGTTGCACTCATGTTCTCCTGCCTACTTCCTAGTTGTTGGCTACTCCAGGAAAACCAGAACCAGGCATTTGGCCTAATCCAGCAAGATTTCTTCATACATTCATAACCTTCAAAGTTTCTATGTGCCTTTTGAAATGTGTACCCTACCACTTCCTGCGCTTTTAACAGCAAACTGGCATGCAAGACTTTCTAAGCTCCCAAAAGAAAGGCTTGTTGTTGCTGTTATTATTAAGATATTTATTTATATCTCACCATTTTCCCAGGTCAGGACTCAAAGTGGCTTATAATAAATTTTTAAAAACACATTGTTAAAAAACAACAGAATACAAAAGTTAAAAAGAAGTTAAACAGTAAAAAAATAAATAAAAACCAGATTAAAACACATGCCATTAAAACCCATGACACACCCCAGCACAACAATTACGAAAACCCAAATGCTATTTAAGCGGAACGGTCCTTGTATAACTAATCATCAAATGTCCTTTGAAACAAAAAGGGCTTTACTCGTCTGCCAAAGGGAAGTAGGAAGGGTGCCAATCTAACTACTCTAAGAAGAGAGTTCTATGCTTGGGGGCAGCTACTAAGAGGGTCCTGTCTTTTCTGTTCCCACCAGAGGTACCTACAGGGGTAGTAGGACAGAAAGAAGGGCCTCCTCAGCAGATTTCAAAGCATGAGCAGATTCATAGTGGACAATACAGTCCTTCAAATAACCTGGACCTGAGCCATATAGAACTGTATACATCAAAACCAGCACTTTGAAAGTGCTTTGTCTGTATCCCAAGAAGTTGCCTTATAGTGAATCACACCATTGGTCCAGAGTTGCCAACTGATTAGCAGCAAGGGAGTCAGGCAGGCTTCTTTCCTAGCTGTACCTAGAGATATCCCTCTCCCGTTCAAGTATTAGCCAGAGACAACCCTATTTAGCTTCTCAAAGGAGGTGAGATTGGTGTATTCAAGACAGTATCTCTCCTGGAAGCATCCTGAGCAGGGTTCAGAGACAAGTCTGCTTGTCTTTCCATGCCAGAGAGATTGGGTGTCCCTGGATATGTATCAACACCACCATCATAATCAACAACAACAACGTGTCCTGGAAGACATATTCAGGGATAGTTGCTTTGGCTATGCAGCAAAATACGACAAAATCCAGAAAAGAGCAATATCTTTACTGGCCAACCTAAATGCAGGAAACAACATCATGCATTTCAGATCCAGGGATCCTTCCAGAACAACTGCAATACAACAGAAACAATGATACAAAATGTTTGACTGTGACTCTAACATCACCCGTTTTCTTCTCCTACATGATTTTTTAACATCTTTTGCCTGAAGAAGAAGCCAGAGGAGCTTGGAAAGCTTGCATGGTGTATCTGCTGCACTTTGGTTGGCCAATAAAAGTATCCCTCCTTTCTGGATTTTGGGTTTTGTTGTGACCTGGAAGAGTTGCCAGTATTCTCACCTGTGACCTGTAACTTTGTAGATGCAGCACAAAGAAGGTGGCTTTCTCATAAAGCTGCTGAAGGAGTAGAGAGGGGCAGGCCTGCCTCACTTCTTGTTGGGTGGCAGCTATGACATCTACCAGCGTAAGGAGGTCACGGAGAACTTCTTGACCTTTGACTTGATTCTGAGAAAGACAGACAGTCAAGTGTACAACCTCAGCATTTTTCACCTTCTCCCAACCTTCTTTCCACTGTGCTGGACTACAATACCCATCAAAAAGCTGGGAACATAGCAACAGGATTATGGGGTTTGGGGGGAGAGAGTTGTGGCTGTGGCTCAGGCATAGGCTAACTGGAGTCCTCCTGACCCCAGATCCTTTTTGCAAAAGGGCAAAATCCCAGGATATTCCAAGTCTTGAATATTTTCTAATTCAACTACACCAGATTGCAAGATCGGACAAACCTAGCTCATCCCTTCCTTCATCCAGTCCACACATAATTTTTGTAATTACAGTTGACTCTCCACATTTACAGGTTTCTTTCACAGATTAGATTATCTGTGAATTTCTCCAAGCCCTCCCCCGCTGCTATCTCAAGTACTTCTTTCCCCAGGGAACCTTCCCCAATCAGACCATACAGCCCTTTGAAAACCTGCTTCTGGTCCTCCTCTTCCTCCTCCACCAGCAGCTTCCTAGCCAGCTAAGGATGGCTAGCAGCTGATTTGTCAGCACTACAAACCTACTCCCAATGTCCCCTGCCAACCACACGTTTTGATATTTGTGATTTTCCCACTTTTGCAGGGGTCCTGCTCCCCTAACCCTAGGGAATGTGGAGGGCTGACTGTATTTTTTCTCATCACAATTCATGCAAGTTTGTCTCCGTTGTGAGAAGTTCCTTGAAAACTTTTTGAGGAGTATTTGCAAGTCAAGACTTACTCTGTGCAGAAAAGCACATGGCAGAGGCTTTGTCTGGAATTAAAAACAGGAATTTGTGCCCTGAAAGCAAGCTTCCTATACAGACAATTCCCTCTTTTCTATTAAAAGAAACTAGTTTTCTGCACAGAAAATCTCATGTTTTCTGCACAAAAGCCCTACATGGCAAATCTTGTGCAGAACGAATCCTGGCAGTGAAGAATCTCTTCAGACCCAGGATTCTTCTCCAGCAGTTTCCTAGTGCTTAGAGAAACCTCTTCTTTTTTTGCCAGTAAGTTGAATATTTATTAACATTCTTATCCATCCCTACACGGGCCTCTTTTTCTTTACATACTCACTGTCTTTGCCATCCATTCCTGAAGACTAAAACCCACCATGGGCAAGTGCACCGGCTGCAGGAGTAAGGGAAGTTCTTCACATTGGCTCTGCAAAGAGAAAGGACATGGGAAGAAGGGTCCAGGATCACCAAAAAGGCTAAAAAGCTCCCCTGACACCTCCCCACTTTCAATGTCAACTGAATGAAGTAATAATGAAGCTTCCAAGTTTTACTCCTGGTTGTGACAAACTATCATAAACAAAGTTAGAGAAAAAGAGCAATAATCATGTCTGGGGATTCATGAGGACTGGAGGAGAAGCAGCTTTTGATCTACCCTTGGCTCCTGTCTGGCTTTAGCAGTCCTGCTAAAGAAAAGTGATGTCCTGCCACTGAACTCTGGACCTCTTCCAGAGCATTGCCTTTGTTAATCAGGATCTGCAGGAATAACTTCTTGTATGAGGCAGTTTTTAATTCTTAACGGTGATTTTTAACTCGGATTTCAGTGAGCAAGTTGATGCTTTTTTTGTTTTTTATTGCTCTTTTTAATCTTTTTAACCTTTTTAACATTGGATTTTTTAAACATTAAATTGTACAGCTCTGAGGTTTTAATAACCCCAAAGTTTTATTATTTAGGGTTTTAATTATTTCAGATTCTAAGATTTTAAGACTTTATTTGGGCAGCTGTGATCACTTGACAATTAACCTACCTGAAGCTTTTGGAAGGCCAGCTGAGGGCTAGCTGAGTGCTGGCAGAGTGGAGCCCAGGCAAATTACAGCTGGGTTGTTTACATCAGAGAAGGCACTTCTATTCACGACTATTCCTTAAGAACTGCTGTCTTGCCGTTTTCGTCTGGATTGCGGACTGCTGATGGTATATTTACCCAAGTTGAAGAAGCTTATATACAACAGTCCTTTTCCATAGCTGTTTGCATTTTTGGCATTGTCCTTATCATCTTTATTTGCCTGTAATTTGGAACTCACAGCTGAAATGCTAAAGTGGTGAGCAGAGACTTGAGGTTGTATCCTTGACCTGTTGGCTGGACAAAGAGGAGGAGAAAGGGAGGATATGGAACCTTCTATCATCCTATGAAGGTCTGATTGATGATGTGGGGCAGCAAGCTGTGAACTGTGAACTGTTTATTATCCCTTTGTTTGAGGGTCCTACAGCGTTTGGTAGAGAAGAGACTGAACTAGCAGTGAATATTGACAATAATAAACGCTGATAACCCCTGCTTTTGAGTACGAGGAATTACCTCTGGGGAGTTCTGATGAAACTTTGATAAAGCCTGTGAACAAAGAGGAAAGAAGAGCCCAAACAGCTGCTGCCTACAACAGTCTGGATGCAGACCTGAGTTCAAGAGGTGCACCCTGGGTTCTATATGCTACTCAGCCTATTTGCTTCAGGGTCACAAAATGGAACTGCACTGACTTCTTTGTGAAAACAGTATTTTTTTAGACTTCATTCTTCCTTTTCGTTTCTTTTAGACTTTCAGATATATGTCGATCATATGTTTCTATCTTTATAGTCATATATATATATATGTATATATCTGTTTAGCTATTTAATTATTTAGTTATTTAATTATTTAGTTAATTAAGCATTATTTACCTAATTCAGTTCTTTTAATCTCTAGTTGAAAGATAATTAATATGACTTCTAGAAAGAGAGTTCGGGAAGTCCTACTTACTCTTCTCCCCCTAAAATTAAGCAGCCCAAGATTGATGACTTTTTTAAACCTGATAGGCAGCCATTAGATGTTTTTAAATTTGCAATTCCTACCTCTAATAGGTTTGATGTTCTAGAAGAGGAAAGCTTAGAGCCCCAGTATTTACAAGGCAGAAACAATATAACTAAAAGCAACCTAGTAGATGGGAGTAGACATGATGACTTTCAGGAGATTATTTCTTCTCTAATGATAGGATGCTTTTAGAAAAACAATATAATCTGGTGGCAGTAACTGTAAAAAGTATTTATAATGAATTAAGAAATATCTCAGACAAACTAGACTGTCTTACCTCCACTATAAAAAGGGAAAGTCATACATTTCCTTCAAAAATTATCACTAAGAAGCAGGATGGTATCAAAGTTGCAAATACCATTCCTACAAGCCAGCTTCCTTCATTTCCTGTAGCTAAGAGCTTTCTAAAGGATATGAATCTCTCACTTCAGGTTAATCAGGTTGCTTTAAGCATATTCCCTTATAGACAATCTATTCCTTGGTGGAATACAATGAGCTGTGCTAGGAAGCATATTAGTACTATACTACATTTACCAATTAAGGCAGTTGATCTTTCATTTATCAATTTTTTATACGCCCCTTCTCAAATGCAAAAATTTATCCTAGTATTTAGATCAGCTAGAATACCTTCCCTCTTTATGAAGAGGAAAGCTTCTGTTATTAGGTTGGGTGTGGTACCTACCCGAGTGTTTCTGGATACAGTGAGGAGACCTTTATTACCCCATTCAGTAGTGAATAATTCAAGGTTTGGGGAGAACACGGTTCTAAATTAACTTTTAAGTTTGAAAATTGTAGTTTAAAAGTTCCACCCTTGCTCTCCCCTAATAAAGAATTCCACTGTATGCAGCAACACCCTGTATTGACAAACTCTTTTGAGAAAGGCTGCCCACAAGACCCATTTAATATCTCTAGGGTCAGTGAAGAAGAGCAGTTAATAGACTCTTATAAATGTTTACCCCTGATTGAAAAAAAAGCGATCATAACAAGATTGGGCGTCTTAAGAGAAAGGCTAACTGTGATGAGTAGGGAAGAACTGGATTTAGCTTCAGCTCCTATGGAACAGAATGATTTGATAATGTTTGAATCCCCTCCCAGTAATAGAAATACCATCTCTAGTCAAGCACGTCAAACAACAGCGAATTGGTTAGAGATGAGGAAATTGGAGTCTCATGAATCAGATGAAAGGAAGACTAAAAACAAAAATACTGTATTTGCAGATATACATCAAGTACATTGTAACCCTTACTTACAAATAAATGGGTCAGTGGTAACTTCAGAGGAAACCAATGAAATCCAGGTTTTGACACAACAATGACAATCAATATATTCAACGTCTGAACTTTCCTGCTTGTCCTGGAATTTAGCAGGCTGGAGGAACAAACTAAAGGACTGTGACTTTCTAGATTATATCAAGCAATTTCAGGTCCTGCTGTTCCAAGAAACCTGGCTAAAGCATGATATTTGGCTTCCTGGATATGTGGCCTACTCAAATACCGCACATTCTTCTTCTAAAGGTGGTAGACCGAGTGGTGGCCTGCCTATATTG
The DNA here is from genome assembly GCA_948474755.1 of Ctenosaura bakeri. Classification (NCBI taxonomy): domain Eukaryota; kingdom Metazoa; phylum Chordata; class Lepidosauria; order Squamata; family Iguanidae; genus Ctenosaura; species Ctenosaura bakeri. The sequence continues at coordinate 182,375 of CAOLHI010001676.1, forward strand.
ATATCCATTTCTCTTTCAGCTTCAATTATTCCTCTTAAAGGATTAGCTCCATGCGCCATGGCCATTTTTATTAAAAATGTACACCACTCTTATATTTTTGTTAACATCTATGTTCCCCCCCCCGCACCTCACCATATTATGATCCAAATTACTGGTATAAGTTAGAAGAATATCTATGCGAGTTGGAGTATGAATTCCCTTTAGTTCCATTAGTAATTGTCGGCGACTTTAATGCGCGCATAGGTTCATATAACCAAGATATTGCTAGGGCTTTAGGAGGCCCAACTGAGTTGTGGGAAGGTTTGGAAATTCGAAAATCTAAAGATAAGAAGATTAATGATTTTGGTCGCATATTTTTTTTTTACTTTACTGACAAAACTAAATCTAGCTTTAATAAATGGTTCCCATCTTGATAATTCTAAGGGAGAGTTTACTTTTATAAATAACTCTAGAGCGAGTACAGTTGACTATGTGTTAATTTCACATGAGCATCGATCCTTGTTCCTTTCTTTTACAGTTGATCCAGTTGCTGCTAGTGACCACCAGCCACTTAGATTTTCCTTGCAGTGGTTTAACAGTACTGTTACAAATACTGCTCACCACCTTAATTCTGAACAAGCCCAATTAACCTCTGATAAAAGGATCAAATGGAATCCCCTGTTGCAATCAGATTTGCAACAGAACTCTACTCTGAGGAATTTCTCAAATTAAGGAAAGATCTGATTCAAGCATCCAGTGTTGAATCTGCAAATCAACTGTATACACAATTAACAAACTCTCTCAGACCCCTTTTATAAAAAAAGGTATCCCACTCAGAAAATTGTCAAACCAAAAGCAATAATGCTTGGTTTGACAAAGACAGCAGGAATCTAAAAAGGCAAATGGGAAAAGCCATCAAATTATATCAATTCACTAACTCCACTGAAATTCCTTCACATTTCTATGATCTTCGTAAAAAATATAAAAGATTAATTAGTGAGAAAAAAGGATCTATTACAGGGAACAGTGGAAGGAACTAAGCCTAGCACTCCTGCAAAAGAATCCATCGAAATTCTGGGATACAATTGCAAAGCTTGAAAAAAGGTCATCTCCAATTTTAGAAGGAACTATTTCTAAAAACAACTGGGAAAGCTATTTTGGAAAGCTATTTAACGATCCAGACCATCTTAAGATTATTCCCCTGGACTATACTGGACCTAGATGGGAACATAGCTGGGAAAATATTTCTATAGATAGGGCTAATTCATTAATACTAAGACTAAAGAAAGGTAAAGCACCTGGTGAAGATGGCCTTCCATCAGACTTTTATATTGCATTTTCAGACTGGTGGGCTCCAATTTTTGCTTCATTATTTTCTTTAATTAATAATGTAGGAGTTAGACCACCTAATTGGTCATCTGCTATTGTAGTTCCAATCTACAAAAAGGGTCCTAGAAATGATCCAGGAAATTATAGGCCCATTAGTCTCTTGGATGTTTCTGGGAAAATTTATGCCAGGTCTCTTCTAGATACATTGGAGGATTGGGTGGAAGAGCATGCATTGCTGGCCCCAGAACAGGCTGGCTTCCGTTCAGGCAGGTCAACTTTGGATAATTGTTTTACGTTGAAATATGTCATTGATAAATATCTGGCAGGAACTGTAAAGCATATTTTTGTAGCATTCATTGATTTGAAGGCTGCTTTCGACTATTTCACGGGAACGTCTTTGGGTTAAATTACAAACTATGAGTATTGATAAGAATCTTCTAAAATGTATAATATTCCTTTATTCAAATACATCCTTGAAAGTCAGAGTTGATGGTACACACCTATCAGACTCGATACCTGTCTCTAAAGGAGTAAGACAAGGGTGTCTGCTTGCTCCCCTTCTCTTCAACTTATTTATAAACGATGTAGTTGAGTTCTTAAAAGGTGACCAATTTTTCCCAGTTAAAATTGGAAATCGGAAATTTCGATCCTATTGTATGCAGATGATGCTATTCTGATTTCCTATACTCAAGTAGGCCTGCGTAGATTGTTGAATCAGTTTAGTTTATACTGTAAGAATGAACAACTTTCCATCAATTACCAAAAAACAAAAGTGATGGTATTTGGTAAATCCAAATTTTTTTATAACTGGCTACTTGACGGGAATAAATTGGAACAAGTCCCCTCCTTTAAATATCTTGGTGTGGTCTTTCACTGGACTGGTAATTGGTCTTCACAGGTTCAATCAAGTACCCTGTTAGCTGAAAGAACATTAAATGGATTATTAAGATTCTATCACACAAAAGGGGGCAATATGATTCAACCCACTTTAGAACTCTATAGGCTCAGAGTCCTGCCTAAACTGCTGTTTGGAGCACCACTGTGGGCTCTGGCCAATTTAGATATATTAGAGAGAGCACAAAATAAATTTCTGCGCAGACTTGTGGCAGTTCCCGTTTCCACAAAATTAGTATTGCTCCGTGCAGAGTTAGGTATAATGCCAATTAAAACAGAGGCTCTTAGATTAGCTCTCCTTTTCTGGTTAAAAATTATTTTTAAGCGGGTATCTGAGCTCCTTTTGATGTCCTTCGAAGAGCCTGGTCCAAATTCATGGATGCATAAAAATGCAATGTGTTGTCATGAATTTGGTGTTCTCTGTTCCTTTTTTCCTGACTCAAGGGTATGAAAAAGCAAAATTACTTATACTCCAAAGACTCAAGGATATAGCAATGCAATCCCAGATGACTGAGATTAAGTCCTGCCAATCTAATACATTTTTTGTTTCTTACATTCCGCTGAACTCACCCCTTCCTCATTATCTGGTTGATCTTCCAACTTTTAAAATGAAGTTAGCCTTTCTGCATGCTAGATTGAATGTTCTCCCACTGGCAATTCGGATGGGCAGGTACAATAATGTTCCTATGAAGGACAGAGTATGTGCTTGCAACTCTGTTTCAATAGAAGATTTAATTCATGTTCTGCTTGAGTGCCCTATTTATAATGATCTTAGGAGCAAGTATATTTTTCCTTTATTGAAGTCTTTTAAGGGAAGTTCTTCCTTTGCGAAAGTTTGTTTTCTGCTATCTGATACTGTGAAATATGTGTCTTTCAGAACATCTAAATTTCTTGTTAGGTCCTTACAATTATGTGCCATAAAGAACAAGGAGGGGTATGGAAGTGATTCATTTATTGTTGATTATGTATTATATGTAAACTGGCTGGATTATCCTTTCTCATTTTATCTTATTTTATTTTTTCATTTTTGTGCAATGGCTGGCTGCTAAAATGCAATAAACTTGAACTTTAATTGCTCCTCCTCTTGCTCATGTCTGGATACTTCTTCACTTCTTTCAAGGAGATTCCTCCTTCATGCTAACACTTTAACACTTCTTTGCCAAATTGTTTGCCTCTGTAAAGGTTGCCTTTCGCAGTCAGAAGATGCTTTAGTTAAACTTCAATGCCTTTTATAAGTTGAACCAATGCTGTCAGCAGTGAGTACCACCAAGAGTGTGCTGTATGGGAGTTAGAATACTAGAAATGGGACTTTAGAGAGCCATGTCAGGGAGCTCTCTGGGTAACTCTGGATCAGTTGCTCTTACAGCCTGACCTACCTTACAAGGCTGTTGTGAAAATAAAAATAGTGAGACCGAAGTTATGTCCACAGTCTGGACATCACTGAAAGGTAAGGGGGTATGAACAGAACTATAACTTGAAGAGAGAGTTAGTGTAGTGTAGTGGTTTGAGTGTTGGACCACAGCCTTGAAGATCAGGGTTCAATTTTTCCCGCAGCCATGGAAACCACTGGGGACATCACACTCTTTCAGATGCAGAAAACACCATGATAAGTTTGTCTTAGGCCATTTCTGCACTAGACTGTTAATAGCGCTATGATTCCACTTTCAACATCCTATGGAATCCTGGGGTTTGCAGTTTCCGGAGGGGCCGGCCATGAAATGTGGAAAGTGGAATCATAGCGCTATTAACAGTGTAGTGCGGAAATGGCCCTAGAGTCACCATAAGTCAGAAATGACTTGAAGGCACACAACAATTCCTTGAAGACACCAGATCCCATATGAGCTCAGAAACTAATCAGGTTGAGACTTTGTTAGTACTTGGATGGAGGACTGCCAAGGAGTAACAGGCCCTATGTTTTGGAGGAAGGCAATGGCAAACCACCTCTGAGTATACCTTACCGAAGAAAATCCTATGAAATTTATGTGGTCGCATTAAGTTAACAAGCAATTGAAAGGCCTACATATTACTTTATTACTTTACTTCTATTCTGTTGGGAATGCTTTGATGGGTGTTCCTGCATAGCAAGAGGTTTGGACTTGATGGCCTCTGGGGTCTCTTCCAGCTCTATGGTTCCATGATTTATACAGTAGGTAAGTTATTTCCAGGTAACTGTGCTGATTGCTGTTCCGTCACATAAATTGTGTGATTTTATTTTCATAGTTCCATCACTGCACATGATGCTTTACAAGAAAAAGAACAAGAAAAAAAGAGTTCCCTGCAGGACACACAAGGAAAGGGAATGGCAGTGGGATAAAGAAGTCAATGGGGAGAAAGGACTTTGTAGTAGGAGCTCTGTGAAGTGCCTCCTCATTCACCCTGGATGAAGTTTGGTATTACTAGATTATCCATTTTAAAAGCCAAGATCTAAATGGATCTAAACCAAACCAATATTAATGAACAGAAAATACTGCAATTCACTTGAAATTAACGTTTTAGTGTAGCTTAGAAACTGAGGGAAACAACGTTTTCAGATTGGACAGCTTAGCTGCCCATTTTATATAACGGTGTCGTGGTTTAAGCATTGAACTGCAACCTGGAGACCAGGGTTTGAGTCCCTGCTTGGCCAAGGAAAGCCACTTGGTGACCTTTGGCACATCACACACTCACAGCCCCATAAAACGCCACCTTAGGGTCATCATAATCAGAAGTGAGTTGAAAGCACACAACAGTACAATTGATCATGGGGTGTGGGGGGGGGTTAGGCCTGTTTTATTTTGGAACATTTAGCCACCGTATTAAGTCCTTTGAGCATACATAATAGAAAAGCACTGCTCTGTCTTGGGACTGACTAGAGGATGGGAACTGTCACAATGAGCTCCTCTACTTCCCATTATGACATTATCTGAGAACCAGGAAAGCTGTTGACCCTTAGAGCAGCAGACAACGCTTGTGTTGATGAAGAAGCCATCTGACCTGGAACCAGTGGCAGCTGGGGGCTTCTGTGTCAGTGGGACAGTGAATCTACTTTGGGTTTTAGTCTGAACTCTATCAGAATTATCCAAGGTGCTGAATTTGATCCCCAGAAAGACTTTGGACAGTAAAACTCAGGGTGGATTCACTGCCACACTGATATGGAAGTCCCCTGATGCCATGGAAAAAGTCAGCTTCCTATAGTTCCAAAGAATCTCCTGCAAAGTATGAATGGCAGAGGCCCCAGTCAGTGGGTTTGGCATGAAAACAAGAGTGACCAATGCACAGAAGTGTACTTGCAAAGCATGTGACATTGTTAATTTTTTTTTAACATAACTCTTATAACTTTTGTTGTTCAAAATAACTATGATATAGAGGATGCTCTGTGTCTGCAGGGGTTCTGTTCCAGGACCCCTCCACAAATAACAAAAACTATGAATGCTTCTGCCCCATATTATTAAATGGTGGTGACGTGTGTGGACGCTTCAGTTCATCTGCGTTCACATTGCTGCCATTTTATATATAGGAAGCATCGTTCCACAGTTGCTGGAACTTGCAGATCCAGAGGTCAGAACACTGTATAACTATTTTATATCTTTTTAAAAAAAAACTACTGCAAACTACTGGCCTATGGTAAAAGATACACCTAAGACATGAGACCATATGGTTCTGCAACTATAAAAGTAATGTTAATACACAGTTACACACTGGGAAAAGACTGACATTATACTTTGTAACTTTATAGGTGTGATATAGCTTAGCTATGCCTTACTTATTGAGCAAAGGGATTAATTACAAGTAACTTATTATTCATAACAAGCCACTTCCATATTCCAGTTCCTGTTTCCAGGCGTGACGTGTCAGACAATGTGATCACCTTGTTCTATGTGAAGACTTGGCCACCACCAAGAGGTGCAACCTTGAAAAGAGATGCAAACAAACCCGAACTCACACCCAGCTTCCTTTTGCAGAGGAAGGGGGGCACTTAGGTTCTCAGTCCCCCAGAATAACAGCACACAGGTGTCCCTTACCACTTTGTCCTCCAGTTCTACACTTTCACTGATGTACTTCTGGATTAGTCGCCTGTCGCATACAAGGGGTGTGGGAATCATCCTGGACAGTTTTATGTGGAGCAGAAAGATATTCAGGAGAATCAGCCCTAGGAAGAAGCAAAGAGACAGCCTATCAAGAGTTTTGTTGTTGTTGTGTACCTGCAAGTCATTTCTAACTTACGGTGAACCTAAGGCAAACCTATTAGAGCTTTCTGGGGGCTGTGCGTGTGTGAAGTACCCATGATCATAGAGTCATAGAGTCATAGAATCATAGAGTTGGAAGAGACCCCATCCAGTCCAACCCCTTGCCATGCAGGAACCCACATCAAAGCACCCCCAACAGATGGCCATCCAGCCTCTGCTTAAAAACCTCCGAAGAAGGAGACTCCACCACACTCCACTGAGGCAGCAGATTCCACTGCTGGACAGCTCTGTCCATCTGGAAGTTCTTCCCGAGGTTTAAGTGGAATCTCTTTTCCTGCAGTTTGAATCCATTGCTCCATTACCCAGTAGGTTTCCATGGCCAAGCAGGGGGAATCAAACCCTGGCCTCCAGAAATCAGAAAGAGCTTCAAGGAGCACGACAACAATGTGTGCCTAGGAAGAGACTGCAGGCAGCCTTTATTATTTTTGGGAGGACTCAAAGACAACGGCTGCCTTAATATTTCTTAGTGCCCAATCCTTTATCTGAGGAGGCTCAACTACAGAGGTGTCTAAGGCCATTTCTGCACTGCACTGTTACTATTGCTGTTGTTAGCAACTATTACTCCACTTTCAACATCCTGTGGAATCCTGGGGTTTGTAGTTTCCTGAGGCCAAAGAGCTCTCTGGCTGGAATTCTAAAGGCCCCTCCCTAAATTGCAAAGCCCAGGATTCCACAGGATGTTGAAAGTGGAATAATAGCACTATAACAGTGTAGTGTGGAAATGGCCTTAGTGGCCCACTTTTTGCCAGATCATTTCGGGGGGTCAGCTCCCCCAGCCTAGTCTCACAGGGGCTTGACTCTCCCCTTCCATCCACATTCCAGGGTTCATGACAATGGTGTAGACTGGGGGGGGGGGTCGAAGTGCAGCCTGCAGGCCACATGTAGATCCCCAGGGCTATTGTGGGCCCCAGGGTCCTCCAGGAATCAACTTTTTCCCAGAATGCCTTCTGGGTGTATATGGAGGGCATTCCCACCACATTTAAGGCCCACTTGGGGTCCCCAGGGGTCAAAAAGATAAGTTCTGTTTTTTAAAAAAATGGTTTACCCCAACAATGTCCTCTAGAGAGCATGATGTGCTTTTCAACTATGCTTTGGGGACCCCCTGGACCCATTTAGCCCCTGGAGAAGACTTTTTAAAAAAGGAAGTAAACAGGAAATGAATTCCATTCACTTCTTGTTGTTTAAAAGAGGCATCTCCTGGGACTAATATGGTCCAGGAAGACCCAAAAACATGCTGAACATGGTCCCCACATTTCCTAAAGGGCATTTGTCCCCCCCCCAAAAATAAAATAAAATAAGTGGGGGGTGCAGTGGGGAGGATGCAGCCCTCCAAAATATCCTAGGGGAACCAATGAAGCCCTCTGGCCTTCCACACTTGCCCACCCATTGGCATAAAGAGTGACAACAGAAGGAGAAAAGCCATCAGCACACTGGCTGTGAAAGAAGCAGGCCCTGGAGACAGAGGCTTTTCAGAACGAGCAGATTTTGTCCACCTTCCTTTGCCAATGCTGCATGACTCTGGAATGAGTTCAATGCACACAGAAAATTCTGTCCTTAATCATTTATCTGGAATCCATGTGGCTAACCTCTAAGTAGTAATAAAATTGCACACTGCATACGCTGTGCAGTCTGGTTTCTGTTTGCTTTTCAGTCAGGCCCCTCAGTGTTTGAAACTGAAACTAGTTTCAAACTACTTTTAATCGTCATAGATTCCTCACAGAGTGGGGTGGTTTGGGAATCAGTTTAACCTCTAATGATGTCCTGGGGTTTCCAATTCTTACTGTTCACAAATGGAGCAAGGATCCAGAACAGATTGAGCCTGCAATCTAGATATGCTCCCCCTTCATGATCAGCCACCTTGTGGTGTCCCAGACTGAAGATAAGAACACTGTAAGGAGTAAGTGAAAATCTCAGCCCTCCAGAAGCTCAGCCCATTTTCCTGAAGTCAGTTCCCTAGTGCCAGTTGTGTGGAGAGTGCTTTCTCCTCAGTTCCCAACTATCCCATATCTTTTGGAAATTAGGAAGAAGTGCTCCCAAGGTGATGGGTCATGCATAATCCTCGCTGCTTGGAAAACTTAGTGTTTTGGACCAGAATCCCCCAACCAGGAAGGTCAGTTCTGGGAAGTTATCATAATAGAAAGCAATATTTCCAAACACTGGGGATTCTGGAAGTTGTAGTAATAAAAAGTAAGTTTTCCAAGCATTGCCCCCTACCAGCCTGTCCCTTGAGAAGTCAAGGGTCTTAATCATATCTCTCCAAACAATTAGGCTTTTTTTTTTTTCTTAACAAGAGAAGGGAAAGAGGGAAGGAAAGCTGTGTGTGTCTCCATTTGGCCAGCACTCACGGTTCAACTCCATGCCAAGGTGGCTGCTTGGTCACAGCATCTTCCTGCCCGGGGACAGTGGCAGCTCTCTGGCTCCTGTCGGGCTTCCATTGAAGGCGCCTTTTCACACTGGAACGCAGAAGGGTGCAGAACGCCGGCCAGAGTGACTCCGTCCTCTGTGTGTGTGTGTGTGCTCTCTGGAGCACTCTCTGCGTAGTTTCCTAGCACTCGGAGGCAGCCCTGCCTGGCTTCCTGTTGTGCTGTTGCTAGAGATGACCTTTTGGCAAAGGGCCTTGAGCATGGAGCATGGACCTTCAGGAAGGCTTTCTGCTTCCAGGCATTTCCTCCTTGGCACTCTCTCGGCTGATGGATGAGGCAAGGCACTGACCGGGCTGTGTCTGAGTTCTGGCAGGAGTGGTGACTCAGCTGATGAGTCTGCTTGATTGCAGGGTCTCTCACACCAATGGATTTTTGTCCTTGGACCTATCCGCCCAGAAAAAAGGCATCACACAGCTGTACTTGCTCCCCTTGGTCAATGAAATGAGACCATCCTAGTGCCCCAGTTGGGAATCCCAGCTCTGAAAATGCAGCTTCACTTGCTTGTTTCCTCCAACTGATGCAGGCCAGTTTCTGTCTTACTTGGATCCACCTGTTCCAAAGCACCGACATGGAAAGAGAGGCAAGTCACTTACAATGAGCTTTCCACAGGCATGAAGATTCAGAGGCCCCCACCTGCAAAAAAAAAAAAAAAGGGAGGGTAATCAGTTATGTGCTTAAGCACATTGTTGCATTGTATGCATATTTGCCTCACCTGCAGTCACCCCACAACTCAGTTTGTTGTGTTGTTACCCTGACTTCTGGGGGTCCCCCGGGGGGACACCTTGATTCACTCCAAAAATGCAAAGATTGGGGAAATTAGCAGAGCACTTGTTTGGCAGAATGAGGGGCAGGGTAACCCAGCAGGATCTTCTACCCAATTTTTATGGGGTCAGACCAAGCGAAAAGCCAGACAATTATACTAATAAATAGATTTTATTAACGAATATGTTCTCACGCACTAATACAATCACTCACTCATGTACACAAGGCCTATCAAGAAAGGAAAGAGGTGAAAAGTATAGGGGATATAGCGGAGAGGGAGTAAAGGCAATGATACTGCACCTGTCCTGAAGTCTTCAGTCCGGGAAGCAGCGAGAAGGATGGAGCTCAGCAAAGAGAGGCAGCTGAGGGGAGCACTCGACTAACAGAGTGCCTGTCTGCTAGCCTGGCTGGGAGTCCTCTGAGGAGACCCTCAAAAATGGGGACTATTTATAGGGCAGAATGTACCTCGAGGGCAGGCCCTCTCCCAGGAAGAACAATGGCCAAAATAAAAGGAAAAATACCACACAATAGTAACTTGATGGTTTGCATGATTGGTTCATGTAAATGGACCTCACCCTTGTAGTCCAAAGCCCAAAGTCAGAGTGGCTCAACCTGGAGAAAACTCGGTAATCTCTTCAAGTTGGCTATTTGTGGCTGAGGACCCTTTGTTCGTGTGGATGTGTCTAGCCTGAGGTCTTCTTGGGGAAACGTGACTGGGGATTTTCCTGGCCTTGACCTAGGTTTGGTCATTTGACCTATTTGTCTATGCACCCACCCAGGCAACCTCTCTGACATGAAAGTCAGATTTGATAATTTTATATCCCCTGGGACAGGGTCTGCCACTGGGCTAATGTAGCAGAATTGAGATAGAGACCCACAGTTTTAGAAAAAAGATTTATTGTGCACAATGTCCCAGTGAGATACCTCTCAAAAGTCTGGGCCCCACTTCCTTACATTCAGAGCATTTTATACATCTCCAATACAAATACATCACATGTCCAAAACGAGAAACTGACATGTACTAATGGTTCCCACCATTCTCCTGCCTAATCTTACTAATGTTGCAAAGTAAGGGAAGCTTAGCGAGGCACATTCCATCCTCCCTAACTGTCTCACAGAGTACCATTGTATTCCCTTCAAACTCAAAGAGATTTCAATTGCAGAGGATATTAACTGCTCCAACTGCAATTCCCTCACACCCAGAGGTCATCTAGACTGACCCACTTTAGTAATAGCATTCTCACTGCAGAACTGATATAAGCTAATGCTCTTTCTCCAAGGTACTGGGGAGAGGATGGTAGAGCACAGCCTTTGCCTACAGAAGGCCCAGGTTCAATCCCTGCTATCTCTGGATAGGGCTGGAAAACATCCCTGCTGAAAGTCCTGGAATATTACTGCCTGGCAGAGCAGATAAAATTGAGCTATATGGACTCAAACGTTGGATGCAGAGTAAAGGAGCTATGCAGAGCATACCACACCAAATGCAAACTCTCTCATGACTTCTGATACATCAACAGGCATACACTCCCAAACATGTAACAGTCATTACATCCTTGAGTGTTAGGATCCAAACCAGGTCAAGGAAAGTGGGTGGGTCAGCATGGTGCCCTATACTTCCCCTCTGTCACCCATCTCTTCCCTTGGGTGCAGGGGGAGCATCTGGAGAGGGTTTGTGGGACCATGAGCCATCCTTAGCTGGCTGGGGAGCTGCTGCTGAAATAAAAGGAAGACCAGAGGTGGGTTTTTCAGGGGCTGCGCAGCCTGATCAGAGAAACTGAGAAGGAGGTTTCCCGTGGAAAAGAAGCACCTGAACTGGGAAGGGGGCAGAGCTGGAGAAACTTGCAAATAATTATATCTGTGAAGTCAAACCTGCAAATGTGGAGGACCAACAGTACTTCAACTGCAGCAAACTAAATTCCGGTGCAAAAGTAGTTTTCTCTCAGCTAACTCAACAGAGAAGAGAGAAGGGGGTCCAATCTTACCCTTCGCAGTAGGTTCAAACAAAAGCAAACTGTTACAACCTCTCCTAGCTTGGGTGTCCTTCCTCCTTAATAACTTTTGCCATCTGGACCACAGTCCAAAGTTTTATACTTTTCATCCAGCAAATGTTGGAGGGTATAAATTCATTGGCAGAAAGGAAGGGTATAAATGTAACAAACAAAGGCATAGTGGTAAGCTTTCATTTCACAACCTGAAGCGAAGACAATCCATCTTACAATTCTGATGCCTGAGGTTAGCAATGCCTGTGTATGTCTATTTCCAAAGATTGACACCATGTGTCTTTACAGGCAAACTCTCTCAGGGCTTAGTGATTCACTGCACTAAAAACAATGTTGTCATGCCACCCACTGTCCAAAACCATGCATGCATACACACACATCTGCTCTTGATTTTTCGAACAGGAAGTCTCCATGTGTCCAATTGTGTTCTACTTTATGGAATCTGTCATTCAAAGGGAGAGTTTTGTCAGCATTTGAGATAAATAAATGCACTGAGGCTGAAAATAAAAATGTGAAGATGGTCTTGAGCAGCCATGATATAATTTAAAGTATTCAGAAGGGGAAGAGGCATGTTCTAAATGATTTCTTGACTGGATTGAATTGATGCCTTTATGGGACATTACGCCAGTGTTGTATTTAAAGTCTTTTACTCCAAGGCCCTTTCCACACTGGGTTAAAAAAATGGTGTAGAGCGACCTCTGACGGAGGTTGTCTACACCATAACGTGGATTGGGGCAGACTACTTTTGTGTAGTTCCACACCCCAATCCACCCAGGGGCGACCGGAAGTGGCAGCACCGCATGCTTTTTTGAAAACCACTTGTCTTGTGGTTTTTAAAAAGCATGGGTGTACAGCCCCATGCAGCCCCGTCGCAGCGCCCGGTGTGGATTTGCAGGCGCACGCAAGTGCGCGCCTGCAGACCGGCCGGGGGGTGGGCTTCCGGCTGGAGAGCTTCTCCAGTTGGTGGAGAGCCTCCGCCAGCCAGAAGCCGCCATTTTGGATGCTGCGGGACTCCGCAGGACGCCGCCGCGTGTGGAGCAGCGAACTCGCGCTGCTCCACGTTGCGACGGCTCCAGGTAAGCTCCGTTTTGGTGTGTTTTCGGACGTGGCTTCCTCCGCGTGTGGAAAAGGCCCAAGTTTCAAGTCAAGTCTCAAGTCTTTACCTTCAAGTCTCAAGTCAAGTCTCAAGTCCTTAAAGATACTTTCAAGTCAAGTCCCAAGTCAAATTTCAAGTCTGGAAGTCAACTTTATACCCCAACCAAAATTCCGAAATTATTGGACATAGCCAAATAAAGTTAGTTTTAACAATTTAAACAGAATCAGGCCTCCACATTCACGATTTTGCCATCTGCAGCTTCGAAAGTGGGGAATATGATCCTTCTTACTACCCATTACTGAAGCTTCAAAAACTTTAGCAGGAAGGATCCTTCCTCCTCAAGCCCATCGCGTAACACATTTAATGTTCTCATATGAGAAAGGCACCGTACACTCTGAAGAGGAGTCTTGTCTTCTGCTCTTAGGAAAAGTTTTAAAAGGCTCCTCCAATATGCAGTAGTGTCAGGACCCTGGCACTCCAGGACTCAAGCTCTGAGTCTGAACCAAAGGACTTCAAAGCTATGGAGCCTGCTGCACCAGCAGAGCACACCCCAGAGGCTGCTATGGAGCCTGCTGCACAGCCCACCCCAGAGGCTGCTCTGGACACAGAGCCCTTGGCCCCAGTAGCCCCAGCAATGGAGACAGGGGCTGCCTTAGACCCAGAGATTCAAGAGCAGGTGCCTACTTACCAGCAGCATCGGGAGCAAAAGAGTGCTCTCAGTAGGTCAGAGCGTTTAAATAGGAAACACCAAGCAATCAAGCTCCAGCTGAGGTAGCACCTGGGTGAGGACCTGCTTAATAAAAGCACTCACTCAGCCTTGGGTCTTTCTTGGCTGACAACTGTCCATTTTGGGTGTGCCTGCTGGTCTTCTGGGGCCCTTGCCTTGCTTCCTGGAATGCTGCCTGACTGGCTGTGGCTCAAGCTCCATGGTATGTGGACTCTCTGTTTTGCCTGGCTGTGCAGTAACAGCCAGGGATATCTTTGCTGCAAAAATCTCTTTAATTTACTGCTGAAGTAAAGCCCTTTGATTTATTGCCTGTCTGCCTTAGCCAGCTCTTGGCTACCTGCCACGCCTTGGTGCTGACAAGTAGGCACAGACTGTTGAGCAGACCTCAAGCCCATTGCCTAACCTGTTTGCTGTTGCCCTCTGAGAAATGTGCCCACACTTTGGGCTTGAGAGAGATTGCCACATGACCAGTAGGCAAAAAGAGGTGTTCTTCAAGAGTCATAAGGTTTCTCAACGAATGTGTTCTGTTACTGAACCAAGGGAAGCAAGTCAGCCATTAAAAATATACAAGTTTCAAGTCAAGTCGAGTCAGTGCTTCATTTATTGCTGAATTGAGTTCAAGTCGAGTCACTGAAGTGACTTGAGTCCGACGAGTCCAGGTCTATTGACCCAAGTCTACATCACTGCATTATGCCACTTCTTTTTACAGCCCAATCTTGGAACATTTCTGCATGACACTCTTATAGCATGATGATTCCACTTTCAACCTCCTATGGAATCCTGGGGTTTGCAGTTCTGGCCCCTCCCGAAACTGCAAACCCCAGGATTCCATAAGAGGTTGAAAGTGGAATCATCGCACTATAAGAGTGTCGTGTGGAAATGGCGTTGGGATCAGCTTATGAATCTGTGAAACAGGCACTGTGGGCTTTATATCCAGACTTACAAACATCAACAGGGGGATTGATGGGCATTAACAGCAGGGCCTCCTTCGTAGTGGTGGTGGCAAGTTTGTGGAATTTCCTCTCAAAGTTTCATAAACTTCCTTTACCAGAATCCTGCATGGCAGGAGGTTGAACTAGATGCCCCTTGTGGTCTCTCCCAATTCTATGAAGGTTGGACATTTGAGCAAAGCAATGGCTTTTGGACATTTGTGGGTGTAACACTGATTGTCTTGATACACTGGATTCTGTCTTCACCCTAACATTGGAATGGGAATACCTGGCCCACCCAACTGCAAGAGCTATGCAGGCATACCCTCCAGCTCTCACAGTTTTTCACGTATAATGCTGATTAATCCTCTGACATCCAACTTCTTCAGCTGCTTTGAAAATGTTCCATTTTTTCTCCTCCTCCCATTTCCCCCATTTGTCCTCAACTAAACTTCAATTGCTACAAATTGTGTAGAGAATTCAAAAAGAGTTTGTATGCAGTTAACTCAAGTGGAGAGAAGAGGAGAAGGTGCAATCTTGCCCTTCCCAGTAGGACACATGGGGCCAAGCAACATCAAAGTGTGGTTAAGACGGCAAAAGTTATTAATGAGGAAGACAAAAGCTAAGAGAGGCTGCAGCAATTTGCTTTTGCTTGAGTCTCCTGGGAAGGGTCAGATTCTGACCCCCTTCTATCTTCTCCTGCCTGTTTAGTTTATTGAGTGCAAACTACTTCTGTACTTTGAACTCTGGGCCTTTCCACACTACAGTGTTATAGTGCTATTAATCCACTTTCAACATCCTGTGGAATTCTGGGGTTTGTAGTTTGCTGAGGACAAAGAGCAATCTGGCTGAGAATTCTAAAGGCCCCTCCCTAGACTGCAAACCCCAGGATTCCATAGGATGTTGAAAGTGGAATAATAACACTATAACAGTGTTGTGCGGAACTGGCCAAAGTTTGCAGTACCAGAAAAGGGAGAAAGTAGAAGGGGAAGAAACGGGGCTATTTTAGAAGCAGCTGAAGAAGTGGGAGAACATAGGATTAATCAGGACTGTCCCTGCCAATCTGGGATAGTTGGATAGTTTGCTTTCACATTAAGAGGAATGATGGCCCAAGCTTCCCCAAAATATGCCCCCACCCTATCATCTTGGTTAACACTTAAAGGAAATGGCTAAAAGAAGCCATGTAAAGTGAAGTGTCATCAGTATATATTACTTCTCCTGGTCATTTCACTTCAGCTTTCCCCAAATTCAGTGATTTCCTGTGATGGTAGGTGATTATGGCAATCATACTCTAAACACATCTGGAGGACACTTATTTAGGGAAAGCTGATCTATTCAATGTGAAGCTGTGGTTGTTCCAGAGAGATGCTGGGCAGTAAAGGGGTGAGGTAGAATTTTGGTCCAGATAAGAGCCATATTCTGTATATTGGATGTCTGAGTGATCTGGGGTTGGTTTTCAACTTGTTCTGAAAGAGGTTAAATTCTGGCTTAATAGGAATATTGAAACCTGAGAATAATGGTTCATGTAGTCCAGCACTGTCCAGGATTTCAGGAAGAATTTTTTCTTAGCTTTACTGGTGATTCTCAAATTCTCTGGAGATATCCTGTCCAAGTACTAACCAGACTTGGCTTCTGAAATCATAGGAGATTGGCCGTGTGTTCACGGTGGTCCTGCCATCAGGCAGAGAGAAGCAGGCAGGAGATGCTATATGGTGTAGAATGGCGGGGGTGTCACAGCAGCCCCTTGCCCGTTCCTCTCTGTTGGGGGACAGAGATGTGTGCCTGGTGCCAGTGAAACCAGCCATCTTCCTTCAGGTGAGATGAAGGAAGCTCTCCCACCCCAACTGTTCAGGTAAGCTTTAACAGCTTGTCAAGTTGGCTTCTACAGGTGGAATGGGAGGGGTGTCATCTTGACATTTGCTTCAGACAACAAAACCACCAGACCTGTCCCTTGAACAATCAACTTCGCAAGGATCAACCTTCCGTACGGTGATGAGCAAATAATATCTGTGGCCCAAAGGTCCACTGGTAAATCAGATATAGATAGTTGACTACCTTCAGTTGGGTTCAAGCAAGCTTAGACTAGCTTCTCTTTCACAAAACACAATTAGAATACTTTGGTATCTCTTTAACTGCCATGACTGCATCCTACAGAATTGTAGG
Source organism: Ctenosaura bakeri (assembly GCA_948474755.1). Lineage (NCBI taxonomy): Eukaryota > Metazoa > Chordata > Lepidosauria > Squamata > Iguanidae > Ctenosaura > Ctenosaura bakeri. The sequence goes on from CAOLHI010001676.1 coordinate 198,903, forward strand.
CCATTTCTGCACTACGTTGTTATGGTGCTATTATTCCACTTTCGACATCCTGTGGAATTCTGAGATTTGCAGTTTACTGAGGCTAAAGAGTTCGCTAGCTGAGAATTCTAAATTCCCTTCCCTAAACTGCAAATCCCAGGGTTCCATAGGATGTTGAAAATGGAATGATAACACTATAATAGGGCAATGTGGAAATGGCTGAGACACTAGGACAGTGCTACGGTGGTCTGTGGACTGATACCAGCCCCACCAAGTTCTCAGTAAAGGAAGAAACAGTCATAAGCAATAGAAAGAAATATTTTACCAGTCCCTGGCACATTATGGGGGAAGCTGCCAATTCCCCACATCAGATAACTTAAGCAGCACTGCACTTGAGCTCTCTGTGAGAGAATTCCAAACACTTCACAAAACTACAAATCCCAAAATATCATAGGAGGGAGCCGTGACCATTGAGTTGCTGTAATTGTGAATAAAATTAAATAAACTCCCTAAAGTCTGCCCATTCTTGCCTCCTTGTATTTGATGGCATATTTCATCCCTAATTTAGATCCACCCTGCCTTCTTTTCACTTCTGTCATGGCTTTTAGATCCCTACCCCCAAATTCTCTGTGTCAGGGTTGTGCCATTTGCTGTCTGGTAGTTGGGTCACATGCGAATGAAGCCAGAGCTGCAGTCCTGTGGCTTTAAATTGTACACCCATTCAAGTTTGCTCTTCCACACAGTTATAAAAGCTAAAGGACCCCACTATCACTTTCACCCTACTTTTTGGGCTTTCTCGATCTGCAGATGACTTCAGATGAGTCTTTGACTGGCCCTGCTTCATTCATTGAATTTTATCAGGGGTATTCAGATACCATCTCCTCTCCAACCTCCACATGTAACCCTCCCTTGTTTTTTCACTGTTTCTTCCATTCTTTTTCTCACTTTAGAACATTAAAGAGAAAAAGACAGTGCTGCCTTTTAACCAATAATGCACAAAGGCTTCTCTCTGGAAATGTTCTACATGTCCCATAGCCAGAACAAAACACAGCCTCCGTTTCCTGGCAGAGATCCACCCCTTTCGGTAACTTTGTCTGTTTGATGAACCAAGCAAACATGTGTCTTGTCTCACCATTCTCACTATACTATGGAACTGACCCTCAAAAGACAATCTTGTCCCATGTCAGACCCGAGCCTTGCAGTTCACGTACCTTGAATGTTGCAGAAGGTCTGATACCTTGGGGATCCCACCTGGCAGGGACTGTGCAGGGATCGGAGAGCAACCACTGGCAGAACCCCGCAGTCAAATCAAAAGTAGGAGGTGGAAGATAACAGAGGTCAACCACCTCGCTGCTCTCTGAGCGGATGTTGCCTGAATGTACTCCCATACACACCCACACCCACAGCGGCACAGTCCTTCAGCTGGGCTTGGGCACAGGTCAGGATGTGACAGACCTCACGTCCCACAAAACCAGAGGGGCGGGCAGGGTGTCAGGGCACAAGCATGTATCACGTGAATACGAGTCCCCAAGATGTTCTAATGACGTACATGACCCGAAACCAAACAAATGAGAAAGAGTCAGAGGCCATTTCTGCACTAGATTATTATAGTGCTATTATTACACTTTCAACATCCTATGGAATCCTGGGGTTTGCAGTTTGCAAACCCCAAGATCCCATAGGACGTTCACAGTGGAATAATAGCACTATAACAGTCTAGTGCAGAAATGACCAAAGTCAGTCCTATTTACTTGTAGTTCATTACTATCAGTGGGAGTGACTGTGCTAAAATGCACTTTAGGGCCACTTCCGCACTACGCTCTCATAGCGTGATGATTCCACTGTCATAGCGTGATGATTCCACTGTTTGGGGAGGCCGGCCCCTCCCCAAGCTGCAAACCCCAGGATTCCATAGGATGTTGACAGTGGAATCATCGTGCTATGAGAGTGTAGCACGGAAGTGGCCTAAGAGTGAACCAAGCTGGCACCATCTTAGACCTTTGGGATCATGGTTATTGCAGGGCCTGAAATTTCAATACCAAAAAACCCTGTAACCTAGGGCTGACCCGTTTTGATGTCACAGGGAAGCATACCCTGGTGATGTTACATTAGAAAAGGCAGACCTCGGTAATGTCGTTAACCATGAGACATTAAGCATCCTCTGCAGTTGCACAGAATATTCTATTTGCAGGGCGGGCAGTCACTAGACTTGAAGATCTAATTCTGATGTTGTTTTACTAGACTTCTGAGATGCCATTATGTACAGTAGTGTAGTGAATGATGCCCTTTATATAAAGTAGTAAAATCAAAGTTTGCTTTTTGGATTTTTTTTTCCCCCAGGGGGGAATATTTTCAAGCCACGGTTGGTTGAATCTGCGGATACAGAATCCATGGATACGGCAGGTCCACTATACATCCTATTCTTCCCACCTGCACCCTTTCTTCCTTCCTTTTCAGGTTAAATGCAAAAAAATGCATGTTATTGTCTTTTAAAAGTATTCTAAGAAGTTGTTTTTTAATGGATTTGATATGATGTTGAATTAATTTAAATATGATAAGAACAGTGGTGGTAGAGGAGGAAGAGGAAGAGCACCTGGACAATTAAAATGTACATTCCTGAAAAAACATGCATAGAAACACACTTGTTTTTCAAGGGGAACATATGCATATATTTCATACGTTAAGAACAGAGTGAGAAAAAGTGCTTCTATCAGGATTAATGCATGCCAAAATGCACACAGATTTCTACAAAGAAAGGAAAAACAAAGTCTGCCAACCTGGTATGGAAAAGGAACAGGAATAAAAGTTAAACTGAGTTGATTAGTATCACAATCGCCAGCCCCATACGAAGTGCCCCTGCCCAACACTCTTTGCTGTGGTTTAGACATTTTTAAGTCTAAAAGTGCTAAGACATTATCAGCAGGTGGCAGCAGAAAGCCAGCCTGAAGCCACGGATCTTGTACTTAAAATGAATTGAGAAGGAATCATTTCATTAAATACAGTAGGGATGTGTGTGTGTGTGTGTGTGTGTGTTTGTGTTTAAAGGCATGATGACCCTTACATCTTCTGTTCCATTTTATTTCTTTTTTTATACCACCTGCAATAATGGAGCTCATTCCTTCTCTGTCTTAAACTTATGAAAAAGAAGACTCATCTTCTTTGTATATAAAATGATACTTCAACATTAAGGGGAAAATCTAGATAAGCTCTGGCAAGAGCAATGTTTGTCTGGAAGCATTCTTGGAAACAACAGGGAGCAGCCAAGTCTGTCTTTCTTTCTTTCTTTCCTTCCTTCCTTCCTTCCTTCCTTCCTTCCTTCCTTCCTTCCTTCCTTCCTTCCTTTCTTTCTTTCTTTCTTTCTTTCTTTCTTTCTTTCTTTCTTTTTTACTGAATGAGAACATGCACGATAGAAAGCTGGGCAGACCATTATAATAGGTAAATAGGCCCATATCACAATAGGATTTACAGTCAGCTCTCCACATTTGTGGTTTTCACTTTCATGGGTTTGATTATTTGTGAATGTCTCCAACCTCTGTACCCTCCAAACTCAAGGGTTTCTCTTTCCAGGGGAACCTTCCCTCTCGCCATCTCCGATCAAGCTGTGCAGCCCTTTAAAAACCCACCCCGGTCCTCTAGCTGCTGCCTATCCAGCTAAAGAAGGCTCACAGCCCAATTTTGCAGCACCACAAAACCTCTCCCAATCTACCCCCATGCACATGCAAGGAAGGAGATGGGCAAGAGAGAGAAGATATAGGGCCACAATGCTAACACACCTCCTTTCCCTGACCTGGTTAGAACCTGGGGTGCCCGTTCTCCCCACCATGACCAGAAGGTTAAGAGGTGACATGATGGCCCTGTTTAAATATTTGAAAGTATGTCATGTTGAAGATGGAGCAAGCTTGTTTTCTGCCACCCCAGAGACTAGGACATGGAGCAAGGGATTCAAACTACAAGAAAAGAGATTTCACCTAAACATCAGGAAGAATTTCCTGACAGTAAAAGCAGTTCAACAGTGGAATATGCTTCTGTGGAGTGTAGTGGAGTCTCCTTCTTTGGAGGTTTTTAAACAGAGGCTGGATGGCCATCTGTCAGGAGTGCTTTGATGGTTTCTTCCTACATGGCAAGGGGTTAGACTCGATGGCTGTTGTGGTCTCTTCCAGCTCTATGATTCTATGGCCATTTCCGCACTACAGTGTTAAAGTGCTGCTATTCCACTTTCAACACCCTGTGGAATTCTGGGTTTTGTAGTTTACTGAGACCAAAGAGCTCTTTGGCTGAGAATTCAAAGTGCCCTTTCCTAAACTACAAACCCCAGAATTCCATAGGAGGTTGATAGTGGAATAGCAGCACTTTAACACTGTAGTGGGAAATGGTCTATGATTCAGTGCTTCATCCTCCTCACAGGCCCTTTTCACACGGGCTTTCTCTCGTGAAATAGTCCCACGAGCCTCGCGGGAGTGGGAGTGTCGCTCTGCACGACGCACTCCCACTTCCGCAGCGCTCACGGGGCTAAAGCGGCGCAAGCGCGGATTTTTTTATTTTCGGCTTGAAGCGAAAATAAACGGCACTTGCGCAAGGCTCCCGGCGACGTCCCGAACTTACTGGAGTGCAGAGCGCCATCGCAGGCAGGCCTGTCGTGCTTCCTCCCCGCTTCCGCCCCCCGCCAGTGCCTACAGTTCCCAGGAGGCACTGCGGAAGCTGGGGGCGTGGCTGAAGAGCACCTGTCGCGCAAGAAGACTCCACGTGCGGTAAGGAGGCGGGGGGAAGCGGCGGCGTTTCGGGAGAGGGTTCTCGCATGAGCCGCCCTCCTCTGTCACGCAAGCGCCGGCACTGCAAAAAGGGCCACAGACAGATACCACACACATTTTGGTATTTGCAATTTTTCTACTTTTGGAGAGGTTCTGTGCCCCTAATCCCAACAAATGTGGAGGGCCAACTCTATTTCCTGTGAATTGCACCTAGGGATGTGAAAAAATAGCACCATTGCCCAGACTGATCCAGATAAGCCAATTTGGAACAGCAAGGTAGTAGATCCTAGCAGACGCACACGGCAAGCCCCAAAGGCGAACTGATCACTAAGACACAAACAACCCATACAAAGGAACTGTTTTAACTAGTCCGTTGCAGCAAGGCAATAGTTATTGCGTTTTTCAATACTGCAGTTTTTACAAAAATGAACACAAGCAGTCTTTAAATGTCCACAATCTCTCCAAAACCATGTATATGTATGTGTACTTCGATATCTTTATTTTTTTGCATTTTTTCATTTAGGAGACAAGAATAAACCAAATCAAATTTTATATCCCTAAATAAATCTGGTTCTTAACGATTTCATGAAGTTGAAAGATGGGACAAAGGTTTTACAGGAAAACGCAAGGAATTATGAAACATTTAAAGTCTGCTCATAGTTTAGCTGCAGTCTGTTGTTTCCCTGGAATGTGTGTATGGTGGGGAATTGAGAAGCCCCTCTCTTTTGCTCTGGGGTAGCATCTGCAGGGAGAGCCAGTACAGGGTAGTGGTTTGAGCACAGGTCAATGATGCTGGAGAGCAGGTTTCAAATCTCCACTCAGCCATGGAAACCCACTGGATAACCTTGGGCAAGTCCCACTCTCTCAGCCTCTGAAGAAGGCAGAGACAAACCCCAGCCATTTCCACACTAGATTGTTATAGCGCTTTGATTCCACTTTCAACATCCTATGGAATCCTGGGGTTTGCAGTTTCGGGAGGGGCCAGGCACCCCCTCCCGAAACTGCAAACCCCAGGATTCCATAGGATGTTGAAAGTGGAATCATAGCGCTATAACAGTCTAGTGTGGAAATGGCCGCCCTCTGAACAAATCTTGCCAAGAAACCTCCATGATAGATTGGTCTTAGGATCGCCGTAAGTCAGAAACAACTAGAAGGCATACAACAACATGCTTAATATAAGGACATTAAACAAAACAAAAAAAGGACATAGCGTTGTAGACTGCGATGGAAAAATCAGGTATAGGGAACTTATTGACCACAGTTCCCATCATCAATCACTATTAGTTATGTTGGCTAGGGATTATGGGAGTTATAGTCCAATAACATTTTGAAGATCGTATATTCTGCACTACAATGCTCAGGCCATTTCTGCACTAGCCTGTTATAGTGCTATTATTCCACTTTCAACATCCTATGGAATCCTCCAAACTCCAGGATTCCATAGAATGTTAAAAGTGGAATAATAGCACTATAACTGGCTAGTGCGGAAATGGCCTTAGTTTTACACAAGGAAATTTCAGATAAATCAGATATGTGTGTGTATTGGGAGGGTTGAGGGGGGAATACAAACTGCTACAAAATGCATCTTGCTGGTTTTTTTTTTTTTTGGTTTTTTTTTTTGCCGGATGAGAAATGGGGAGAAACTAAAGTTGAAAACAGAAAACAAACAGAAAGAGCTAATTTGAATACTCATTTAATCTTGGTTTACAGCTTTGAAAATGCCGTACTTTCCCACAGTGGATTGTCATCAAAAAGAGTCTGTTTTGAGCAATAAATAGTATATTTTAAATTCTATTATACTCATAAATGTTGCATAAATATTGCTTATATACCTATCGTCCTCCCCTTCCCCAAAATGACTAATACTAACCCAAAAGAAGAGACTTTAAAATTTCAGAAATGTATAGCTTGCTTTAAAAAGTGAAGACAAATATTGATTGTAGATGGTATAAAAATGAACATTCTTTTGGTTTTCCCAATTCCTGTTTTCTGTATACATATAAAACACAACTGAATGTATATAAAAGATATAAAGATCTTCAATATATAAATGTTAAGGTTCCTTGTCAAGAGGAAATTAATGAGAATGGATGTAATGTTATTGACTTGAACTGAATTGAACTGAATTGTGATTTGTTCTGTTGAACGTTGACCTTTATGTTTGCATTTTTTAAAAAAAGATCAGAAAAATTTACAGGAGAAGATTAAGCTTTATCATCTGCTAACGCTGGCACGTCCAGGAGCCATTAAGAAACAGTTACTCTGTTTTGTAGAAAAGTTGGCAACCCTATTTGATATTAATTTGAATCCCATTGGGTACTAATCTGTGCCCACGTACCTGGTGAGAAAGACAAAAACATGTGTTAATTATTTGTGATTTGCTAGATACATTCCATTTTAATTGGAGTTGCCAAAGTAAGGCTAGGGGGGTTCTAAGAGGTCTAAATCTATATATGCAAGGCGACTAACTGAATACACATCGAAACAATTTGCATCATATTGCTCTCTTTACTCCAGTTATTTAGCCTTTATTTAGTGAAAATCAGGTGATAGGCACTGGGGAAGTGACTCCCTGGCTGCTTCACCCCACTTCAGCAAATACATTTATCCCCAAATACCTGCATTCAGCATTTCTATGCCTATTGGCCAATCAATCAGCTTTAGAGAGACTTAAGCCACGAAAGGCATCTTTGGCCAGACTCTGTCTCTCTCTTCCTCTGTCTGTTTGACCTACCTCACAGGAATGTAGTGAAGATAAAATGAGCAGCAAAAAGCCATGTAAGCTGCATTGCATGAACTTGTATGGTGACACATGTCTCCAGTTTTCATCTGTGAAATGATGAAGGATATGAGGTTCACGAATGGATTGTCTCTGTACAGTAGATAACGGTTGACTCCTAGGAAACATCTGCCATTGATTTTGTATTTGGCACCCTGTCAACTGTAAGTGGTATCTTCTCGGGTATATCATAGAATCATAGAGTTGGAAGGGACTCCAGGGGCCATCAAGTCCAACCCCCTGCTATGCAGGAACACCCATCAAAGCATACCCAACAGATGTGTATAGTTGGAAGATCTGTATTTAAAAAAAATGAAATTGCTTCTCCAATTTCTTTGGAGGCAAAGCCTTGAAAATTTCATTGTATAACCATATGTTTGGTGGCCAAGTATGGTTCCCTAACACTTCCACTTTATGAGCACTTTGTCCCACAAGAGGTTGGTCTAAATCTACTGGTTATTCCCACCTAGAATAGATCCACTGAATCGATTTTTGAATGGTGAGACAACATGCCATTAACCAGACTGGTCTACTCTTGTTGGAGCTAACAACAGGATTGAGGGTGTGATGGGAGCGGTGCAGCCCTCCAGATGTCAGGACTACAAGTCCCAGCAGCCCTCGCCGGCATAGCAAAAGTGTGAGAATGCTGGTAATTGCAGTTCAAAAACATCTGGAGGGGCATGCAATTCCCGCACATAATTTGGGCCATATGGTTATTTCTCTACAACAGTGGGTCCTCTTCCATGGTCTACGGTACTGAAAACAGAGAGCTCAACTGACTTTTTAAAAAGACAACATGGTGTAGTGGTTTGAGAGTTGAATGACAGCTCTGGAGAGCAGGCTTCAAATCCCCACTCAGCCATGGAAACCTCCATTTTAAATCCGCACAATCCCCATAATGCCTTACAGTGACACTCAGTCATCTGCTGAGAGGCCTTGTTGGTGGCTCCAACTTTCCTTGAAAGGTTATCCCGCTGTCAGATAAGCCTAATTAGGCTCATTGATGTGTAATGAAACCCATCTGACATAATTTTACCCATGAGCTCTAAAGCAGAAAGTTGGCCTTGTCCTCCCCATCTTGGGTGCACCCAATGGATGGTCTAAGGCCATTTGCACACTAGGCTGTTATAGCGCTATTATTCTACTTGCAACATCCTATGGAATCCTGGGCTGCAAACTCCAGGATTCCATAGGATGCTGCAAGTGAAATAATAGCTCTATAACCGTCTAGTGTGCAAATGGCCTAAATGTAAGGCACCAGAAGTACCACTGTATTCACCAATACCATTTTATTATACTTTGGTTAGACCTCACCTGGAATACTGTGTCCAGCTCTGGGCACAACAGGAAGGATATTGACAAGCTGGAATGTGTCCAGAAGAGGGCGAGCAAAATAATAGAAGGCCTGGAAACCATGAAGTCCTATGAGGAGTGGCTTAGGGAGCCGGATATGGTTAGCCTGGAGAAATGTCACATGGAGGATGGAGCAAGCCTGTTTTCTGCTGCTTTGGAGACTGGGACAGGGAGCCATGACTTCAAAAAAGAGATTCTGCCTGAATTTAGGAAAAAGTTCCTAATGTTAAGAACAGTTGAACAGTAGAATGCGCTGCCTCAGAGTGTGGTGGAGTCTTCTTCTTTGGGAGTTGTGTCTTCCTGCATGGTAGAATGGGGTTGGACCCCATGGTCTCTTCCAACTCTATGTTTCTATTATTCTAAATAAGTCTGCCTGGGTGGCTGGTAACTCTGACTTTTGATGCTACTAGGGTTGCGAGTTCAAAATTGTTCCAGATTGTGAGGTTCATAGACCAAATCTGAGACCTGGGTACAACCCTGGTGATATCATTAAGTACTGTATAAGCATTAAGTTGCTTATACATTGCTCTTCAAACGCACAAACACTTACTGAAAGTATATTATTCTGTTTGGAAATTAAGAAAGAAATTTTAGCTGTTGGGTCTCTTCCCAGATCAAGGTTTGATGAGAGGATTATTCCTTCTCCCCTACTTAAAGAGATGGGATGAAGAACACTTAATCCAGTTTACTTGCTTTAGCCAGAAGATGGATGCATAGCAGAACAGAGGGTGAGCCTTGGAACCTCCATGAGTAGGAAGGAAAGAACAAGCTAAGTAAATATCTAGAACATTGTAGCAACCAATTAATTAAGACCTGCAAATTATATCAAGCTACTGTTCTGCTAGATGAGCTGAACAATTACACATATCCCTTCCCTCTTGGCTAGAGATGACCTCACCAAAATTGGAGAATTTGCTCTCTTGTCTCCCACCTGGCCTAAATACCCTAAACGCACCAGATTCTGTCTGAGCTTGGAAGTTAAGCAGGGTCAACCCTGCTTAGTACATGGATGGGAGACTGCCTGACAAAAACCAGGAAGGAATTGGCAAAACCACCTCTGAATATTCCTTGCCTGCAAAAAACCCTATGAAATCCATGGGATTGCCATAAGTCGACAGGTGACCTGAAGGCATGTGTGTGTGTATGTGTATACAAACACACACATGCATATATGCATTTACATACACGTGCACACACACTCCCACCTGAAGATGATCTCTGAAGACTGGAGACTCAGGGCCAGACCCTGACATCTGGCAACCTGAGTTGCTACTCATACCTTAGTAGTTGAGTGTGTGCTGGAAAGGGTTTGTGTGTTTGTTTGTTTGTTTGTGTATGTGGGGTGGGGGGAAGAAAGGGAGAGAAAGAGAATGAACATATGGTTTCAGCAGCCCATGCTCACCAGATGTGGGAAGGTTAAACAGGGCCAGCCAGCCCAGAGTGAAAGTGCTGCCTTAGGCCACTGATTAAGGGTCAAGAGAAGGTTGAAACTTAACTAACTTTAAACCATCAGTAATCTAATTTATTATTGCTGTCTTTTTCCTCTTAGGGGAGAGGTGCTTGTGGGAGTTTCAGCCTCTGGTGCCCACATACCCTGAACAGCCCTGGGTACTGTACACCATAACTTGGGGAGTGAGGGGCAGAACAAACCTTTGGGTCTTTGCCTCAGTCAACTAAATGTCTCAGGCCAACTTTAAGGACCCAGCTCTGCCTCTTTGCCATAAGCATTAGCAGTTTTTCCCAAGTATTTGCCAGTCAAAGCTGGTACCTTCCACCAGGGAAAGGTGGGAGCAATTAAGATATTACAGAGTTTGGATGAGAGGAACTGATCCAGCACCCTGTTGGTTGGGGTAGGCGGGCAAACAAGGAAGAGGAAGGAGGCAAAATAGTGTACATTTCTGCCTGTTCCTTGTCTGTATTTTCCAAGATGTGGCACACTCTGTCACCCTCAGGAGATGAATTTCAACAGAAAGAAATGTAAGGTCCTACACTTGGGCAGAAAAAATGGAATGCACAAATATAGGATGGGGGGTGCATGGCTGAATAGCAGTACATGTGGAAGGGATCTAGGAGTCTTGGTAGATCGCAAGCTGAACATGAGTCAGCAGTGTGATGCGGCAGTCAAGAAAGCCAATGCGATTCTTGGATGTATCAATAGAAGTATTGTGTCCAGATCAAGGGAGGTAATGGTACCACTCTATTCTGCTTTGATTAGACCTCATCTGGAATACTGTGTCCAGTTCTGGGCACCTCAATTCAAGAAGGATATTGACAAGCTGGAACGTGTTCAGAGGAGGGTGACCAAAATGGTGAAGGATCTGGAAGCCATGCCCTATGAAGAACGGCTTAGGAAGCTGAGTATGTTTAGTCTGCAGAAGAGAAGGTTAAGAGGCAACATGACAGCCGTATTTAAATATTTGAAAGGATGTCATGTTGAGGAGGGAGAGGGCTTGTTTTCTGCTGCTCCCAAGGAGTGATGGATTCAAGCTGCAGGAAAGGAGATTCCACCTGAACCTCAGGAAGAACTTCCTGATGGTCAGGGCTGTCTGGCAGTGGAATATGCTGCTTCAATGGAGTATAGTGGAGTCTTCTTCTTTGGAGGTTTTGAAGCAGAGGCTGGATGGCCATCTGTTGGGAATGCCTTGATGTGTGTTCCTGCATAGCAGGGAATTGGACTGGATGGCCCCTGGGGTCTCCTCCAACTCTGTGATTCTATGATAAAGTCAAACCGCCTCTGAACAAACCTTGCCCATAAAAAGTTGTGACAGATTTATTTTGGGGCTGCCAACAACAAAAGTGTATAAGATCTTGGCCTGTATGTTTTGCTTTACAGTGAAAAGTGGGGGTATTCTGTGTTGGAACAGCTACCTAGTCCGAGTTTGATGTAAAGATATAGAATCCTCAAAGGGGTTTTGGAGAAGCTATTTCAGTGGTAGTAAACTGAGCAAGCACACACTGTGGTGTGACATATGGCATTTTTATTCATACTAGAGTAATTATTTCTGCATGAACATCTAGATGCTGGAGACACACAACACCGCCGTTTCCTATTTAATATCCATATATAATTTAGCTATTATTTTTCATGCTATCTTCCCACCCTTAATGTAGAAGTTAACTGCTTCTAATCTTATCTTCTTACCTATATCCTTTTTATTATTATTGTTACCTAGTTCCTTTTCACCTATTCTATAATTGGCCTCCATTCCTTTTCAAACTGTTGGTTTGAGTTTCCTTTCAGTACGCTTGACATTTTCTCCATTTCTATAACATTACTTTAATTTCCTATTCATCCAATGTGGGCTCTGTTCCTTCTTTCCAGTGTTGTGCGTAGAATCAGTGTAAAAATACAACAACAACAAAATAATTCACAATTTGGAGGTTTAGTGTAAAATAAATTTAATATTTGGATTGGACTGGAGGAAAATTTGAAATAAGGATAGTAGGGTTAGGGAGGGGAAGGGAATTAGGGGGAGAAGGGGTGGAAGGAGATGAACTAGGGGTATAAACAATATTGAAAAATAATGTGGGAGGAAAGGGTGGAATAAGGAATATGGTAATAGAAATGTGAATACAAAAGAAACACAGCTATTTTATATTCTATGGGGAAAAATTCACTTTTGGTTGTAATATTTTGGAATGTCGTAATATTTGATGCGATTGTTTGGTTTATAAAAATTAATAAGAAATAGATTCTAGACACACAAATTAGCATATGCAAATGTTATATAAACCTCTTTTGTCCCCTTTTCTTTGTTTGTTTTGCCCTGCAGAAGCATTCTTCCGCCTTGGTTCCCGGGCCTTGAGAAGCTGGTAATGGGTCGTGATGGGATTGTTCTGCACCCCGACTGGAAGCAATTTGCAGTCCATTGGCAGGGGGTGAAGCAAATCTGCCAGGTGAAAAGTGAGTGAGACTGAAGTGGGAGAAGAGGGAGGAGGAAGAAGAAGGGAAGAGACCCATTTCCCTAGAAATAGGGCTATATCAGGGCAAAAGAGACAAAACAACAACAACATGGGGACAATTTGCTTTCTCTTTGAATAAACTTGCCCTAGCACAGCCTAACACCATTCTCCAGACCCTTGTTCATGCCTTCTGAATTGAAATGGCATTTTCTGGCACTCTAAAGGGAAATGGAATGTGTCCTAGGCAGAGTTTGGAAAAATTACCTAGCTGAACGATAGCTCTTAGAATGCTCTTCCTGGGATTGTGGGAATCGTGGTCCAAAAACATAATAGTTCCCATTTCTGGTTCTGGGCATCCTCATGTTCTTGGACCACAAGCTCTGAGCTGATATAAATGTTTAGAAGGCATGCATGATAGCACAGCTGGGACTGTACCATTTCAGCAGGGACCGCACCACTTCAAATTGCACATGTATATACATCTATGTGACCTTTTTTTTAAATTCCTCTTCCTGGCAACATGGACAAGTTCAGGGTGTAAATGCACTGAGAAAGCTAACGTGTGGGTGTAATATTTATATATAAATGTTTAAGAAGTGGGTGAAGGCTTGCAAAATCTTTCTCAGACATTGGATCTACGGCCGAGGCAGATTCTGCATTGCCTAAGAACTCTGCCTTGTTATGTCACTGCCTGCAATAAAGGTGGGTTCTCATCCTGGCATTAAAGCCACCTTGTTAGCTTTGTCTGCAGGGGGTTCAAGACCGAGTACAGCGGGAAGAAGCAGCAGGCAGAATGGATTTCTTTTGAAGCCTTCCCACATATATAAACCTTGCAATTAAAACCGGACAAAGTGAGGCAAACAAAAGAGAGCTTGGGAGGCTAATCTTTTGGCCAAGCAAACAAGGCAGGCTTACAGAAAGGCCATTGGTGGGGAGAAAAGACCATAAAGTAGTGTATCATCCAACTCGCCCAGAAAAAGAGAAGCAGTGGTCCTTTGGTTTCCCTAACGGAGGCCTGACTGCACGGCATGTGTCCTCTTGCTGACATTACTCTGACGGGAGCATTTCCTACAAACTTCTTGTGAATATAAAATGGTGGTAGTCCTATGAATATAGTCGATATAATTAATTTATATAGTTACTGTTCAATTAGAATATCAAATCCAGAGTAACAAAGGAAAGATTAAATGATACATATAAATAGATAAATACATAAACAAGTATAGAATAATAAATAGATTATGAAATCCTTACATATTTGTTAGATAAAAGATGTATGTATATGTTTGTGCGTGTGTATATATGTGTATGTGTATGTGTATGTGGATAGATAGATAGATAGATAGATAGATAGATAGATAGATAGATAGATAGATAGATATGGATATGGATATGTGTGTGTGTTCGTGTCATCTAATCAGAGAAGTGATCAGAAAGACTGAATGATATCCAATAACAACTCAGGAGTTATTAGGACCAGGATATGACAGATACTAATATAAACTTATTGATAAAGGGTGCAAGAATAAATTCTTGAATCTAAGATGGGTGCAAAGGAAGGACTGTAGAGCCTTTTTTTCTTTCAGTGCAGACACAACAAATAAAAATGTGGTTCATTTGGAAATTTTATTGTCAAAGTTAAAAATCAACTGACTTACAATGGTATATGTATAATACAGAACACTAATACTTGATTATATATACTTATATATCACTAGTTGGACTTGCAAGCTTGCTTTTTCTTTATTTTTTCTTCTTTATGTTCTTTTTGTCATCCTCGTTTCGTTTGACTTTTGATCAAAATTATATAATTTTAAAAAAGAATATCAAATCCCATGTATTTCACACACTACATGGCACTCTGGACATACATTGACTGAAGTCTGCAACAAAATGTTGCAGTATTAAATGTTCATAGTCACTGCCAAGTCCCCCTTCTCACTGTTCCATGGACAGGATCCTATTGTTTCCTTATCCTGGTGTAATTCCTGCTGCATTAATGGTTGCACTTTCTCTGTTCCCACAGAAATAGGGTATCCTGAATACTCTTGTGCAAGGGGTTCTGTCACTTAAGGAAGCTTGTGCAGACCCTAGTTTTTCTTTCTGAGGGCATGTATGTGTGACCTGTAATAATCCAAACTATAGACATCCCTAACTGTAAGCAGCTGCTCAGTGGAATCACCTTATCAAGGTTCCAGTGGAATCATCTCCGGGTAGCATAATGCAACTACACAGGCAGCTGTTTGTAAGTACTCTTTTCCAGAGCTGAGTAGGATCTTGGCACATAAGCCCTCCTCATGGATACGCCATTCCATTCTACTCTGCCATCAGGTTTTCCGTCCCATTTTGATGCCATAGATGCCATCTGTCTGTTGTCAGGCAATGGAGTGCCAAGATATTCAACAGGCAAATGGACACAGCTTAGCAGTCCAATAAAGTTTGCCTGGTCAGGATGAAGCAGAAGCAAAGTCCAGTGTTGGTCCAAAGGTCAGGAATCCAGTGGACAGCAAGGTCAGACAGTTCAAAGGTCAGAGAAGGCAGGCAGATGATGAGCAGGGAATCTGTAGCACACATAAAGGCAAGGGTCGGCAGACATGGGTCCTTTTCGCATGGGCTTTCTGTCACGCGAGAGCCCCCTGAGCCTCGCAGGAGTGGGAGCGTCGCTCTGCACGACGCACTCCCACTTCCACGGCGCTCACAGGGTTGAAGCGGCGCGAGCGCGTATTTTTTTATTTTCGGCTGGAACCGAAAATAAACGGCGCTCACGCAAGGCTCCCGGCGGCGCCTCGCACTTACCGGAGTGCGGAGCGCCGTCGCAGGCGAGCCTGTCGCGCTTCCTCCCCGCTTCCGCTCCCAGCGCCGCCTACAGCTCCCAGGGAGTGCTGCGGAAGCTGGGGGCGTGACTGAAGTGCGCCTGTCGCGGGAACAGACGCCAGGTACGGTAAGGAGGCGGGGGGAAGTGGCGGCGTTTAGGGAGACGGTTGTCGCGCGAGCCACCCTCCTCCGTCGCGCAAGCGCCGGTGCTGCGAAAAGGGTCATGTATTATTTCTGGTGTATAGCCACCACCCTCTGCCTTCCTTACAAAGGCTGGAGCCAGCTGGCTCTCATCTGATTAGTTCCTGCTGTGTTTGCATCTGCTTGTCCTCCTTCAAGGCTGCTGTTTACCTGGGGAAGCTGACTCCAGGCCCATGACACCACTCCGCAGACTCAGTGTTCATTAGAGGTTCTCTCAACTCCACAAGTTAATTTCTGTTGAACTTCCACTAGCCTCAGATTTTCTGAGATCCCTGCTGTGCATACCTAGGATTGGGATACCACTTGGGTTTATGTGTAGAAATGGGGAGGTAGAAATGAAAGAGAGACAACAGTGCCTATTTATAACATCTCTGCATAAAATGTATTCAAGATGGTTGTGTTTCAAGGCATGGCAAAAGTGCCAGCAGCTAGTTTGAATCCATTTTCTAATTCCCAAAGGCAGGACAACAACCACAGAGCTCTTGAAATCCCTCACATTAGGATCTGAATCTGAAGGTACAAGTTAAAGAGGAACCAAATATGCCACCTCGGGGCTTGGAACCCACTGGCCTTTTGCATCCAGAGGTAGGCAGAATGTATTTAACATTCAGATAGCAGTTTTGAAGGATGCAAGGCAACTCATACAAGTTTTTACTCATCTTTACAACCTTGCAAGGTAGATCCAGAGCTTGGAAGCATTACTTTCCAGAATTCCCAATAAGCCAGGCTGATGCTCTTTAGAATGCTGGCATGCAAATCTTAGGTGCCATGATGAATATTTAGATCTGGAGTCTCATTAAAAAACAGTGTAATCCTAAAAGTGTCTAGTCATGGGGGAAAGAACCAGCATGACACCATGGCTGGAATGGTGGACTTGAACTGCAGGAGACCAGGGTTTGAATCTCCACTCAGCCATGGGAATGCACTGGGTGACTTTGGGCAAGTCAGGCTCTCTCAGCCGCAGAGGAAGCCAGTGACAACCACTACCACCACCCCCAGCAAAGCTTTGCAAGAAAACCCAGTGATAAGTTCTCCATAGAGTCAGGCCATTTCCACCCTACACTGTTATAGTGCTATTATTCCACTTTCAACATCTTATGGAATCCAGAGGTGTGTAGTTTAGGGAGGGCCATTTAGATTTCTGTCAGAGAACTCTTTGGCTTCAGTAAACTACAAACCCCAGAATTCCACAAGAGGTTGAAAGTGGAATAATAGCACTATAACAGTACAGTGCAGAAATGGCCACAGGAATGACTTGAAGGCATACAGTGGGTTGGCGGGGGCAGTGGGGGAACTACACTGAGTTACATGGGACTTCTTCCCAGGCAAGCATATATATTATGTTGGCCTTAAGTTTACTGGCAAAGATGGGATATCCTGTCAAACAAAAGTATACAATACACGTAAAGCAGGAACAGGAGCAGAAAGCTGATAAATGGTCTTTGCATGGCTTGGAGAAGTGGAAGTATTGATGGGGTTGTTTATACACTCTTCACAGTTCAGAAGTCAGGTATCCTATACAATCTCTGCCCCTTGGCAAGCAAGCCCCCCTCATTTGAGCAGTAATTTTCCATTAGCTTGCGGTGATCTCAGAAGGAAGGAAATGTGTGTGTGCACACATGTATGATTTTCTTTGAAAGGACAGATATGAATAACGACAAAAGCTGCTTTGTTGGTGAAGATGGAATGCTAATCTTTGTAGCATTGGGAATTTTTTTTTAGACTACAGCTGCCAAAATCCCCAGCTGCAATAAGGAATTCTGGCAGTTGCAGTCCCAAAAAGTAACTTTTCCAGACTCTCATTCCTAGACAGTATATGGGAGTAGAAACTTTCTTAAGGGTATATTCACAGGACCTCTGAATGTATGTCTGTGTAAAGTTGAAAAAGTAACTTTTCCAAGTTTAGCTATCAGCCAGGGATATTGGGATCCCCAAGAAGGAAAGGAGAAAGAGGACTGCATGGGAATCTGGTCCAGACTTGTGTGTGTATATGCCTTCAAGTAATCTATCAACTTATAGGAACTCCATAAATTTCATAGAGTTTTCTTAGACAAGAAATAGGTTTTGCCAATTCCTTCCTCTGAAATTTGGCCTACAGCGTCTAGCATTCATTGGTGATCTCCCATCCAAATACTAACCAGGGCTGACCCTGCTCGGCTTTCAAGATCAGATGGGACCTGTTGCCTTCAGTGTGGTTAGACCCAAATATAGGGCTAAAACCTTAAGGCAGAGCTTTCTAAACTTTTCATGTTGGTGACACACTTTTTTAGAAATGCATCATTTCATGACACAGTAATTCAGTTTTACTAACAAACCGGAGGTTAAACTAACCCCTTATAAGAGATACAGACACATACATAAATTGTAACAACAAAATGTATGGGGATACAACATATCTCATGAAAACTGTTCATATATTTTTTAAAATATATGATTTATAAATAATAACATACACGTCCAAGATTGTAGGTGATACACCTACACACTTCAAGTGACACACTAACATATCGCAGCATATTGTTTGGAATGCCCTACCTTAAGGGACGCTATCTGCTCTAGCAACCGTACACTTGCAAAAAGGTTAATTACAGCATCAAAAAAGATTGCAGATAGAGAAACATCTTAAGGACAGCAGCAAAAAAGAGGAACTGCCCCTTTTACATCAAGACATTTAGAGCGCATGGTAGCTTTGTGTGAGTGTGGGAGAGGGAGGTTGTATGGGAGGGGGAGGTTGTATGGGAGAGTGAGGTTGCTGCACAAAAATCGAATTCCTTCTCACTGCCCTGTGAAACCCAGGCACAAATATTTGCCTCTGTCCATCTCCTGGGCCTCCCTGTGTGGCAGGACTCCCTCCCAGGGAGGTGATGCTGAGAACCCATTCCCTGACAAACACAATTCCCAAGGCATAACCGGTGTCATTAAATCTCCCCTTTCTAATGCATCCAATAATCCCCATGCCAAACAACCTCCTGCTACCCTCCCCTGTTACTGACAGAGGGACCAGGGAACCCCATCAGCAGTTGCAAAGATACACAGGAAAGGGGGAACAGCTGCTCCCCTTTGATCTCTTCTGATCTTGTGGCTTAAGCCCGGGGTTGCTACATCAAGGCCCAGCGTGCGAGAGTCACCAAACTGAGCAAAATTCAATTGGAAACATATTTATTAGAACAGGCAACATGGCACTTCCATTCAAATGCAACCATTGGACAAGTGACTTTTTTTTCACTAGATGTGCCCAAGGTCACCCAGTGGGTTTCTGTGGCTGAGTGGGGAACTGCACCTTGGCCTCCAGAGTTGTAGTCATAGAAATCATAGAATCATAGAAATGTAGAGTTGGAAGAGACCCCAGGGGCCATCCAGTCCAACCCCCTGCCATGCAGGAACACCCTCAAAGCACTCCTGACAGATGACCATCCAGCCTCTGCTTAAAAACCTCCAAGGAAGGAGACTCCACTACACTCCGAGGCAGCCGATTCCACTGCCGGACAGCCCTGACTATCGGGAAGTTCTTCCTGAGGTTCAGGTGGAATCTCCTTTCCTGCAGCCGTAATCCATTGCTCCTTGTCCTGATCTCTGGAGCAGCAAAAAACAAGCCCTCTCCTTCCTCTACATGGCATCCCTTCAAATATTTAAACATGGCTATGTCCAGTATATTTAAACATAGTCCAGTGCTCAAACCATGCTGGCTCCTTGACCCCATATTACCCAACCCTAATTTAAGGGCATAAACGTAGACTGGCAGTTTCTGGGACCTGTAGTCGAAAAAAACTAACGTTTCAGGGCTATGGGTTGCTATTTATTGTCTTCTTGCGGTAGAAATAAATGCCTCTTAGGCTTGTCCCAGTATTGTAGCCAAAGTGTCAGCAGAAAGCCCCTCCCTAAACTGCAAAGCCCAGGATTCTATAGGATGTTGAATGTGGAATAATAGCACTGTAACAGTCTAGTGTGGAAATGGCCTATCTACTAACATATAAAAGTCAGAGTTTGTCTGTGTCAAGCGAAGACTTCATATGATTGGCTGCCTAAGAGGATTCTGTGGAATCCTGGGGTTTGCAGTTTAGGGAGGGGCCTTTAGAATTCTCAGCCAGAGAGCTCTTGGGCCTCAGTTAACTGTGTCTGTCTTGAATAGGCTGGTTGCTATGGAGATGACACCTAGCAGCAAGGAGGAGGACAGTGTATTCCCTTAGAAACTCAACCTCTGTATGTTAATAACTCTGAATACAGATTGGGTTAGGGAATGTCAGGAAAAAGTTACAGGTACTGGACAAGACAGCTTGAGGGACTGGAGACACAGGATCTCAAATCTTTTTAACAAGTATCACCTATGAGAAAATAAAATCCCAGGCAACGCTGGGTATATACGCTAGTGTATTATAAATACAGTTTATAACCCATAAGAATAAGGATGCAGTATGAAGGAAAATCTGTAAATACTTATCCATAGATTATCTTTTCCTTTCTTTTAATCTCAAGATATGTGTTAAGAAGCATATCATTTATTGTATTTTATGTAACATACCTGTGTGTTAATAAAATAATAATAATTGAAAAAGAAGAAAACGTTGCATTTTGGTGGAGCTCTCCAATTCTGCAGGTGTTGGGAATGGACATTCAGGCTTCTGTCACCAAAACATCACTTTACGTTCAAATATCTTTTCTTCAGCTTGTGTGTGATTAGCTTCGCAGCAGTCACCAGGCTCCAAAAACTACATTCTGCTGGCACTGGAGTGGGACAGAACAGCTGTTTTTAGCAACCTATAGGAGTGTGATGCAAGGAGGAAGGAATTTCCAGCCCCCCTGCTGGCTCTGCTGACTTCATTCTGCTCCCCTTTGTGCTGAATACATCATCTGCAGAATGGGAGTTCTCGGCGTTTATTTGTTGAGTCAGAAGTTTTGATTCCGTCTACTTAATTTAAACAGAGCTCGGAAACGTTACTTTTTTTCCGGACCACAACTCCCAGAGTCCCCAGCCATCACAGTCCCCAAAAAGTAATGTTTCCAGGCTCGGGATTGAACATACAGTCCTTTTAGCCTAAGAGTAGAATAGACAGTGTGGGGTTTTTAACGACACTTTGTTAGCAGAATAATTTCAAAGGTTATCCATGTTTCTATGGTCATTTCCGCACTAGCCTGTTATAGCGCTATGATTCCACTTTCAACATCCTATGGAATCCTGGGGTTTGCAGTTTAGGGAGAGGCCGGCTGGCCCCTTCCGAAACTGCCAACCCCAGGATTCCATAGGATGTTGAAAGTGGAATCATAGTGCTATAACAAGCTAGTGTGGAAATGGCCTATGAAAAACATGGGGATATGCATTCAAGCGCACACCTGTGTGGGAATAAGCATGCAGCCACACAAAGAGAGGACTTCATACGTGATAACTGTGCACACATGGATCCACTGCATGAACACACGCTTGGAAACTCCAGCAGGCCACTACTTCTGAGGCTGGGCATAAAATACATATATGCATGAAATACATATATTATCTAAAGCAAGTTTTGAGTGACCTAAGGCAAGCTACTGTTTCTTCAGCATTGGTCACTGCATCTGCAAGATGGGCATCTTCACACTGACCCACCATAAATAGATTTTGTAATGGAGAATTAGAGAAACAATGAACATATTGCAATAGTTTTGATAATGCCATTTATGTTTTATGCTTCATATGCTTTAAAAGTTTTAAACATTTGAAGCATAAACCAAAATTGTTGCTGTTGTGTGCCTTCAAGTCATTTCCAACTGACCCTAAAACATAGTTATTATAGAGGTTCTGGGGCTGAGAGTGTGTGATGCTCCCGAGGTCATCCAATGGGTTTCCATGGCCAAGCGGGGAATTGAACCCCAGGCCATTTCCGCCCTACACTGTTATAGTACTATTATCCCACTTTCAACATCCTGTGGAATCCTGGGGTTTGCGGTTTAGGGAGGCGCCTTTAGAATTCTCAGCCAGAGAGCTCTTTGGCCTCAGTAAACTACAAATCCCAGAATGCCACAAGGTGTGAAAAATGGAATAATAGCACTACAACAGTGTAGTATGGAAATGGCCCTAGTCTCCAGGATCATAGTTCAATGCTCAAACCACTACACCATGCTGGATCTCAAAAGGTAAATATTACTGTGGAAATGACAGTAATCCTCAGTGACTGAAGTAGATTTGCCTCATATTCTATCAATCTATCCGTCAATTTATTGGTCAGTCAGTCTATGTCTGTTTTATATTCCACCTTTCTCCAAACATGGGACACGATGTAGCTTATAAAACAAAATGCAGCTAAAATAATTTGTAGTACAAAAGATTTTTTTTAAAAGCAATCTTATTCAAAGCACTGATTTAAAACTGTTTCAAATGCACTGACAACATAAGACTCAAAACAAAGCACCCCAAGTAAAAGATTCTTTTGTAACAGCCAGTTGACAGCCAAAGACCTACCCAAATAAAAAGGCAAAAAGAAAATGGAGGGGGCCAAACTGGAGGGAATCCCATTGTCTAGGAGCAGCCACCAAGAAGAGCCTTTCCTATGTCCAGGGTTATTTCCGCACTAGAATGTTATAGCACTGTGATTCCACTTTCAGCCTCCTATGGAATCCTGGGGTTTGCAGTTTAGGGAGGGGCCAGCCGGCCCCTCCCTAAACTGCAAACCCCATGATTCCATAGCAGGTTGAAAGCGGAATCATAGCGCTATAACACTCTCATGCGGAAAACTCACAAGTGATGTTAGTTTGAGGTGACACTAGTAGTACTGAGCTGAAACTTCCTTCCATGACTCTCCTTTTCCAAGGTCTGTATTTCACACCAAGAAAACTAATCCCAGAATAAACTAGGCACATTTTCCAAATACACATGTCAAAAGGCAGAAGAGGAGGGGTAGAATTTAGGTCAGTCCTACCATTTGGCAGAGGGAGGCAACTGCCTCAGCAATTTATCCAGCCTGCATTGTGGGAGCTAACATACTCGAAGATATAGATTTATATTTTCCATGTGTAAAGAGGAAACCCAGTTCTCATTTTCATTCAATTGAAACTGCTCCATGTGAAGCATGGGAAAACACTGGTGTCCCCGTTGTGTCTTCTGGTGATGTGTGAAAATCTTCTTACCCCCTCATTTTGTATTTGTCTGTGAATACGTCTTTGTGGCCCGGTGGTCAAATGAAGCCGAGAGACAACCTTTGCAATACCAGACCTCCCCACCTCTTCTCTCCCTGCCCTACATGCAGTGATAAAGCAGAAGCAAAAAATTTTCAATGGAGCAGATGGAAGACTTATTTATCCCTAATTGCATTAGGGTGGGGTGTGATACATGTGAAAATGAACATCTCTGCTGTGTATGAACACTTGTGTGTGAAAGGGTTGCAGTCTTAGTAGCAGTGAAGGCTAGTGACTCCAGGGAAAGTTGGAGGAATGGTGAAGCCTTTTGGCTTTTAGCTCAATTTTAAAGCATCTCGGCAAGATCCTGAATCCAATAGATTCCGTATATCAGGTAGTTCTTTCAAAGTTCAAATTTTAAAAACTGGATTGGATTCACCACCCCGCTGACACGGAAAGCCCCATAAACCCTATGATACTGCTGCCTTGAGTTGGAGTCAACATGAAGGCACATAACAACATAGTTTAAAACATTTTTATTAATTGCTAAATTCTGTAATACCCTTTTAGACTGTTTAAATTATTTCTTCATATTTTGAAGAGGAGGGCAACCAATGTTGTTAAAGACCTAGAAACCAAGTCCTATGAGGAGTGGGTCAGGAAGCTGTGGATATCTAGCCTGGAGAAGAGAAGGTTAAGAGGTGACATGATAGCCATGTTTAAATATTTGAAGGGATCATAGAATCATAGAATCATAGAGTTGGAAGAGACCCCAGGGGCCATCCAGTCCAACCCGCTGCTATGAGGGAACAACCATCAAAGCATTCCCAACAGATGGCCATCCAGCCTCTGCTTAAAAACCTCCAAAGAAGGAGACTCTACCACACTCCAAGACAGCATATTCCACTGCTGGACAGCTCTGACTGTCAGGAAATTCTTCCTGAGGTTCAAGTGGTTCCTGAGGTTCTCCTTTCCTGCAGCTTGAATCCATTGCTCCTTGTCCTAGTCTCTGGAGTGGTAGAAAACAAGCCTGCTCCCTCTTCAACATGACATCCCTTCAAATATTTAAACATGGCTATTATGTCCCCTCTTAACTAAACATACCCAGCTCCCTAAGGCGTTCTTCATAGGGCATGACTTCCAGACCCTTCACCATTTTGGTTGCCCTCCTCTGGACACGTTCCAGCTTGTCGATATCCTTCTTGAATTGAGGCACCCAGAACTGGACACAGTATTCCAAGTGAGGTCTAACCAATGCAGAATAGAGTGGTACCATTACCTCCCTCTATCTAGACACCATACTCCTATTGATGGAAGATGGGGCAAGCTTGTTTTCTGCTGCTCCAGAGACTAGGACAGAGCAGGAAAGAGATTCAATCTAAACATTAGAAAGAACTTCCTGACAGTGGAATACACTGCTGCCTGGGAGTGCAGTGGATTCTCCTTCTTTGGAGGTTTTCAAACTGAGGCTGGATGGCCATCTGCCAGGAATGCTTGAAAGGTGTATGGCATGGCAGGAGCTTGGTTTGGATGGCCCTTGTGGTCCTTTCCCACTCTACGATTCTATGATCCAATTTAATATTTAAACTATTCAAAATTATTTTAAATTAGATGTACACTGCCCTGATACTCTGATACTGCATGGTACAGATTGCAAGGTATTTTTTTTAAAAAAGAGGTAAAGCCTTTTCCTTTTTCAAAGTCTAAGTGGATGATAGGATCAGACCAATTAATAAGAAAAGCAATCATCACAACACATTCAAACAGTCTAGGCCTACAGGGGAGCAATCATTCTAGTCCACCTATCACTTTGAATTCCTCTTCCCACACCTGGAGTTGCTAGACTGCATGAAATGCCAAAATGACTTTGCCCTTGCCAGAGGTTCAATTCCTGTCCACATCTTTGTTCCTAAAAACGTTAAATCTTTTTTTAAAAAAAAATTTAATTCAGACATTCATGGCTAGGGGATCCACTATGGTATTGAGGTTTGAACACCAGACTAACAACTCTAGGAGACTTCAAATCACAACTCAGCCGTGGATAGCCATGGGATGACCCTGCACAAGTCACTCTCTTTCCTTCTTAAAAGCAACTCACCCTCTGATCAAGTCTTGCTAGGAAAACCCTATGGTCATTTCCACAGGAAACCGTTACAGTGCTATGATTCCACTTTCAACATCCTATGGAATCCTGGGGTTTGCAGTTTTGGGAGGGGCCGGCCGGCCCCTCCCGAAACTGCAAACCCCAGGATTCCCATAGAATGTTGAAAGTGGAATCATAGCGCTATAATAGTCTCATGCGGAATGATAGGTCTGCCTTAGCATTGCAGTAAGTTGGAATGAAGGCATGCAACAACAACAATTCATCCCTAAAAAACAAGAGGAAGATTTGGGTGGTTTATTTTTAACAAAAAAGAAATAAAATCTATAGGTGTTTGTTTTTGAGAAATATATTTCAAAGTAGAGGTTAGGTTTTTTTTAAAAAAAAAAAAAAGCCCCAAAGAAATAAAATAAACAGCCATTTATTTCCCCCCAGATCCCTTTGCTGCAGAACACCTGGTTAAGGCCTCCCCGCTTCAGAGTTTCCCCTCCTTGGCCCACCAAGTTACTTCACAGGAAGTCTCTACAGGCAATCCCAGGGCATGGCTCAATCACGCTGGAGCGGCTTCATGCTGAATATGAGGAAAATAATAAAGTCCATGTGTTACAGACAAAACACAGCTGGTTCCCTCCTGCACCATCACGATGGCCAAACCTACTCCTTTTCCCCCCACCCCCCCACCCCACTTCACCTCTGTTACCTTGCAACTGTGCTTCAGACGTTGCCACAAAACCCCAAATTCCCATGCCTGATATGAATTATTTGCCCTATCCGACCGCCCCACCATCGCTCCCCCTGCCTGCCGAGCTCTCGGTTTGACAGAAAGTATCTCCCAAGAGCAGGCCTCCGTTAGCTCAAGCCGCCAATGCGCAGCCTGGTTATTTCCAGGGAAAGGAGTAGCAGCGGACTTGAATCTTTGCCACGGGGATTTGAAGGAGAGAAGGATGGCTTCATTTTTCCTTTGGTGACTCATTCCGGCCGCTGCTTCAAACATCCCCTGGTTTCAAAGCGCCGGAGCTTCTTGTTTTTCTTGTTTTTCTTCCGCAGGGTCTTTTGAACTCTCCTTCTGGGTTGCTCTGAAAAAAAAGATCTCATCTTGCCTTGGGTGCAACTTGCGTGCAACACACCCATGGGAAGCTTGTGCCCCATACCTTTGTTGTCCATGAAGGAGCTGCCGAGCCTGGGGAACCTATGACTCTTCCAGAAGCTGCTGGACTCCAATTCCCATTTTCCCCAGCTGCCCCAGTGGAGGGTGAGGCATGATAGGTGTTGAACTTCATCGACATCTAGTGGGTTCCAGGTTTCTCAGCCCCGAGCTGGTGTCTTTGGCCACATGCCAATGCAGAGTTCAGTGTCCTCGTGCTCCAGCTTCCTGTTATGACTTTTATTGTTTTGGAGTGATTTCATAATGACTTCACTTATTACGATCCAGCAGTTCCTTTAGCACCAAATATTTAGCTGAAAAAAAATTCTTATCCTAGAAAGGGGAAATATCTCAAAGCAATAATGCCAGCGAGTGCCAGTGCTTGAAAGCAGTCCCTTTTGGACTACAGCTCCCAGGATCCCCAGCCAACCATTTCCAACCTCTGAGATGGGATCAAGCCAAAGGCCAGCTAGTCCAGTATTCCAGGCAAGGCTTCTGGGAAGTTTGCAAGCAAGAGCCCAGAGGTTTTGGCTCTCGCCTTTTGTTTGTCCTTAGCATTTGCAAATTCACAGTTCCATTTAGCTGTCATGGTGAGAAGTTATTAACGTGCTCCTCTCCACCTCTGTGAATTTAGCCAAGCCTTAAAATAAACAGAAAACCAAATCCATCACAAATAGTGGCATCGCTGCATCTTCGGGCACGGAATTATGTGTTGCATGAAGTCATGTTTTCTGCCAGAACTGAATCTATTATCGACTTCATCCAGCGATCCAGCATTCTAGTACTGTGAGAAAGTGAGAAACAGTTTCTCACTGCCACAATGGTCATATAATCTCTTGCTAGATTCTTTCCCATCGTCTCTTTCAGGAACATATGAAACTGTCTTATGCAGAACTGGAATTTTGGAAAAGTGACTTGTTTTGGACAATGTCTGCCAGAATCTCCAAAGTCTTTTCAGACCATTAGTCTGTCCAATTTGGTGTTCGCACCAGGAAAAGGGTGTGTGTAGCACTCCAAATGCCATTGGAATGCAACTCCCATTAGTCTTCCTTATTTGCTTTCCTAGCTAGAACTGGAGGGTGTTGCAGCCCAATGACTGGCAGGCCACATTTTTCCCATCCTTGATCTACACTGACCAGCTGCTGGTCTCCATGGTTCAGATAAGGTCTTTTTCTGGAAATACCAGAGATTGAAGTTTGGACCTTCTGCTAATGATGTATCTGCCACTGAGTCATGACCCAGCCCATGATAAGAAAAGCATCTGGTTTATACCATATCAGATTATCTAATTCTAGTATCTCTAACTTTTAACAACCATGCTCTAGAGTTTCAGGTAGGGGAGACAATCCTACCTGGAGATGCAAAAGTTCTTCTGTCTGCAAAGCAGGTCCTCTACCTCTGAACTCTTTCTTCCCTTCCCTTCCCTCCCACCCCCCTCATATTTAACCACTGGTTGTCTTCCATTACTGACCCTGCTTGCAGGTGTTGAGAGACAGCAGGAATTCCACACTTCCCCCTGTTGGAATACAGATTTTCTCTCTCCAGATTTCTGCTGATGGTGTGACACCACCATTCGGCCTTTCTGAACAACATCGCCATTATAACAACTTCCTCCTTTAGGGCATTCCAGGCAGCATTTCCATCTGAATCTTTTCTCCTGTTAGGATATTCTGGATTATCTCTCACTAGATTTCTACTGATGGGGTGACATGACCATTAGGATCATCTGGACAACATCTCCATCACAACAACTTCTTCCATCAGGACATTCCAGGCAGCATTTCCATCTGAACTTCTCCTGTTAGGACTTTATGGATACCATCGGACTTTCCAAGTATCATTAGCACCTCCTAGTCAGCATCTCCATTCTTCTCCCAAGAAAACGTTCTGAACAGAATCTCTACTCCCAAAACTCTTGAGCTCATGGTGTATGCAATTGCTGGTGGATCTACTTCAAGTGTTACCCCTGAGACCAACAACTCAAGAACTCATGCAAAGCCACAAGATGTGAAATCAGGCTTCCCATTATGGAAGATTTGTGAAGATGATGAAGTGGAGGAAGAGAAGAGGAGTGTGGACCTCAGGGCACAAGGCACAAAAGAAATGTAATGTGCCTTTGGGCTGAAATCCAGGTACTAATCCCAATGAGAATAGGGTCATTCAGCTAACTGCATCATGGTACTCAATGTCTCATCAATTTGGGGCATTGGAACAACATCTGGAACTTGTAGCTGAATGACCCTATTTAGTTCATTTCTTTCCTCCATCCACCCAAAGCCATTAACCTTCTGTCAATAGTAATAGATATAAAGAAATCCAGTATCATCTTTGAGACTAACTGGTTTATTCTACTGTAATGTTTCACGGACTCCAGTCTACTTTATCAGATGAAATGGACAGGAGTCCATTAATGCTTCTGCTAGAATCAACCAGTTAGTCCCAAACTGGCTGCTGGATCTCTTTATGTCTTCTTATTCTAAAAGAGACTAATATATTTCTCTCTCTCACTGCTCCTGCGATGATGATAAATGTTGACTCACAGTGAGAGGAGCTGAGGGGATTTTAGGTACCTCCACAGATAATCTAAGCTTGCAAGGAAATTAAAAAGAGCAAGGGGTATGGGACACTGCCCCTTTCCCATCCTGGCACCCTTTAGATGTTTTTGTATGGCTTCAAGACCTTTTTGATTTATGGCAGTCCTAGGGCCATAAGACCAGCATGGCTGTGCTGGGTAAGGATGATAGGCTCTGTAGCCCACCTCCATAAATCCATATTGGGTTGGAAACATGATCATACCACTGGAGATGAGCAAGGACCTAGTCACTGTGGAGGGCATAGAATCATAGAATCATAGAAATGTAGAGTTGGAAGAGACCACACAGGCCATCCAGTCCAACCCCCTGCCATGCAGGAACACCCTCAAAGCACTCCCGACAGATGGCCATCAAGCTTCTGCTTAAAAGCCTCCAAGGAAGGAGACTCTACCACACTCTGAGGCAGCAGATTCCACTGCCAGACAGCCCTGACTGTCAGGAAGTTCTTCCTGAGGTTCAGGTAGAATCTCCTTTCCTGCAGCTTGAATCCATTGCTCCTTGTCCTGGTCTCTGGAGCAGCAGAAAACAAGCCCTCTCCCTCCTCTACGTGGCATCCCTTCAAATATTTAAACATGGCTATCATGTCCCCTCTTAACCTTCTCTTCTGCAGGCATGGAACAGAGGGTGTGTCACACTGTTGTACAGGGAAACTTGGATGGTGTGAGGTATGCAATGAAAACAGGTGGATAGGGAAATTGAGTTCTAAGATGATGCCTGAATTTGAGCAGGCTGCCCCATGTGGATGTGGTTGTGGCTTACTTTACCTAAGGCCAGGCCTGCGAGTAGATAGGCATGGCTCTCACAAAAAACGAGGTTAAGGTGTCTCGAAAGAGTAGCAAATTCGTCACTATTTCGCTATATCTTTACTGGAGGCATTGGGCGGATTTTCACCCTTGTGGACCCAAATGACTTGGATTCCCTTCCTTATTCTGGTACCTCCGACAGGCCTTCCCAGACTAGCATTTCCATCGCCTCCCATCTACGGCCTTGCTGCTTTACTAATAGTAATTGATGGATTGTTAATTGCTGTGTATTTTAAGGGGTTGGTTTAGGTGGGTGGGTGGGTGGGGAGGAAAGGGTATGTTTTTAATGTATTTTAATGTCTTTTAATGAATAATGTATTTCATGTGGTTCGCCGCCTCGATCTATGTGGAGAGGCGGGATACAAATAAGTTTGATGATGATGATGATGATGAAGGCAGATGTCCTGGGGGGATTCAGGACCCGACGACGAGGACGGTGTTTGGTTTTATTGCAATAAGGCCTCTCTCGCGTGGAGCGAGGATGCCAGCAATCAGGACAGCCTCGTGCGCCTTTGCGTGTGGTCGCACGCCCGTGGGGGCCGATAGGTGACGTCCCAGTGAACAATTTCCGCGTGGGAACCTGGCTGGGCGAGATATTATTGGGAGAGAGACAGGCGCGCCCTAGGAGAAAACTGCAGGGGGAAGCAACTGAACTAACTCTTGCGGTGGGAGAGGTGGATGAGAACGGAGCCAATCGACGCGGACGGACCTGCCGTTTCCCCGCGAGGACTCGCGTGGGCGCCGTCACGCGTGGGACTGAACGTGCCCACGAGAGAAAGCTTCCGAAACCCGCGTGGAAGGCTGTAACGGGGCTGGGGATGGCGTAGGGGATCGAGCAGAAGGGCTCAAGCGAGAGAGGGCCAGGGCTCGGGGCAGTGGCTTTCTCGGATGACACCTCCCGAGGCGGGGAGGATGGGAGCTGCAGTCCAAAAGACCAACTTTCCCCAAAGCGGTTCAGTTAGAGAAGAGCGTCTTTTCCCCTCTTTGGCCATTTCCGCACTAGCCTGTGATAGCGCGAGATTCCACTTTCAACCTCTTGCCTGGGGTTTGCAGTTTCGGGAGGGGCCGGCCGGCCCCTCCCGAAACTGCAAACCCCAGGGTTCCAGAGGAGGTTGAAAGTGGAATCATCGCGCTATCACAGGCCAGTGCGGGGGAGCACGGGCTTGCGGGGGGGGGTAGACCCAAGGGGGCGCCGAGGAGAGGCTCCCACCCGTGGCCCCCTCCCGCTCCCTCCGCGCCTGACCGGCCTTCCCGTCCCCGCCCCGAGCCGGCGAGTGGCCGTGGCGGGCGGAGCTTCCTCGCGCGGGGCGCTTGCTGCTCCTCTCCGGAGCCGTCGGACCCAGCCACGTCCGCACTAGCCCGTTATAGCGCCATGATTCCACTTTCAACATCCTACGGAACGCTGGGGTTGGCCGCTTAGGGAGGGGCCTCAGAGGCCCTTCCCTAAACTGTAAACCCCAGGATTCCGTAGGATGTTGAAAGTGGAATGATCGCGTTATAACAAGCTAGTGCGGATATCTCGCTTCCTTTCTCCTTGCAAAAGCAGGGCCCGGGCAGAGGAGGAGGAGGGGGGGCGGCGGCGAGGGGGGCCCCGATCCGCCTCCTCGGCCGTCGCCGCGCCCCTCTCCATCCTTCCCCGGCCCCCCGCGGCGGGGATGAGCGCGCCCCCCGCTGGGGCCGTCCTGGAAAGACGCCGCCGCCGCCTCCTCTTCTTCTCGGTCGTCTTTGCTCCCCAAGATGCCCCCTCCGCTGCGATCGGCCCCGGCCGGCGCCTATAAAACCCGCCGGGGTCCGGGCGGCGAGCAGAGGGGAGGGCGGTGACCACTCCTCCGGGCTCCGGGCACCTCCTGCCAGCACCGCCGCCGCCGCCGCGATGACCCTCCCGCTTCGGACGCCGCCGCCCCGGCTCGCCCTGCTCCTCCTGCCGCCCCTCCTGGTCCTCGCGGGGCCCGGGCCCGGCTCCCCCGGCCTCCCCCGGGCCCCGAGAGCCCTCCTGCCCATCCAGCCCGAGTCGGCCGACCCGCTCCTGCCCTCCAGAGGGGCGCCAGGTAGGAGGAGGAGGAGGAGGAGGACACGCGTGGGAGGGCGCGGGGCGGGGGCTCCTGCGGGGGAGGGGGCGAAAATGCGGGGCGCTGCCCGGCCGAAGCAGAGGGCCGACCCTCCCTCCGTCCCCCCGTTTGCCAGCGTTGCTGGAACTCGTCCCCACCGAGACCGCGATCTCTTTGGCGGGGTTCGCCTCCGCTCGGGAGAACTTGCGCCCGATCCTTTTCTTGCGATGCTTTCGCTCGAGGCTCCGCGAAAGTCGTAAGGAGAAATGCGAGGACCGAAGGAAAAGGGCGTTTGGGGGGCAGAGTTCTTTTCTGAAGCCCCACATCTTGCTCGCTTTTGCAAGGTGGAGAACGGTACGCCCTCGCTTGGAAAAAAAGAAGAGGGAGGTGCGACTAGGGCCATTTCCGCACTAGGCTGTTCTAGCGCGATGATTCCACTTTCAACCTCCTCTGGAATCCTGGGGTTTGCAGTTTCGGAGGGGCCGGCCGGCCCCTCCCGAAACTGCAAACCCCAGGATTCCAGAGGAGGTTGAAAGTGGAATCATCGCGCTAGAATAGCCTAGTGCAGAAATGGCCCAGGCTTTGAATTCCCCCCCAGCCCCTGTCTGACCTTGGGCAAGTCACACTCTCTCAGCCTCAAGAGGAAGGCAAAGGCAAACTCCCTCTGAGCAAATGCGTGCCAAGAATCTCCTCTGGCCTGCTTGCCTTAGGATAACCGGAGTCTGAAAACAACTTGAAGGCAACCCACAACAGCCACTGGATCTTTCCGCCACCATCCCTGCCGCCCCGCCTTGGCACAGCTGCCCGGGTCACAGTGGTGGTAGCCAGGAGTTATTTTAAAAGTGGCCGGAGGGCTCAGGAATGGGCAGGCAGGTTGTCCTTCGTTTTGCCCGTTGGCAGGTACTTGCAGGAGGAGGTGAAATTCATTATCATTGACACTCCTCTTACAGGCACCATGGTGGATGTGTCCTCCCTCTGTTCAGAGGAACTTACTCCCGAGTAAGCGTGCACAGGAAAGATTGTATTTTTCCCCCAAAAAAGGCTCAGCTCCAATCATTGCCCTCACATGTATTTAGTTCATGATCATTTAGCACACTTTTGATTGGTAATGTCCGAGGAAACTCAACCACAGAGCAGGCTTGGTGGTTCAATTTTGCCAGATCATTTTTTGGTTTGCAGGTGGGGAGGGCTCAGTCCTCTAGCCTAGTTTGGGGGAACTTGTTCCCTGTTCTGCGCTCCATGGTTGCAGCAGTGGGGTGTCCATCTGGTTTATATTTGATTATTTTCAGCCACTTTGGGGAGTGGCAAGAGGGAAGATGAGGGATACTTGGGAAGCCCCCTTGACTGCCCTACTGGCACTGCCCAGCTCTGGTTCTTTAAGGGAACATTTATGGGGCACTCACAGATGGGCAGGCTGCCTATTTTGGTGCCAACCATGGAGTAGCAAAGTGGAGAGGGAGAGGGGAACAAGCAGAGGAATGCCCGGTGTGCATGAATGGGATTAGAATAATAGAATCGTAGAGCTGGAAGAGGCCAGAAGGGCCATCAAGTCCAACCCCATTCTGCCATGCAGGAAGACACCGTCAAAGCACTCCCGACAGATGGCCATCCAGCCTCTGTTTAAAAACCTCTGGAGAAGGAGACTCCACCACAGTCCAAGGCGGTGTATTCCACTGTTGAACTGCTCTTACTGTCAGGAAGTTTTTCCTAAAGTTTAGATAGAACCTCCTTTCCTGATGTTTGAAGCCATTGCTCCTTGTCCTAGTCTCTGGAGCAACAGAAAACAGGCTTGCTCCATCTTCCATATGTCATCCTTTCAAATATTTAAGCATAGCTATCATGTCTCCTCTTCACCTTCTCTTCTCCAGGCTAAACATACCCAGCTCCCTAAGGGCATAATTTTTAGGTCTTCTACCATTTTGGTTGCCCTCCTCTGAACACGTTCCAGCTTGTCAATATCCTTACTGAACTGTGGTGCCCAGAATTGGGGTCAAATGTGTGGTTGTGAGAGAGAGAGAAAAAGAGAAAAAGGAAGAGGGATGTCAGTGTGGTCCAGTCTGGCTTGAGCACTGGACAAGGACTCTGGGAGAATAGGGTTCAATCCCTATTCAGCCATGGAATCCACTGCCTTAGAAGAAGCCAATGGCAAACCTTCAGAATTTATTCTTAGAATAAATTTTGCCAAAAAATAAAAAATAGCAAGTCAGAATTGTCTTGAAGTCATGTAATAACAACAATACCAGTATGCAGCAGAGCAGAGGTAAAGGAATATACAGTGTACACCATCTATGAATCAGATTTGGGTGTATGTGAGACAGAGAAATAAAGAGAAAGGGAGGCAAGAATGCCAGAATGCAACAGGACAGGAGCAGATGGCATCCAAGACAAATCACATCACAAAGGAAAAAATTGTCAGTGATAGAGAATCCCACCAGCCCTGCCAGGGCTAATTCCCTGCTCTCTCACCCATCTGATATTAGGTTTTGGATGTCTACACCTTTGGAGCTGTGCAGGACTTGGAAAAGTTATGTTATTTGACTACAGCTCCCAGACTGGGAGGGTCTGGGAGTTCTAGTGCAAAAATCAACTTTCCCAAATTCTGGATTGCTGTGGGACAGCAGGAGCATCAAGCAAGATGTGTTTTGAGATGCATTTGGAGCATTGCCCTTTCCTTTGCTCCCCCATGCGTTTCCACTTATTATAATTATTTCATTTTAACTGCCTCTCAACATGACAGTGTTCCCAAAGATACTCACAATGAGAAACACACCATTTTGTCTCAAAAGAATCCTCTAGCGTCTTAAAGACTAACAATTTTACTGAAGCGTGCGCGTTCCTAGACTACAGAATATTGCAGCTTAATTTCTAAACAAATGAGAAAAAAAACAGTAAGAGAAGCAACGTAAGAACAACAAAAGCAATTATTCAATAAATATTTAGAACTTGAGTTAAATCCAGGATCTGGTGAATAAGTGATAGAATGAATGCTTCTCTGAGTACGTGATGACTTCCTTTTCTCTACAGCCATACTCTCTTTCTTTACAACCAAATAATGATCTCTGATCGATCAGTAGTTAAGAAAGGGGACATAGGACTGGAATACAACTCTGGAGACCAGGGTTCAAATCCCTGCTTAGCCAGGGGTAGCCTTGTGAGAGTCACACTCTCTCAGCCTCAAGCAAAGGCAAACCCCCTCTGAACAAATCTTGCCAAGAAAACCCTGTGACAGGTTTGCTTTAGGTTTGCTATAAGTTACACCATTTCTGCACTAGGCTGTTATAGCGCGATGATTCCACTTTCAACCTCCTATGGAATCCTGAGGTTTGCAGTTTAGGGAGGGGCCGGCAAAACCCAGGATTCCATAGGAGGTTGAAAGTGGAATCATCGTGCTATAACAGCCTAGTGTGGAAATGGCCTTTGAACTGACTTGAAGGCACACAGCAACAGTGGATGTGAAAACAGTGAGGCATCGTTCCTATTTGATTCCCATCTCGGTCATCTTGTTCACGTTACCCTCCTGCCTTTCTTTCCTTGGAATTTTAGATGGGGATGCACCTCAAGGCTGAAGCTTGTCTCATCTTCCCTCCATCTATACTTGGGTGGCGCTGTGAACAGCTAGCCATAAACACAGGGGCATGCCGACAGGACACGGGACCTGAATTTTATTGGGCTTTCTAACTAGAACAGCCCCATTGAATCAATGGGATTTACAGAAATGTTACGTCATCGTTCAAACAGTTCATTTGGTGGGTCTGTTCTAGTTGGGAGTACCAATAAGAAACAGGCCCTAGACAGCTACAACCTCTTACTCAGGTTTTATAGGTTGGGAGTAGCTAAGAAGCATGGGTTTGAATGGAGTGTGTGTGTGTGTGTGTGTGTGTGATTGAAAAGTTGGTGAATCATTCTTGAAAACATGAAGTGCTGGGGGCTAAGGCTGTAATCCTGAGCACACTTACCTGGAAATAAAACCTAGTGAACAAAGGGAACCACAGACTCTTAGGCCCTTTCCACAACACACCTTTTCTCGGCACTGGGGTGTGGGGATTGCGCGAGCAGCCTCCAGCGAGAGGCTCTCACGTCCCCGCTGCTTCAGCTCTGCACAAGCTGCCTACTCCAGAGCAGGCAGCGCGAGAGCCCTGCCTCTTCCTTCTGCAACGCAGCCTGGGAGTTTCCCAGGCTGCGCTGGGGCAGGAAGCACGACTACCACAGCTCTGGAGGATCCGCACGCACAGCAAGTGTGCACAGGGCCCTGGAGCAATGCACAATTGTGCACCATTTTCGGCTGAAAGCCAAAAATGAAAAAGTGTGCGAGCGGCACCTGTCCTACCCTGGAGCATCGCGCGATTCTGAGTGCATTGTGCAGATCACTCCTCACAATCACACAATGCTCCAGGTGCC
The DNA here is from genome assembly GCA_948474755.1 of Ctenosaura bakeri. Classification (NCBI taxonomy): domain Eukaryota; kingdom Metazoa; phylum Chordata; class Lepidosauria; order Squamata; family Iguanidae; genus Ctenosaura; species Ctenosaura bakeri. Next base: position 234,854 of record CAOLHI010001676.1, read on the forward strand.
CTTTCGCATGGCAAATGCCGTGCGAAAAGGGCCTTAGACTGGACAGATCTGTGAGGGATACCTGGTCCAATCCCCTGCATTTAATCATTAAAGGGGGAATGCACTCTGTGTGTGGCTAGAAGCACTCTTGTCACTGTTGCTGCTTCACATGAAAACAACTTTGAAGGGATTAAAGTGTTGGTGTCATAACCTGCAGGACAGAGCTGAGCGGGCCAGCCAAAACTCCCATGATTTAAGGAGGCATTTTATGTGGGGCAGGGGGCACAAGGCAAATCAAGTGAGGAAGCCAAATGAAATGAAGAAGCCAAAGAGTCTCCCTTATCCACAGCTTGCCACCAGGGGGCAGGGGCTGGGAGTGGAATGAAACCAAAGCTCAGTGATAAGACCCATGTATCGTATGCAGAAAATTGTCTAGTTCAATCCTTGGTGTCTCCAGGTTTGTTTGTTTTTTAAAAAAATAACTTTAAGAATCAGGTAGCAGCAGCAATGAAAAGCCTTGATAGAAACACTGGAGAATTGCTGTTCAGCCCAGACAAATAAACAGTTCTATTTGACATAAGGTAGCTTCTTATCTCCTTGTGTATCAGCATGGCATAGTACAATGCTAGAAGGCTGCCAAGGTTGCCTAGGGAAGGTTTCATGCAACAGGTTTATGAAAGATCTCAGCCAAGCAGGCAGCTGGTCTGTACTGGGCAAGATGGACCAAGGCATAAACTGACCCAGGAATCCCCTGAACTAACTCTCTAAGGGCCTTTCCACACTTATAGTGCAATTGTTCCGCTTTTAACATCCGGTGGAATTCTGGGGTTTGTAGTTTACTGAGGCCAAAGCGCACTCTGGCTGAAAATTCTAAACACCCCTCCCTAAACTGCGGCCATATCCGCACTAGCCTGTTATAGTGCGATGATTCCACTTTCAACATCCTCTGGAATCCTCGGGTTTGCAGTTTTGGGAGGGGCCGGGAAAGTGGAATAATAGCACTATAACAGTGTAGGGCAGAAATGGCCTAAGATATTGGTAACAAACAGGTAATGATACTTGAAACAATACGTACTTTTTATACATATAACAAAATGCTATTTGCTTTGTAACAATGTGAATACAAATAAATAGTACAACAATGGAAATGTAACAAAATATTATGACATTTTTTAATAGTGTGAATGCAACAATTCAGTTGCAGCAATGTGAATACAGCAAAACATTATAGCATTTCCACATTGTAGCCTATTAATAAACATGCTGTCATTTCTATCCATAGCCCATATACTCATCTACAAAAAGCATATCAGTATAATTCTGGTCCTTATCACTATTTAGGCAACAGCATTCCTCATCCACTGTGTTGCAGAACATCCAATGGTCCATTGGCCAGTAAAAGTATATTAACACATCCAGAAGCAGCAGAGATAAACAGCTTGTTATGAGAGTAATAGTAGAGAAGGATATTTCCTCCCAGGCAATTATTGCACTGTGTCGTTCCCTGAAAATGACCTCCTCAGCTCATTTAATAGTAAAAGTCTGTTTCGCTCGTGTCAAAGTACATAAGAGGCAACCATTCTCTCCTTCCTTTGACAGTGCCTGTAACTGAAGGGAGTCAATGGGAACACTGTTGCCTAAATAAATATTCATAAAGACCAGAATTATATTGATGGACTTTTCACATTTTATAGATGAATATATCAGTCAGTCAGTTTTATTGTATTTGACTAAAAGCTGTTACAAATTCAGTTAAAAAGCAATAAAACCAGTGTAAAAGTGTATACATTTCTGCAGGGATGTCATGTCGAGGAGGGAGCGGGCTTGTTTCCTGCTGCTCCAGAGACTAGGACGAGGAGCAATGGATTCAAGCTGCAGGAAAGGAGATTCCACCTGAACCTTAGGAAGAACTTCCTGGTGGTCAGAGCTGTGTGACAGTGGAATATGCTGCCTGGGAGTGTGGTAGAGTCTTCTTCTTTGGAGTTTTTTAAGTAGAGACTGGATGGCCATCTGTTGGGAATGCTTTGATGGGTGTTCCTGCATAGCAGGGGGTTGGACTGGATGGCCCCTGGGGTCTCTTCCAACTCTACAATTCTATGATATATATCAATATAAGATATTAAATCAAAGAATCCCCAGCATAATCTACAGCAATCTCTTTCAAGGAGCTGCCGCAAATACTTTTAGCAGCTTTGGCAAATAAGGCTGTTTTATATGTAACCTGTGGATCACAATCTGAGAGCAGCCAGCAGAGTTGTGTATAAGGGGTCTCACCTTAGAATGATGCCAAAGTATGTCCCAAAAACCTCTTTCTGGGATTTTGATAAAAGGGGCAAAAGAGTAGGTAATGTATAATATCGTCTACTTCACCCGTGCCACAAATGCATACCCTTAAATGTCTAGAATATTTCTGTACCTACCATCTAGAACAGACGTTGGCACAGTTTGAAAACGAAATTCTGTGAATGCAGTTCTCAGAGAGGAAAAAGTGAGTATATGTAAGTATTGAGCTCTCAAATGATTGGATTTCACCAGATGTCACCAGTGTGAAAACTCTGAACTTTTGATTAAACCTAAATCCTGCTCATTATCCAGCTTGTAAATGTATAGATGAGTATATGAACTATGGATATATATGACAGCCTGCTTATTAATAGGCTGTAATGAGAAAGTGCTGTAATATTTTGCTGTATTCACATAGCTACAATGTAATTGTTGCATTCACATTGTTAAAAATGTCATAATATTTTGTTATATTTACATTGTTGTACTGTTTATTTGTATTCACATTGTTACAAAGATAGTAATATTTATTTATAATAATAAGTATTTATTATTTCGATCTGCATTACCTGTTTGCTATCAGTATCTTTGTAAGATGGACCAATAGTCTGACTTGGTGGGATATGATGTTTTCAGGGATGTTCATGACCATTTTGCCCTTGCAGGCTGTTCTTTTGGAGGAAGATTCTATGCCTTGGAGGACTCATGGCATCCTGATTTGGGGGAGCCCTTTGGCATCATGCACTGTGTGGTTTGCTCCTGTGAACCAGTAAGTATAACATTAAGCATCTTTCTTCCTCCTCTCTTTCCTCCTCCTCCTCATTTTCTGAAGGCTGGTGGGAGCTTTCTGTAGAACTTCAGAGCATCTTTAATCTTCTGGGTTGGTTCTTGGGGAATGTTTGGGGAGAGAGGTCTCTATGCCCTCCCACCCTAATAGCAGGGCATGGTACACACTGAACCAAAGATCTGATAGGTTCTTATGCACCTGCATTGGCGGTTGCAGGCTTCCATGACAGTGAGGCTGTGAATCCATCCCAGGTTTAGTATTTGGGAAAGCTCCTTTAAAGTTCAGAGTAAAACCCAGAAGTAATTCACTGCCCTACTGACTTGGAAGGTACTCGCACAACTGCACATCTGATAAAGTCAGTTGCAGTCCGTGGAAGCTGATGCCAAGGAAAACAGGTTAATTTTCAAGGTGCCTCAAGGCTCTTTCTTGTTATTTTTACTGTATGGACTGAAATGGCTGCCTTGCCTTATCAAAGGCTGAACCAAAGGCCATTTCCGCACTAGGCTCTTATAATGCTATTATTCCACTTTCAACATCCGATGGAATCCTGGGGTTTGCAGTTTCTCCATACGCTATGGAGAAGAAGCAATCCAATTAATCCCTTCCAGTTTGTGCATCTCCATGAAGACCAATAAAATAAAATAGTAAATAAATAAACCAACAGAGTTTTGATAGGAATCAGGACAGGCCTGAGATATTTTGTGATGTAAGGCGAACTAGGAAAAAGGCAAATGCCCTCCCCATTTACATGGGTCAAAGCGCATACAGCCATCGAAATTATTTGGGTACATGAAACGCTAAATTCCAGAAGCACCTCCTTCCATCATTAAAAATATTATAATAAAAATGGGAATAGTTAGTAATTTAGTAGAGAGCCAGCATGGCATAGTAGTTTGAGCACTGAATTACAATGCTGGAGACCAGGGTTTGATTTCCCGCTTGGCCATGGAAACCCTGACTTATGATGACCCTAGGGCAAACCTATCACAGGGTTTTCTGAGGTTGAGAGTGTGTGACATGCACAAGGTCATCCAGTAGGTTTCCCTGTGCAAATAGAGAATCAAAGCCTGGTTTCCCAGGGCATAGCCCAATGCTCAAACTGCTATGCAACACTGGCTCTCTTAGGCAATTTCCACACTAGGTTGTTATAGTGCGATGATTCCACTTTCAACATCCTCTGGAATCCTGGGGTTTGCAGTTTCGGGAAGGGCCGGCTCGCCCCTCCCGAAACTGCAAACCCCAGGATTCCAGAGGATGTTGAAAGTGGAATCATCGCACTATAACAGGCTAGTGCGGAAATGGCCTTAGATTTATACTGCACTCTCCTGCTTGGAAGCTTGGCAGGTCCTCAGTTCTGATGTTTAGATCTTTGTGTGAAGGAATTAGACTAGAGCTTGAAGGAACTCTAGGAAGTGAAACTAGAGTTAATAGGGTACAGTCAGGGAGCAAAATAAACATTTTAAATGGAACAAGAAGAACTATCTGAAGAGTTTGGCACAGGACAGAACTTTGCAAGGAAAAAGTGGGATATCACGGTTTTCTGTACAGAAGCACTGGATAAGAGTGAGGAACAAGACATCCTGTAAGATGCTGTTGGACTTCACCTCCCAGTTGTCCTAGCCAGCATAGTCGATGCTGACAGGTAATGGCAACACACAGAGGTTTAAAGATTTAGGTCGCCATAAGGTGGGTTATCAAAATAGTTCAAGGTTTTCTAGACTTTGGCTCGGTCATTAATCAGATGCTCCACCACAGTCAGGAAGTCAGAGAAAGGCTAAGATTTGGAAGGTCAGCTATGAAGGAACTAGGTGAGATCCTCACATTTAAAGATATACCAAAGTCAGACTCATCCTTGCCATAGTGTGTGTGATTTCTGTGTATGGCTCTTAAAAATGAACAGTGAAATAAGCTTACAAGAAGAGAATTAACTCATTTGAAATGTGCTGGAAGAATCATAGAGTTGAAAGTGATCCCACGGGCCATCAAGTCCAACCCCTTGCCACACCAAAACATTCCTGACAGATGATCATCCAGCCTCTGTCTAAAAACCTTCACACCCCCAAAGAAGGAGACTCCGCCACACTCCAAGGCAGTGTATTCCCCTGTTGAACTGCTCTTACTGCCAGGAAGTTCTTCATAATGTTTAGATGGAGTCTCTTTTCCTGAAGTTTGAGGCTAATGCTCTGTGTCCTAGTCCCTGAAGCAGCAGAAGGCAGGCTTGCTCATCCTCCATATGACATCCCTTCAAATATTTAAACATAGCTGTCATGTCACCCCTTAATTTTATTTTCTCCAGACTAAGCATACCCCAGTTCCCTAAGCCTATCCTCATATGGCATGGTTTCCAGGCCTTCTACCATTTTGGTTGCCCTCCTCTGGACATTTTCCAGCTTGTTGATATCCTTCCTGAACTGTGGTGCCCAGAATTGGACACAGTCTTCCAGTTGGGGTCTGACCAAAGCAGAATAGAATGACACTATGATAATATTCAGCAAAAGGGAAGCCAGTAGGAAAAGAGGAAGACTGCATTACAGATGGATAGACTCAATCAAGGAAGCCATGGCTGTGAATTTGCAAGACATGAGCCAACTGCCCTATTGTAAAAAAGTGATTAAATTGGAAAAGTGTATTAGAAAATACACAGTATATTTATCTATGCAGCTGTTCTCTACAGGGGTTCAGAGTCTCAGAATCCCTAGATGGTGCTGTTGGCCTATATCAAAATACAGGAATTTTTCTGTCACCCACATACTTTCTCAATGTTCGTGCTGAATCGGAAGCTCCTCCTTCTAACTGGTGACTGGTAATCTTATAACTGATGAGTACTGCTAGCCTTAAGTAATCATCTTATTGAAGAAGGCACTTTATGAACAAAGTAGAAGCTGCAACAAAATGTTGCAGCACATACATCCTTCCTAAAGGAGGTATCAGGGATTCACTCCAAGTAGGGCATTCTGTGCTCCCGCTCTGTTCATCTAACTTTCTCTTCCAACTGTCATGCAACAAATCATGGCCACTGAGAATGCTCAGGCCTCATTACACTGGGGTTTGCTGGGGTGGGGGGAGACTTAAAGAGTTTTGAAAACTTACATTTCTGCAAGCTTCAGCTAATACCTCTCTCTTATTACTTGGTATGGGCCCATTTTGGCTACAATCCTGTTGGCACTCACCACATTCAGTTTGCTGTTACAATGAGAGGTGGTTTGCTATCATTTTCTGTCCTAGTAATTCTCAAATTACATGCACCAAGGTATACTGTCTGGCTGCAAGAGGACTGCTGGAGTGCTGCAATCAGAGCTTAACAGTTACTTTTGAGGATCACAGCTTCCAAAATTCTCCAGCCAACATAGCTGAGCTGCGCTGATTGGGGTTTTCTGGTATTTGCAAAGTAAAGCAACTTTTCTGAGAACAGGGAACAAACATTTTACAATGGTTCCATGCCTCCAAAAAGTCTTTCTACAAAAGAGTTTTCCCACTGAATCTCTGCATGATTTGTTGCCGAGAACCTCCATCCAGTTAGCCTTTCCTAGGTAACCCAGCCTTTCTTGGGTTATCAAAGGAAACTGAGCCATTAAATCCTTTCTAAATGTCCAGAAGGGGCTGACTGTTGCATTTCTGTATGTCTCACTGCTCTGAGCTTGCCTCCTCCCTGCCATGGGCAACAGGTAGAGCATTCGGGGAGTGAAGGTTCCGAAAAGTCACTTTTCCCAGCTCTGTTTTGGATGCCTCAGAATTCATCAAAAGCAAATGTGGGTATCTCTTCCATGCTTTTTTAAAACTGCCTTTCCTGAAGGGTAAACATTTACCTCCCAGTTTCAGCATTAAGGGGCAAAGAGAATCTATTTCAGCAATCAGAAATTTAAGAAAGTGCTGGAGATCTGATCATAGACTACTCACTGTCTTGTGTTCGGTGTTCTCTGAGAGAGGCTCAAAAATCCATGTAGCATGATGCATGCAAATGGGGTTTTTCGTCATCTCTTGGCTTCACAATCCCTCCTCCATCCTACATATACTTGCACATTTTTTCTCATTTTCATAGAATCACAGAATCATAGAAATGTAGAGTTGGAAGAGACCACGGACCATCCCGTCCAACCCTCTGTCATGCAGGAACACCCTCAAAGCACTCCTGACAGATGGCCATCAAGCCTCTGCTTAAAAACCTCCACGGAAGGAGACTCCACTACACTCCGAGGCAGCACATTCCACTGCCGGACAGCCCTGACTGCCATATATAATTTTTTATGCCATATAGAAATCTCTCAAATCTTCCCTGCTTAATCTTACAAATACAAAACTGTAGTGTTGGTAGGTACCCAGATGCCATTTCCGCACTCTCTTACAGTGAGATTATTCCACTTTCAACATCCTGTGGAATCCTGGGGTTTGCAGGGCTGGCCCCTCCCTAAACTGCAAACCACAGGATTCCATAGGATGTTGAAAGTGGAATAATTGCACTATAAGAGTGTAGTGCGGAAATGGCCTCAATATCTAGTTCTGCCAGTGCAAGAATCCATAGCTAACATCTCCTAGACAGGTAGCCATCCAGTGTCTGCTTAAAAACCTCCGACAAAGGAGAGTCTACGGCCTTCAGAGACAATCTGTTCTGCTGCCATCTGTTACCATCAAAAAGTTCTTCTTATTGTCTAGGTGGTATATCTTTCCTTACAATTTGAATCCCTTGATTCATGTTCTAGTCTCAGGAGCAGTGAAAAACTAGGCTTGCTCGATCTTTCACCAGACATCCCTTCAGATATTTGAAGAATGGCTGTCATACTAATTCTCAGCCTTTGGTTCTCCAAGCTAAACATGTCCAGTTCTGTCACCACCCCTTGCAGGGCTTGGGTTCTAGACCCATCTTGGTCACCCTCCTTTAGCTATATTCTAGGTTGCCACTATCCTTGTCAAATTTTAATGCCCAGAACTGAACACAGAACTCAAGATCTATGCGTCAGCAGGAATCTCAGAATTTGGCTTTGGATTCAGATTTTATCTTTTTCCAAGCACTGGTTGAATTATCTTGAGCAAGTTCTTGACCTTGTGTCAGAATTTGGAAAGCTTACTTTTAGGGACTACAGACCTTGAAATCCATTAGCAGCCTTTCTGGCAGAGGGAATTCTGGAACTGTAGTCCAACAAGTAACTTTCCTAAGCTCTCTTCAGCTATGACTTGCCACTAGCAAATAGGACATCTTAGTTGACTTGCCAAACATGGCTAGATGAAACACACACAGCCACATCTTTGTCACCTTGTTCGATTGTCAGTGCCTGTTCATTGCTTTGTTGTTGTTGTTGTTTTCAGTTCAGAGACAGTTGGTGGCTCTCATTTCAGAGGGACAGTGAATCCACTCTAAGTTTTGGAGAGCTTTAAAGAAGCTGTCCAGGGTCCTGAACCTAACTGGAAGATAACATTCAGCACCATAGATAGTTCCTTTAAGCCCTAGACTATAACCCAGACAGAGTGGACTCATGACTCCACTGCCATCGGAGCCACTAGCCACAATGGTGTAAAGTTGCTGTGTATATTAGTTATATGATATAGTTACAGTGATATATATAATATATAATAATATATATTAGAGTTATATGTATGTGGTTGGCTCCAAACTTAGGCTTTTTCTGCACTATGCTGTTATAGTGCTATTATTCCACTTTCAACACTCTATGACATTCTGGTGTTTGCAGTTTAGGGAGGGGCATTTAGAATTTTCATCCAGAGAGATCTTGGGCCTCAGTAAACTACAAAGCCCAGAATTCCACAGGATGTAATAGCACTACAACAGTGTAGTGCAGAAAGGCCCTTAGTCACACTTAGAGTAGGCTCATAGAAATAAATGTCAGATGATTCCCAGTTAGTTTCAGTCCCATTGAATTCATGCTCCAAGAATGTCTGAATCTGGATCCACCTGATCATGTCTGTTTATATTGATCCTTTGAGTAAGCTACCTTTTGTACTATTATAGTTTTTTAAAAACAGGGTATAAACTAGGACACACATCAATGACAGGGAGACATAAAAAAATTCTTCATTTGTTCTTGTAGTGCATTGCAGGAAATGTCTGTACTTTGGACTGCTTCACATGTTTCCCGTCTGCAATAGTTTAAAACACTCTGGCACACACTTGCCTGCATGATATGGTCCCAGCACAGTTTCCTGCAGTAAATCTGCCATCACTGTTTGCCTTGGTTGCAAGGAGAAGGCACCACAATCTCTTTGCTGAACAGCTAAAACTGGGTCAGTAGGGATGGGTAAGACCTTGCTTTCAGTTCATTTTTTATAAGAACTTACAGAAATTTGCAAATGTCTTTGGATTCAGGATGAAAAGAACATCAGATCATTTAAAAAAAGAAAATTGAAACCAAAATTGACAGTTTTGTTCCTCCAGATCCAGGGCTTTGAGTACTTAGGCGTCTAGGTTTGAATCTCTGCATCTTCAGCTATCTTACTATGGAACTAGTGTTGCCATCTCTGTATTTCTGAGAGGTTCCTGGTCTTTACCACCTATAGGTTATGATCCTCTCCATGGTGAGAATAGCTGTACCTGTGAAATTTGGCCTGTGCAAATAGGAGATAATTTTGTTTTCATTCTTTTTTTAAACAAATTTGCCAGTATTTGCAAACTTCATATCCAGCATGGAAGGAATGTCAGATTTAAACATTCAAATGTGACAGAAACCAAAACTCAGGGATTCTTCCGTCCAGGTGAAGGGCTTTGGGTGGCTCACTCTATAAAAATCTGGCTTTGAATTCCTAAGTGTTCATTCATCTTAGTGTCAAACAAGAGTTGCCACCTGTTTTTTGTTTTTTCCTAAGAGGCACCTCATCTTTAATACCTCTCAGGTTCAGCATGAACCTCTTTTAAATTGTTGTAAGCTGCTTTGAGTTCCAACCTAGGACAAAAGCAGGGTATAAATAAAGATGATGATGATCTCGAATGTGCTACCTCGGAGTGTGGTGGAATCTCCTTCTTTGGAGGTTTTTAAGCAGACGCTGGATGGCCATGTGTTGGGAATGCTTTGATGGGTGTTCCTGCATAGCAGGGGGTTGGACTTGATGGCCCCTGGGGTCTCTTCCAACTCTACGATTCTATGATTCTATGATTCTATGATCATCATCGTTGTCGTTGTCGCAACAACAACCATCCCCCCTGTGCTGAGAACAGCTGCACCTATCAAATTTGTCCAATTTTTTTTAATTTCAGTTCATTTTTGAAGAATTTACCAAAATTCAAAAGCTTCAGATTCTGGAGTGAAAGGACTTGAGGTGCAAAATTTACAATCCAAACTGAGTGATCGCCCTCTCCCTTTGCGGTGGTAGATGCATACCCCGCGACAGGTGATGGTTTCCATGTCAGTGGGACATTGAATCTGCTATGGATTTCAGTCTGAATTTAAAGATGCTGATTTTTTGAGGAAGGATGGAGCTTGACATCCCTTAAAGTTCACTGCCCCTCTAACCTGGAAGTCACTGGCTGTCACTGTCCACCATAGCCATTGGAAAAGCAAGTGACGGGACCAGCCCAGTTCTCTTTCCCTATGGTTTGCTCTGGACAGACCATGGGAAGAATCCCAGTTCCATTACATGGACCAGGCAGGGGAAATGGACTGGGAAAAGTCAGAACTAGTAGCTTTTCCTACCTTTGGGAAGAGGGAGGAAACCACCTTTGGCTGCTGACTCCCAGATGTTCCTCATGAACTCCAGATGTTTCCAGGTGCTGGCAAATAGAGCTGTATTGACTAACCTACTGCAGCAGCTGTGGTGGTTTTTGATACTCAGTCCAGTCAGTTTCTGAACATAGGCTAGGGACCCAGTGACATCTTATCCTTTACCTCCTTTGTGACAGCCTTGTGCTGATCTGAAGTTACACCCCAGTTCTCCAGCTCACATTTATGCTTACTTGATGCTGGGTGCTGCATGTTATTTCACAGCAAAGCATTGTTAATGGATGCCCCTTGGAGACACATACAGTTTAATGATTGAACGGTATGATTCTCACCTCCACTCTAATGCCTTCTGCAAGTTACTGAAAACCAAAAATAGAAATAGTGTCCAAATGTATCTCTTTTGGAATCTTGGATCAGTTGTGTATTTTGACCATTTTTTCTGAGCTTTGATAAAAATTCTAGAGATTATTCTTTTTAATTCAAGTATATTTTAATGGTAGGCAGGATAATTAAAATTCCTAGGGTGCTGATGCACGTGCAATCCTCCCTCCACATTTGTGGGCTTGACATTCACAAATTTGATTATTTGTGAGGCATGAGCATGCCTCCCTCCACCGTTCCCTTGCCTTTTGCCCAGGCATACATGCTTTCCTTCTCTGTGCCTAGGCAAAAAGCAAAGGAATGGGATGGGGAGCAACGTATGTGGAGAAGGAAGGGGTGTGGATGCCTGCCCCCATTTCCTTGCCTTTTGCCCAGGTGTGCCTGCCTTCCTTCTCCACGCCTGTGCAAAAGGTAAGGGAATGAATGGGAGGGAAAGGCACATGCATGCCTTCCTTTTGCATGCCTAGAGCTCTCCCTTCCCATTTGCTTGCCTTTTGCCCAGGCACAGAGAAGGAAATCACACATGTTAGAGCAAAAGGCAAGGGAATGGGAGGGGAGAGCCCTGGAAGGGAATGAGAAGAAGAGCACAAGGAGGGAAGGCATGTGCATGTGTTTCCTCTGTTGGTCACTCATGCTGGGCGGGGGGATTTATATATTTTTTTACTTTTGTGAGGATTCTGCACCACGAACCCTCGCAATAGTGGATGAGCCACTGTAATTGCATTTGCAACTCTTGATTTCCATTTTTTTAAAAAAATCACTTTCAACACAATCTGAATGCCAGGATTGTATGTTATGGGGAAGTGTTTACCCATCAGCCTTTTGAATGGGAGAACGCACACCCAGTAATAATTCCTTTAAAACTGCTGTGTTTCGCTCAGTATTCACTATCCATCTTTGGCATCCTGTTATGGATACATGATAATGAATGACAGCTGCCAAGCAATGGTATTTACTGTTTGGTGGTTGACATACATTTGGCATTTGGGCAGTATTGAACAGTTGGCATCAATTAGCATTTGACCTTTGAATGGGATATTCCAAATTCTTTGTGCTGAAGGGTATTTAATTGGCAAAATGTAAAGATAATGACTGTTTGACCATATCTGATGAATGACATGCAACAATATCAATATTTGACCCCAACAATCTCCGCAGAGCTTGGCAAAACTGCTTTTTTGGATTTCAGCGTCTGGAAGCCCACTGCCACCACCGGTAGCACTGCCAACTGTGAGGGATTCTGGGAGTTGTAGTCCAAAAAAGTAACTTTGCTGATCTCTGAAAATTTGACTTTTCATGCTGGCCACCTACAAAAACAAAACAAAAAACCTATCAATGTCCAAGAAACATTACAAACCTAAAGCGCACAAATTTTGAAGTCAAATTCCACATTCAAAATATGTATTTTGAATTCCGTACTTGACAGGTTGTATGAAAAATTTGAAGGCCCAGACTGAAAATCTTGGCATGTTTCCCAGTAATATGAAATACTTTTCTGTTTCATTTGGGGTTCTTTCATATGTTTTAACTCACCTTTCCATTTGCCACTAGGTCATTCTAACAGTACAAACAGACATCATCAAATACTTTAATGCTCCTGCAGGAGTAAATGTTCTCGTCTGAAATAGGGAAGCACAGAACTTGGAAAGTTGCTTATAAAAGGAACTGATTAATTAATTTGTAAGACGATGTTATTACGAGGAGATGAATTATTGATAAAAATATTCTAATATAGATTAAAAAAGAAGAAAAGGGGGAAAAGAGGATAGATAGATATAAGTTGATAAGATAAAAACAAATGAACTGTTTGAAGGGAGAAATGATTTTTAAAAAATTGTTAACATTTTATGGATTTTTTTAATGTTAGAGAAGAAGAGAGGTAGATTAAAGATAAGGTAAGTACAAGGCAGTAGTTTATTAATAAAGAGAAACTATTATTTAGTAGTAGCTACTAATACAGGGGTTAAATAAATATGATTAATCCTGAGTATATTGTTGGTTGGAGAGCCATATATATCTACGCTTTAGTATAATATAGTTTGGTCTTGACTTTTGTATGTATGTAATTGTATGTAATTTTTTAATGTTTGTTCTTATGTTGTTGCCCTTTTTTGTGCATTCTATGTTGTTTTATAATAAAGAAACAAAGAAAGAACTGGTGACCATTACCATTCCAAAGGCCCCCAAAGTAGTTAATTATAATTTCTAATGGCAGATTTCAAAATGTAATTCATAACTCACATTATAGAAAAGTAACTAAAACATTTGCATCAGAAGGTTACAAAGCACTGATCTGTAGTTCAGAATGCACCTAAATAGTGAGGCCATATACCCTGCCAGTATAAAAAGTAACTAAAAACAATCCTACAACAGAAGAAGTGAAGTTATACTTTATTAATTAGACTTGTAATGTAGTTATTGCAACATGAAATTAATTACAAGCAACCCATTATTTGTAACTAATTATTTTTGTGGTTTTTTTAGAAGGAACCTGTATTTAGTAAAGCAGGGGTGAGCATAATATGGCCTTGGGGCTGGATGTGGTCCCCACACCCCCTCCAGCATCTCATTTCTGACCCCACCCCAAGTAAATTAATTATTAATTATCCTTGAAAGCCCCTGGAAGGGGCACAACTGTTTACGCATGTGTGTGTCTGTGTGTCTGTGTGTCTACTGTATAAAAGCCAAAGTTTGTAAGTGAGTTTATCTGTTTGTCTGTGTCAGGCAGGTGAAGACCTCATATGATTGGCTGGGTCAGGAGAGAAAACCTCATGTGGTTGGCTGCCTCTGAAGATTCTGTGGAATCCTGAGGTTGGCAGTTCAGGGAGGGGGCCTTTAGAATTCTCAGCCAGAGAGCGCAGGCTGGTTGCTATGGAGACGAGGCCTAGCAGCCAGGAGGAGGCCAGTGTATTCCCTCAGAACCCAAACCTCTGTATGTTACCAGCTCTGAATACAGATTGGATTGGGGACTATAGGGAAAAGCTACAGATATTGGACAAGACAGTTTGGGGAATTACAGACACAGGACCTCAAGCCTGTGTATTTCAATCACATCTAATTCCTGAAGTAAGGTAAGATAATTCCTCAGGTATTTCTAACAAGTATTACCTATGAGAAAATAAAATCCCGGGCAATGCTGGTTAAATATGCTAGTCTAATATATAAAAGTCAAAGTTTGTGAGTTTGTCTGTATCAAGCAAGCAAAGATCTCATGTGATTGGCTGTGTCAGGTGAGAAAACCTCATATGATTGGCTGTCTGTGAAGATTCTATGGAATCCTGGGGTTGGAAGTTTAGGGAGAGGCCTTTAGAATTCTCAGCCAGAGAGTTCTTAGGCCTGGCCAGTTGCTATGGAGATGAGGCCTAACAGCAAGAAGGAGGAAGACAGTGTATTGCCTCAGAAACCAAACCTCTATATGTTAACAACTCTGAATACAAATTGGATTGGGGAATATGAGGAGAAGTTACAGGTAATGGACAAGGCAGTTTAAGGAATTAGAGACACAGGATATCAAATCTGTGTATTTCAACTGCATCTAATTCCTAAAGTAAGGTAAGGTAATTCCTAAGGTATTTCTAACAAGTGTTACGTATGAGAAAATAAAATCCCAGGCAATGCCAAGTAAATACACTAGTAGGTAGGTAGACAGACAGACGGACAGATATGTTAGAACACAAAATCCAAGAGAACATACACACATAACTAAATATTTACTAAGTAAACAACAAACAACTAACTAAATTAACATACTAACTACAAAACCACAAAAAGGGGAAAAGGATTACACACTTGCCATTTTTAAAAGCTTGTTATACTTCTTCAACGTTCCATTGACGTATCCATACTTAAATGATCAAATTCTCTGTCTGAAGTTATAATTGTAAAGTTTTTTTACTGCATTTATACTTATAAAATAATTACTGGTATTCTACTACTTATGTTAAATTTAGAATATTCTAATAAAAGCAGAGAAACGTTCTAAAATAATGATTCTAGCCAGGAACTACTCTTTTTAAATAGGTCACTAGGCCTCCTGCACTGTTTTAACAGGGAAAAAATTCATAGATTTTCCAAAACACTCCTCTAAGTTTTGTTTTGCTCAGTTTACTTTTTTTTTTCCTTGCAGTTTTGTTAGCCCGTGTGACCACTGGAGGCCCCCAGTGGCAGAAAACTAGCCCCCTGGCCCCCTTAGAATTGTTCCCCCCCTTGCAAAATATTTGCTAAGATAATGGCTGAGAGCCTACATTGAGGAGCTGGAGCATAACTTTATGCAAGGCACTTTTGAATTATGATGCTGGGCAATTCATTTTGCGTTGTGCATGAATCATGCATGTGTGATGTGGGCCATGCACCTCAGTGCACAACCATATTCAATGCATAATGCAGAGCAATGTGATACAGCAAGCAGGACGCGGCTTCTACTCATGACATGTGAACAGCTGCACAAATCATTGATCCACAGGCATAAGGCAATTTATTCCTGTGTATGTCACCAATAGGATGCCAGCCAGTGGCAGTGGCTTCAGGCAGATTCTATGTGAAACATCCCTGGCTTTTCTGTGCATGCTAACTGTGGCCCCAAAACACCCACAACTTATTTTAGAATAGTGCTTCCAGTGCTATCTGATGTGGGAGGTGGGCAATTTTTTGTTTTCTAATGTGCCAGGAATTGGTACCATATTTGTAGCTATTGCTTTTGACTGGTTCTTTCTTTCCTTCTTTCTTTCCTAGAAGAACAGCAGGGACCAGCAGCAGATGGCTCAGGGATGAGCACTGGTCCCTGGACTGCCACCTTAAGTAGCAGTCTGTGATGTTATGGACTTATGCTGGGAAAATATTATTTTGTTGATTAGTGGAATTAAGGGAAAGTATGATTATGTATGTGATGTATAGTCAATTTAATAGTCGATCTGTTGGAGGATGTGCTAAAAGCTGTCTAAAACTTACTTCCAGTTCCTGGCACAAGTCTAAGGCCATTTTCGCACTAGTCTGTTATAGCGCGATGATTCCACTTTCAACATCCTCTGGTATCCTGGGGTTTGCAGTATCGGGAGGGGTCGGCCGGCCCCTCCCGATACTGCAAACTCCAGGATACCAGAGGATGTTGAAAGTGGAATCATCACACTATAACAGACTAGTGCGGAAATGGCCTAAGTGTAGAAATTATGTGAGTTGACCCTCCTAATTCCAGCATGTCATCCATTCTGAGCACAAGGTTTTGGCAAATGGAGTTGGAAGAAGGATCTAAGTTGGAGGTGGGCAACTGCACAGGGGCATGGGACATTTTTTCTTCCCTGGACCCACTCAGGGGGTTGCACTAGCACATTTTAATTTGTCCAAAGGGACATGACATTACTTCCAGCTTCTGGCTATGCCTCGTCGAAGACAGTTTTTAGCACACCATCCCAACAGATTACTTACCTTATTATGTTTACTATACATCACATACATAACCACTGTTGCTGCTGTGTGCCTTCAAGTCATTTCTGATTTATGGTGACCCTAAGACGAACCTATCATAGGGTTTTCTGAGGCTAAAAGTGTGTCACTTGCCCAAGTTCACCCAGTGCATTTCCATGGCCAAGTAGGGAATTGAACCCTGATCTCTAGGATCATATAGAGTTGGAAAAGACCACATGGGCCATCGAGTCCAACCCCATTCTTCCATGCAGGAATACTTCATCAAAGCATTCCTGACAGATGGCCATCCAACCTCTGTTTGAAAAAGGAGGAAGAAGGAGACTCTACCACACTTCAAAGCAGCGTATTCCACTGTCAAAGTTCTTCCTAATGTTTAGATGGAATCTCTTCTGATGTTTGAAGCCATTGTGCCATGTCCTAATCTCTGGAGCAGCAGACAATAGGCTTCCTCCATCTTCCATATGGCATTCATTCAAATATTTAAACATAGTCATCATGTCACCTCTTAATCTTCTCTTGTCTTCTCTTAATCTTCTCTTGTCCCGGCTAAACATATCCAGCTCCTCAAGCCAATCCTCATATGGCATGATTTCCAGGCCTTCTACCATTCTGGTAGCCCTCCTCTGGACACATTCCAGCCTATCAATATCCTTTCTGAACTGTAATGCCCAGAACTGGACACAGTATTTCAGGTGGGGTCTGACCAAAGCAGAATAGATTATCACTTCCTTTGACCTAGACGCTGTACTCCTATTGATGAAGCCCAATATTCCAATGATCAAACCACTACACCGTCCCGGCTCTCATACAACCATGCTTTACCTTAATTTCTCTCATAAACACCACATTGTTTCCTTCATAGTCCAGAACATTGTACACTGCTTTAGAAGAGTTGTTAGCTGCAGCTTCTTTGGTGTCCCATGCAGATGTGGAATCACAGACTTTCGCAGAGCCCACAATACCACAGTATTACATCCAGTGGACCTTCCAATGTTTCCTTTCTTTTCTTTCCTTCTTTCCTCAGCAGAAGAATCGCCGTGGGAAGTCGATGGGCAAAGTTAGCTGTAAGAACATCAAGCGTGACTGTCCCACCCTGCCTTGCAGTGATGCCATTCTGTTGCCAGGACACTGTTGCAAAACCTGCCCCAAGGGTAAGGGTTGACCGAGCTGGGGAATCCTGTGGTTGTCTAGGACTGTGGTTCTAAAAATGTTGTGCAGGCCTTCCTGGAAAAATGCGGGCCTCATAAACACTATGGTAAAAAATGCACCATAACATGAGACTCTGGGCTTTCCTGCTCACAGAGAGGCTCAGTCTTACAGTACTGATTTCAAAAATGGAGGAGGAGATCCTTGCACATAGAAAGCTAGTATGTCAGGATGAAAACTCCTAAGCCTACTTTTCTCCTTCACTTGCTTGTTCACAGAATATTTTTGTACGAGTTGTATTGTATAAATTGGCCATAGTGTGTTAGTGGACAGAATGCTAGAAGCACGCTGGGGGTATCTAGATTCAAATCCTGCCTTGGCCAGGTATCTGACTTAGTGCCCAGTCACTATGTCCCATCCTAACTTTCCTCATAAAATTGGAGAAGGCTGATGATTAAACATGTAAATAAATCACTCAGTAGAGAGCCAGCCTAGTATAGTGATTTGAGGGTTGGACTATGACCCTGGAGACCAGGGTTCGATTCCCTGCTCGGGGAATTCCCTGTGGGGACAGGAAGGCAGGGGAGGCGGTTCACCCCGGGCGGCAATGTTCGCCCCCCAATGCACCACAGCCATGCCCCCCCACAGTGGCTGTACCCCTCGCACTGTAGCCCTGCCCCCCTCCCCACACTCCAAGCTCCGCCATTGCAGTCAGCCATGGAAACCCACTGGCTGACCTTAGATGTGTCGCACAAACCCTGTGATAGGTTCTCTTTAGGGTCTCCATAAGTCAGAAATGACTTGAAGGCAAACAGCAGCAACCCAACCAGTCAGTGCAGTTCCTACATTTCTTTAGGCTTTGGCTTTTACATTAAATTTGAATCACCCTAAATGTTTAGAAAGTGCATATTGCTGTATGTGCGCATATGTTTGTTTTCTGTCTAGATATTTACTAGCTACATTTACTTTCCGCGGTTCTTTCAATGAGCTCAAGGAGGCACACTTGGCTCTTCCCCCCGCCCCCCATTTTATCCTCATAACAACCCCAAGAAGTAGACCAGGCTGAGAGGGGGCAGCTGGTGCAAGATGTCTCAGCTGTGTTGCTGTGTGCAGACTAAAACCTGGGTGTCTGGTGACCCTGTACAAAACCCTGACTGCTACACCACACACTGGCGCTCTCTAATGGCTCTCTCCATTAGTCATGCCCAATGGGGACTAGATGCTTCCCTTTCCTTGGAAAGGAACAACAAAGATAGGATTCTAGGCACATACTTTCTATACTGGAGGATAGGAGGCCTCCATTCTTTAGCCTCCCCCCCCAGGAGACTTTAGAGGGCTGCAACCTCCACAAAAAATTTTTTCTTTGCCTCCAGATGTCCCCAAGCACTCTCAAAAGGCCATGGGGGACACTCTCCATGTTTTGGGGACAGCTCGAGCCATTTTAAGCACAGAAGAGGCCTTTTTAAAATAACAGGAAACAACTTGGGCACATGTTCTGTTAATTTAAAAGGCCTCTCTGGGGTCTCAGATTGCCCAGGGGAGGGCAAAACCTGTTCCCCATACCCTCTGAAGACAATTTTGAAGACAGTTTGGGCAAAAAAACCCCCCGTACCCCTGAGCTCTGGGGAATCACGGAAATGATGCTGAGAAGCTTCCCAAAGCACAAAGACTGCCCTTTCTCAGTCTTTTTTTATACCGGAGTCCCTTCTGTATATGCAGCGCTTCCCTGGCACAGCCCCTGTATCTCTATTCTTTCCAGCATTCATTGCCAACATCTTACAGACCCGCCCTCAAAGTCTGTTGCAGCTATTTCCATTTGTGGTTTGCTGTGTTCAGAAGATGCTGTGTGTCTCATGGCTCTCAGATGGGAGGCACAAGGATGGGATATCCGAGGATACGGCCATGTGTTGCTGCCTTGTTTATTTGGCATGTTGATTTTGTGCATTGAACAGTGTCGGTTTCCCCTGTATAGTCTATTTCCCCATTTGTTTGGATCATTCATGATGAAGGGAGTTTGTCAGGGATCACGCCATCCCACTGGAACACGTCTGCTTTTGTTTAAGTAGCTAAACAGAAATACTGCTTGCATGGACGATGGCCTGGAAAACCCAGATGTCACCAGAGGCATATTGATATATTAAGTGTAATGCTTGCTTCGGGTGTGAGAAGACCTGATGGCTTCCAATGTCAGTGGAGTGGTGAATCTGCACTGGGCTTTAGTCTGAACTTTAAAGGAGCTACATAAGGCTCTGAAACTATTTTGAGATAGGGTTCAGTACCTTGGAGAGCTCCTCAGAAGTTTGGAGTGTTTAAGGCCATTTCCGCCCTACGCTTTTATAGTGCTATTATTCCACTATCAACATCCTATGGCATCCTGCGGTTTTTGCAGTTTGGGGAGGGGCATTCAGCATTCTCAGCCAGAGAGCTCTTTGGCCTCAGGAAACTACAAACCCCAGAATTCCACAGGATGGTGAAAGTGGAGTAATAGCACTATAACAGTGCAATGTGGAAATGGCCTCTGACATCTGAAAGCCAATGTGGAGTAGTGGTTTGGGCACTAGAGTATGACTCTGGAGACCAGGGTTCGAATCCCTGCCGAGCCAAGGAAACCCACTGAGTGCCCTTGGGCAGGTCACATTCTCTCAGCTTCAGAGGAAGTCAAAGGCAAACCTTCTCTAAAGAAAGTTTGTGAAGAAACCTCCATGAGAGGTTCACCTTAGGGTCGCTGCAAGTTGAAAATGACTTGAAGGCACACAATGACAATGTGTGTGCATGTGTGTGTGTGTGTACTTGCAATCCCAGGCCAGTTGTGTTTTTAACCGATTTTTCCATGATAATGAAAAAAAGATTGGACAGAACTGTAGTGATATTTCAAATAGTTCCTAGTTAATACAGCTGCCCTTCCAAGCAATGTGGGATTGCTGGGAAGATGGGCCTTTTTAGCACAACAGAGAGCCAGCGTGATGTAGTGGTTTGAGCAAGTCACACTCTCTCAGTCTCAGAGGAAGACAAAAGCAAACCCCCTCTGGACAAATCTTGCCAAGAAAACCCCATGATAGGCTAACCTTGGGGCCATGTAAGGCAGCAATGATTCAACACAACAACATCAACAATTTAAGTCCTCAGCTACCACTGGACTCTGGGTTCAAATCCAGCTCAAGCAATATAACTTGCAGTGGGCCAGGTCCCCCTGGCTTGGATTAGGATGGGCTTGGGGAGAAACCAAGCTATTTTCCCCAAAGATCAGGATGTAGCTCAGGTTATTTTCAGGCCACTCTGAATGCAAATTGAGCCTGTCTTCCCCGTCACCCCCTAAACCTGGAGTGGGAATCACGAGACCTTTATTTTAGATAGCACCCAAGCAGCCACAAGCTGAGGCAAAAGAATATGAGGGAAGTCTCTTGCACTTTTAGTGTCTGAAGAAGGAGTTAGGAATTAGAATCATACCGTTAAAAACCTCCAAGAGAGGTTGTTGCTGTTGTTGGTGTCCTCATATAATGTTTCCAAGCTTTGAGCCACAGTTTAAAACCAAATCTTTTCTTTATTTTAAATCCAAAGCAACTTGGGTGGGGGCTCTTTTTGTCAAATCAGTAAGATATCAAAGCCTATCCAACTGAAATTTTAATTTTTCCACTCAAAGGAGTGGCTGTATCATCAAAGTTGGCACCGGAGATCAGGAAGATGATTTGGAAAATATGTTTCTTGTCTTGGGTAGTATGATGGGTCGAGGACCAGAAATCCTGGCTTGTATCCAGAGCCAGCGCAGTAGAACTTTTTAACCACCATCGAAGAAGCTGGGCAGCAAGGATGCCTTGGGGAAGCAAGTATCCTAGAATCTTTTGCCAAGTTGCACAGGAATCCGGGATACACTCACGGCTTGCAAAGGGAGACCCGACCGGCTCTTCTGAAAGCAGCTGAGGGCCAGGAGAGAATTATATCACCCCAGACACTTTCCCGGCTTCCCGCTGTGATGGAGTTGTCCTGTTGTTTTTTCGTTCCTAAGTGATTTGCACAAACACAATTAACTTTGTCCCAATAAGGATTACATAATAACAGCTTTTTGTACTGACTCTTTCCCGAGGAGCATGCAGACAAGTTCCCTGCCAAATACTGTTTCCAGCTGGGCTGGCTGATCCTCACGCCCACTAAGGTGGAACGCTTGGATTCCAGCCAAGGGCTGTCCATTAATTTCAATGGGACTACTCTGGCTGTCATCAAAGAATGTTTAGATTAACTGTTTTGTAGATCAGGTTGGAAATGGAAGAAGGACATGGGGGACCTGATCTTGCAAGGCCCATATGTGCTTTGGGAACGTGGGACCCACCCACCCCTAGTGGGTCAAGGGCCATTGCTGGGTGAACCACCACATGGCCATCAGTCAAGACTTGAAACAATGCAGGGTAAGGAGAAAAGAGAGTATTAAATTTCACATCAGCAGGAAGGAGCAGGGAGACAAGCTCTGAAACCACATGTACTTCTATTTGTGCCTTTTCACACAACAGTGTGTTTCTGTGCCCTTTCCGCGGTACACTGTTATAGTACTATTATTCCACTTTCAACGTCTTATGGAATCCTGGGGTTTGCAGTTTAGGGAGGGGCATTTAGAATTCCCAGCCGGAGAGCTCTTTGGCCTCAGTAAACTTCAAATGCCAGAATTCCACTGGATGTTGAAAGTGGAATAAAAGCACTAGAACAGTGCAGTGCGGAAATGGCCTCTGTGGAAAATGTTGCTGCCTCAGTCCTGTGTGAGAGCGCCTCCTATTGTTTGTTATGCATGGACAACATACCTGGCTCATGTGCACAGATGACTATGCCACCCTTTCTGTGATAAATCACAGGCCCATCTCAGCCATTTGCTTAAATGCATGTGGTTCTCCTTCAGGATACAGTTTATCATATATCTGGTACAGTTTGGAGAAGTTTCATTTCAGAGTAGAACTCACAGAATTCCCCACTAGCACCGCCAGCTGCAATGGAACGTGGTCAGTTTGAGAGGTTTCATTCAAGATATCATTCCAGAAGGAAGGTGTCTCTACAAAGAAGGCCCTGCTGCAGAGCTTTGAAGTAACAAGTTACAAGTCACAACAGTAAAAAGTTACTGGTGTGGGGAAAGAGAGCATAACAAAGTTATATTTTGCAAAGTAATATAATAAGGAAGACTAATAATATAACAGTAATATAATAAGTTAGACCTCATCTTGAATACTGTGTCCAATTCTGGGCACCCCAATTCAAGGAGGACATGGTCAAGCTGGAGCAAGTCCAGAGGAGGGCAACCAAAATGGTGAGGGGGCTGAAAGCCACGCCCTATGAGGATAGACTTAGAGAGCTGGGTATGTTTAGTCTGCAGAAGAGAAGGTTAAGAGGGGACATGATAGCCATGTTTAAATATTTGAAGGGATGCCATGTAGAGGAAGGAGAGGGCTTGTTTTCTGCTGCTCCAGAGACCAGGACAAGGAGCAATGGATTCAAGGTGCAGGAAAGGAGATTCCATCTGAACCTCAGGAAGAACTTTCTGATGGTCAGGGCTGTCCAGCAGTGGAATCTGCTGCCTCGGAGTGTAGTGGAGTCTCCTTCCTTAGAGGTTTTTAAGCAGAGGCTGGATGGCCATCTGCTGGGAGTGCTTTGAGGGTGTTCCTGCATGGCAGGGGGTTAGACTGGATGGCCCCTGGGGTCTCTTCCAACTCTACATTTCTATGATTCTATGAACAAGATCACATTATTGATCCGATGAGGATTGGTTACTTTTTAACAAGTGCATTTTTTCAGGTTTTATGCCATTCTCTTTTCAATCCTAAATTGCTGTTTTTAACTGTAAGAGCAAGCAACAGGAATTAATGAGCAAGTGATATATCAAACTGCTTTTTTAAACACTGTAATGAGTAACAACAGCAAACTGGTTTTTAAGTGCTTTAATAAGTAACAGAACAAAGTCTGTTTAATAAGTAACTTCTCAGGCTCTCAATAGGAATCATTCTGGATTTAGATGTGGGGTTGAAAAAATAAAATCCATGATGTGGAATAACAGTGGGAATGGACAGCAAAACAGACCTTGTGGCTTGATGCTACATTTGCTTTTTTCATATATACATGGCAAATGTACTACAAGCTGGCCTAAACATGGTCTATTTTCACATGGCAAACATGTTGCTTGTTTGCATGCAAGGGATTTCCAGTGAAAGCAAGGCTTTGTGCCGAGGTGGTTAATTGCACAAGAAGTTCTTGGTGGCCTGTGGCAGGATTTGCCAAACAGTTTACGAAATCCCCATCCAAACATACATTTGGAAATCATAAATAAAAAAAAGCACATTTGGGCATCATTAATAATCATCTGTGGGTCATAACTTTTCACATTTCTGTCACATCTCACTCTTAAACTAGCGCCACTGTTCTAAGACTTAGAAAAAAAAAGTCTACATAGACTGCAATTCTAGAAATTTGGAGACTGAAGAAAAATTTAATTTTTGGACAGAGGGGCGATCAGCATTTTTACTGATGGGAACAGCACTTTCATTCACCCTCACCTAGTAACTAGATCCCTATAGCCCTATTATTTGAAAGGGTGATTTTCTCCTTTCTGCATTTTTAAATATTTCTTTTAGAGTTATAGACCATTTCCACACTAGACTTGTTATAGTGCTATTATTCCACTTTCAACATCCTATGGAATTCTGGTGTTTGCCATTTAGGAAGGGGCACCTCCCTATATTGCAAACCCCAGGGTTCCATAGGATGTTGAAAGTGGAATAATAGCACTACAGTAGTATAGCGTGGAAATGGCCATAGAGTTATGCTATTTTCACTAATGCTTTGTAGTGCTAAAAGTCTTTTTTTTTTTAATAAAAAGAAAGGAAAATTAATGAGAACACATTGTTCTGCTGTGTCTTGGAATGAAAAAATAAAAAAGAAACCCACTTGTGGTGGGAATAAAATGTGGCAGCTGGTGCCAATACTTGTCAGAAGAGAGTCTGGGACAACAAAAATGTCATTTGGATTTTCTAAAAAGTCCTAGAAATACAGCAACAAAGGCTACAGTCTACTGACACATGTGCCCAATCTGGAAGAATCCTTTTCCCTCAGAATCATTCATTTTATTTTGTATTTTTTTGGCAGAAACTATACAGAACTAGACTTGAAGTTCTAGGCACTCTGTGGCTTTGTCAGCTGGACCATTTCCTCAAGTATCAGTCACTTGCCATGTTCAGGCTTATTTAATTTTTTTAAATAAAAAACCGAGATGAAAACACAAAAGTCCCAGAAAATCTATTGGCTGCAGTAATTCCCCCTTATTCTCAGGGGATACGTTCCAAAACTCTCCGCAGATGCCTGAAGCCCTGGATAGTGCCAAACCCCATAGTAGAGGGCTACTTCCAGGAACACAGGAAACTGTAAGGTTTCTTCCAGGAGGCAAGCAGGCACACATGCAAACTGTGGGTGGGTGCTGTTGTCTGGATGCCAGGGGACAGATCAGGGCAAAGCGTGGAAGGGAAGAAAGTGAGGCTGGAGGCAGGGGAGAGAATGGAGGTACCTGGGCAGGGGTGACCCTGGCCAGAGGAGTTCTGGGTTTCACAGGGCCAGCCATCACTGCTCCTCTATGGCATTTCAAAGATTCCCCACCACAACCACTGCTCTCAGTAAGTTCTACAAGATTCCTGGTCTATCATAGATAACTCAAACCAGAGACCACAGTGGTAAAGAGTCTGAAAGCCATGCCCTATGAGGAATGGCTTAGGAAGCTGGGGATGTTCAGTCTGCAGAAGAGAAGGTTAAGAGGGGACGTGATAGCCATGTTTAAATATTTGAAGGGATGTCATGTCGAGGAGGGAGCAGGCTTGTTTTCTGCTGTTCCAGAGACTAGGACAAGGAGCAATGGATTCAAGCTGCAGGAAAGGAGATTCCACCTGAACCTCAGGAAGAACTTCCTGATCGTCAGAGCTGTCCGGCAGTGGAATCTGCTGCCCTGGAGTGTGGTAGAGTCTCCTTCTTTGGAGGTTTTTAAGCAGAAGCTGGATGGCCATCGGGTGGGAATGCTTTGCTGTGTGTTCCTGCATGGTAGGAGGTTGGACTCGATGGCCCCTGTGGTCTCTTCCAACTCTATGATTAGATGCAGTAGTTAACAGGGCCTTTTGGGTGGCCTGGCACAGAGAAGCTGGATCTCCCTTCTTTACCTGGCCACCTCTCTCTCTAGTCCTTATCACTGGCAAGAGAAAGTTGGCTATTTCTCTTAACAGTCTCTTACGTTGTCTTGCAAGTGAGAGGGCTGTTTTGCCTTAAGCAAATAGTTTGTTCTTGTACATGTGCATTTTTAGTGCTTTTTAAAAAAATGATTGTATGTGTATTTTGTGGCTTGTTCTATTGTGTGCAAGAGTATTTAGACTGTGGTGTGATATTTTGAATACCATATTGGGCAAGAATTTTATAAATGGAATGCGTACGAGAAAGTGATATAGTACAATATAATACAATGAATGATACCTTGTAAATATAAAGGTATTTAAATATAAAAATAGGAAAAGTGATAACAATTTTACACCGGGGTGGTTGGCATCTATTCATGGGATGATTTCACAGACAAATCCACCTGGCTTCTTTTTAAATTTCAGGTGCCTAGGATTTTATACAATTTTTGTATTTGTGCCAAATACTCCCCTCTCCCCCAAATTCAATGTTCAAGCTTCCTCTGCTTGTAACAACTCATTAATTAAACAAAAAAACTGTTGCAAATAACAGAATTTGGACTCTGTTAGGTGATTGAGGACTA
Organism: Ctenosaura bakeri; assembly: GCA_948474755.1. Classification (NCBI taxonomy): domain Eukaryota; kingdom Metazoa; phylum Chordata; class Lepidosauria; order Squamata; family Iguanidae; genus Ctenosaura; species Ctenosaura bakeri. The sequence goes on from CAOLHI010001676.1 coordinate 261,276, forward strand.
ATTATTCCATGCACTCTGATGATATTTTCCTCAAGTGGGCAGGAAGTGCCATTTTGGTTTATTTCGAAGCCAAAATGTCTTAGTTTAGCCCTGAAGCCACAGCCTTGAAGACACCTTTGGCCTCTTGGACCTAATCCTATCCACAGAGGTTCCTCATCTGGCCTATGGAAGTTCTGTGTAGTGGAGGGTGAGTGTCTGAAGATGGTGGACACCAATTTAGATACCTATTTTGTGGTTTTGTAGTTAGTACCAGAAACAAGAAGGGAAGTGGTTGACATTACAAGAATCAAGGCCTGCTCTTTGGTTTTGATTTCTTCTAAAGTGAACCTATCATGGGGTTTTCTGGGGCTGAGAGAGTGTGACTTGCCCCAAGGTCACCTGGTGGATTTCCATGGCCAAGCAGGGAATTGAATCCTGGTCTACTGGCTCATAGTCCAATGTTCAAACCACTACGCATGCTGCCCTTGTGTACCCTCCAACACTTCACAGATGAAAACCAGGACGCATGTGGCCAAGCAACATCAGAGTGTGATCAAGGTGGTGAAAGTGAATGAGGAATAACACACAAGCTAGAAGAGGCTGCGTTAGTTTGCTTTTGCCAGAGTCTACTGGGAGGTGTGTGTTATACTCTTTCCTTTCTCACCACTGCTGAGTTAATTGAGTGCAAACTGCTTTTGCCCTTCAAATTCAGTTTGCAGCAATTGAAATAAGCTGAGGACTAAGAGGTGGGGGAAGTGAAAGGACGAGAAAGAAACTGGGACATTTTAAAAGCAGCCGAAAAAGTGGGATACCAGATCAGGACAGTTGGAATGTACGTGCTCATGTATCATTCCTTGCTTCTGTGATGCTAAAAAAAAACCAACAATCTGCTTTCTGTCATCCATCATGCAGCCATCTTCCCAGAGAAGAGACCTCAGCTGCTGTTTTACAACACTGGGTATTTCCAGGACAAAGAAGATGGCTTGCATAGGAACTACAATGACCGTGCGTATCTCAGCACTGAGGACTTCTTCCGAGATGACAACCACATCGGTATGAGCAGAACTTTGCAGAGATCCTGGTTGTCCATGTGGGGGGGGGACTGCAGAAAGGGGTAGAATTAAGCACAGAATTCTTCTTGAGAATCCCATTTGTCATTTCATTTTTTAAAAAAGAAAAGAAGGAAGTTTCTAGCCCATATGAATGCTAATAGCTCTGAAAATGAGTGAACAATGCCTGTTAAAAACTTCAGAAGAATGAGGAGTGAGAATTCCAGTGGTGGTTGATAGGGCTTAATGGCTCTGCTTTGGTCCCTTGGCTCACTTATCTTTATAGCCATGCAAAATAGCAAAGATTGCAAGTTGCACTTTGCAAAATAATAATTGTCAAAGCTACTGATTACAGGTATGTCGAGGAGTGAACATATTACACCAATATTAAAATCACTCCACTGGCTGCCAATTATTAAAGTACAGAGTTTTGGTTATTACCTTTAAAGCCCTACATGGTTTGGGTCCAGGTTATCTATAGGATTGCCTCTTCCCATACAATCTGCCCCGTGCACTCAGATCCTCTGGGGGCCATTTATTTAAACTGCCTAAAACAAGACTGGCAACCTTCTCACTGGCCACCCCTAGACTGTGGAATGACCTGCCGGAAGAGATCTGACAGCAAAATATGCTATCTGAATATTAAAAACTGCTAAAGACTTATCTCTTCCAGCAGGCCTACCCAGTCTATTTTTAATTACGATTTTAATTATGGTATTTGAATGATTTTATGCTTTCAGTATATTTTAATGTGTTTTAATTTTAATGTGTTTTTAATTGGTATGCTGGTTTAATTGTAGTTTAATCTTTGGCCATTTCCACACTAGACTGTTATAGCCTATGATTCCACTTTCAACATCCTATGGAATCCAGGGGTTTGCAGTTTCAGGAGGGGCCAGCTGGAACCCCAGGATTCCATAGGATGTTGCAAATGGAATAATAGCGCTATAACAGTCTAGTGTGCAAATGGCCTAAATGTAAGGCACAAGAAGTACCACTACCATTTTATTATACTTTGGTTAGACCTCACCTGGAATACTGTGTCCAGCTGGCCCCTCCCGAAACTGCAAACCCCAGTATTCCATAGGATGTTGAAAGTAGAATCATAGTGCTATAACAGTCTAGTGCAGAAATGGCCTTTGTTGTATCCCGCCTCAAGCTTTGAGCAGAGGCTAGTAACAAATAAAAATTTATTATTATTTATTCTTATTATTTATTACTCAGTTTTCAACATTTATAAAGTTAATAGATTCCAGTTTATCCTGGCACAGGATTTAGATAATACAGAGGCAGAATGCATGTGTGCATGCATGTATGTGTGTGCACATAGCCAAGATTATAACCTGAATATGGTGCTCTAGCCAACTAATACCTGCTTTATATCAGAGCTCGGAAAGTGACTTTGGACTATATGTCCCAGATTTCCCAAAATTCCCAGCATCGGAGATTTGGGGAGTTATAATCCAAGAAATAACTTTCCAAAGCTCTGGCTTACATGAAACACAAAACCATTTTAAAAAACAATACAGGCTAATTGTGACTGAGACAGCAGAACTGAAACTCTTAAATAATTGTTGTTTGTTTGTTTGTCAACTTCATACTGCTCAACATTTTGGGACTCTTTTAAACTAATTTCAGATAATTCACTTTTGTTGGAGATAGGTGATGGAAATGACATGGAAATGCCTGGAAACTGGCATTTTTGGAGAAGGCAGACTGACATTTTCCATACAGATAGTGGATCCTAACTGATGCTGTGTTTGTAGACTTGCACAAGAACTAAACCCGGAAAACCGGTTACTGCCCTTGTTTAGGGTGGGAAAGATGTGGCCCTTCATATGTTTCTGGACTGCAGCTCTCATCAGCCTGGACCAGCAGAGGCAGTAATGAGGGATGATGGGTGTTAGGATCCAAAATCTGGACTAGGAATATAAATCCTCAACTATTTCATCCTTATATGCAAGGAAGATTAATTACAGTAGTTTTTTCCCCCACTGAAGGGGGAAAATGAATATTCATCCAGAGCATTCTCCACATATTCAAACATCACCAAATGGTGTGGAAGAATCATTCTGTGGAGAAAAACATACGTGTTTGATGGGTTTTTGCACAAAATATTTTTATTTTTTTCTCCATAGAATAATTTGTCCACAATTTGAGACATTCAAATACCAGGAGAACATTGTGCAGAATTCTCCCTGGTTGATGTTTCTTTCCAACAGCCTTTCCTAACAGTGTGAGGAAATACATTTTTAACCTAGGAACGAATAATTTTGAATATTCTTTCCATCCCTAGTCTGAGCATCTGCTCCTTGTCTTTGCTGTAGATCAAGCAAGGGCAACTGTGGGGAATCCAGAGGCCAGTTGTTTGCTGTAGAATATGCTGGTGTGCTATACAGACTGCCAAATGTCTGCCTGCCCTGAAAAACAACCCCGGAAATGGCTGGAAGTCCATTTCTGAGTTTGAAAAATAGAGGCTTTTTTAAAAAAAAGTTAAATAGTTTAAGGAGGCCTGCAACCTATTTAAAAGGTGGATGCCTCTCCTGGGGGCTTGCATGACAGACAGTTCCTAAACATTTTTTGGCCAGAAAAAGGGAAATCTTAAGGGACTGAATGCAACCCAAAAATAAAATAAAATTTAAAAAATGCAATAGGGTATTCCAACTTTGCCCACCCCTGATCTCTACACAAAATTACAAATGCAAGAATGTTATTCATTCAAATATAGATGAATAATCAAAAACCTCACCGAGCAACAATTGATTAATAAAATCTGGGATCAGTTTGGGAAGGTTACGCTAACAGCATTACGAAGTACCAAAAATATGCATTGATATTAGGGGATATTAGGATGCAGTTCAATATTTTAGAAATAAATGGAGTACAAGTGACTTGAGTAGATGGACTTGAGTAGAAAGAGTTGCCTTTAAAAATGAACTTTCTGGGTCAGTTTGTAAGGATGGGTTGGAATATATTTATCTGTCTGAAATGCCATTGAATTGTACATTTCAGTGTGTAATGGTTTTACGTTTGCAGGTTGAGCAGACAAGAGCTTTTTCTCATGGATGTTCCAGTATTTATTTAAATATTTTAATTTAAAAGAGATATAGTTAAGGCAGCGTATGTTTAAAAACCTTTGCAACTTGCCAGACTAGTAAATGTAGCAGGAAAAAGGCCCTGTTCCCAACTAATCACTTGTCCCATCTTCTAGCAGGATATTTTTTTATTTTTATTTTCTTTATTTATAATCAAAATCAAATTTGTTTTTTGGGTTTCTTTTTAATATTTTCAAGCTGTGGTTGGTTGAATACATGGATACAGAATCTGAAGATATGAAGGGCTGACCATATACAGAGAGCACAATATTCTCACTTCCACTATCTTGTCTTGCTGTTAGTGCTGAGTACTTATGCGACTGCCTCTCACCTTGTTGTTATGTGGCTTCAAGTTCTTTCTGACCCTAAGGAGACCCTTTCATGGGGTTTTCTGGGGCTGAGAGTATGTGACATGCCCAAGGTCACTCAGTGGGTTTCCATGGCTGAGAAAAGAATTGAACCCTGGAACATTTTCGCACGAACTCTAAAGCGCAATGATTCCACTTTCAACCTCCTATGGAATCCTGGGGTTTGCAGTTCCAGGAGGGGCCGGCCGGCCCCTCTCGGAACTGCAAACCCCAGGATTCCATAGGAGGTTGAAAGTGGAATCATCACGCTATAAGAGTGTCATGCAGAAATGGCCCTGGTCTTTCACCTATACAGGTATTTTAACAGAAGAAATCACTATTGCTTTGAGATTGATATATATATATATATATATATATTTAAATTTCTGGATTCATAGATTTAAGACCTTAGCACCATATGGACTCAGTTCCAAAGGATAATATTATCATCTACTGCAGAATGCTGAAAACAGGGTATTATAAAAGACAACCTTGGATGCAGCTCATTTTCATCTTTAGCACATGAGGAAGGTGCAAGCCGAAATGTTTTGCTCATGTTTTATATATTTTTAGTTTTGTTTGTTAGTCGCTTCAGCAAATACATATTTTTAATGATGAAATGGATCCTTTTGGGATCTAAAACAGTCTTGGGAGAAGTCCTGTTGCTTTGCTTTTTAATCTCCCTTTATCACACACACATGAATGGGGTGCGTGTGCACGTGCCTTCGAGTCACTTGTCAACTTACGGCAACCCCATGAATTTCATAGGGTTTTCTTATGCAAGGAGTACTCAGGATTGGTTTTGCCAGTTCCTTCCACTGAAATACAGTCTACAGCACCTGACATTGTATGATAGATATGCAAACAAATAAATATGGATGCCTAACGAAAGACAGTCTGCCAGTGTGGAGTGCTCAGTGGTTTGAGCACTGGACTATGACTTTGGAGAACAAAGTTCAAATCCCCGGTTGGCCATGGAAGCCAGTGGGTAACCTTGGGCAAGTCACTCTCTCTCAGCCTCAGAGGAGGGCAAAGGCAAACTCCCTCTGAACAAATCTTTCCAGGAAAATCCTGTGATAGGATTGCCTGAAGGTCGCCATCCATTGGAAATGACGTGAAGGCACACAACAACAACAGCAAAGTGAAACACAATGAACATGGCAACTTTCTCTCCTTTTTGTGTTCCTTTCTTCATTAAGTAATGTGAGTATTTATGTAACCATGGTAAATATCGTGTTTGTGACTGTGCGTTGGCTATCAGGTGTGTGTTTTGAAAAAGAAAATGATTGATAACATTGGAATTTGGGCAATTATTAGGAAGGCATATCAGAAGAAGTGTAACAGGTAATTTTGAAAGTGGGGAGTAAAATCGTAATACATACTTTTGTAACTCCTGAGAAGAAAGCCAAAGTCACTTTTTTCATGTATTTTCATGTATTTTTTTCCTTATGTTTCAATTGCTTTATTTATCTCTTTTTCTTTTTTTCTCAGTTTTTCTTTCTTACTATATCTGTTTTAAGCTTTAAAATAGTTGTAGTTTTTCATCTACTTGGAAAATTCTCAATAATAACAATAAGAATAATATCCCATACCAAGAAAATGGGGTTAACAAAATTATACAAAGGTTGCATGATGCTGTCTCATTAGTGAACTGTGATGTTGTGCAACCAGACAAGCATGTGCATTTGGCTGCGTAATATGCAGCAGGACATAATACACAAGCACACATATCATTTGTTTGCAAATGCATATATCACATGGACGCATGTGCATCAGAGCATGCCCAGCTCTGTTTCCACAACCTGAAACTTCCCACTGTTCTGAATCAAACAAAAATTTAAGGGAACTTATGTAAGTGTAAGATACCAACAGAATTCTGGCTGTTGTGCTATGGGACAGTGTTTATGCGACATTGGCCATTTCCACACGGGGTAATTAAAACAGTGCAGTGTATCCTCCACAGAGGTCATCTGCACCTTGGAGCAGACTGAGTTCGGACTATTTACTGGAGATCCGCACCTCAGTCCGCTCCGAAACAATCCCACATGGTCCTCCAGCGCGTTTTTGAAAGACCAGAAAAATCAGGTTTTTCAAAGTGCCGGAGCGCGCCACTGCATGCCTGCTCCCTTTTGCGGATTCGCAGGCTCGCACCAATGCGGGCTTTAGGTGTGGCGAGCTTCAGACCAACTGGAAGCTGCCATTTTGGAAACCGGAGCAGTGCGGATCTACACCACGTGCTGCTCTGATTAACCCTGGACTGGACCAAGGAGCCAGAAGATCCCGTTAGTAATGGCACGAACGATTTCCTCGCCTCGTGCGGAAATGGCCATTATTTAGGACAGAGAAAGTGTGGGAAGGGTGCATTCCCATAAAGGTGGGTGCTGCTGGGGTAAGCTATCACATTGTCTTGTTCCAAAGGCCTGAAACTTTTGAAAAAACAAAACTATATCTAGCTCACCCAGGTTTGTGGATTGCTTATGCCTTTGAAAGGATCACAGAAACTACCATTTTGATTCCCAGAATTTGTTGCCTTGCTGACTGGTGGCTTGGAGCCGTGGATGCCTGCAACCAGTGCGGTAGCAAAAGCCAGGTTCACCCTCCTCCGCAATCAGCTGCTCTTCTCCATCAACTATGAGAGGTGGGTGAAGTCTCCTTCTTAAGGCATTCTGATAGGCCTTCATAGAATCAGTCAAAGGCAAGAGCGGCTAGCAGCTGCCATGCCATTGGAGAGCGAATCTGTTGCAGATTTTCAGTCCAAACTCTGAATGAACTATTTAAGGCACTGCACCTTAATCCCCAAGACAGGCTCAACACCTTGGGAGACTTACTTACATTTTGGACTAAACCCAGGAATAGATTCACCTCCTGACTGAATTGGAAGCCATGACCTGTTGCGGGGGGGCAGTTTAGAAAGCAGCATCTGTGTCCCTCTTGGCAGTTTGGTTACATCCCACAAATCATTTACCCCCAACTTGTGATGGATCTGATTTGAATTGAGGCAGCCAGAGTAGACCCAAGACATTTTAAAGCATTGGACAATGCTTTAAAATGCACACACACTCCTGCTACTTCACAGATGGCCCTCGACATTTGCTGGTTTTACTTTCACACATTCGATTATTTGTAAGTTTCTCCAACCTCAAGTGTGTGTTTTTTCTGGGGGAAACTTCCTTCTCGGTGGCTCCAATCAGGCCATTCAGTCCTTTAAAAACCTGCCTCTGGTTCTCTTCCTCCTCCACCAGCTGCTGTCTAGCCAGAGAAGGATGGCTCACAGCCCAATTTCTCAGTGTAGGAAATAACTTGGAAGAAAAACTCACGAAGGAATTAGCACAGGATCAAGTGAATCACATTTATTTTAAGTACTCATTCTGCAGAGGAGAGTGCCCATAAAGAGGACACCCCAATATTGAATACCTCACGTTTTATCCCCTATCCCCACCGCAGGTTTTCCCTCCCCTGGGATCCCATTGGATAGGACCCCAAAGGTTACAGCCTTTCAGGATCGCCTAAGAAGTTACATTTCCCCTTCCCCATATTTACAGTATGAGTGATCACGCACTGATCGTGCATTTCCCTCGTGTATCCTTAAATTCTCATTAGCAGTTTCAAAATGCCCCTTGGTATAATCACCCTAACAGATTCTGACCGCCCCTTTCCTAAACAATGCCAACCTTCTTTCTTGCATTCCTTATCAACCAGTTTACTCCTTACAGACAGCCTTGTCCTGTCACTCAGACTGTCTTAGTCTGGTTCTACACCTGGAGATTCAAGACCAAGAAGCCTTCTTCTGTTCTGTGGCCAATTTTAGAAAGCTTAGACTTAGTGTACTACAGAAGCTAAAAAACAAAATATACTGAAATATATGTGTAAATATATCTAGAATATGTGTTATACATATAAGCTAATATATATGCTTCTAATACATGTTATTAATACTGTATACCCAGTGCAGAAGCTAAAATAGATTTCATTTCTCTCACTCAGCACCACAAACTCTCTCCCAATGTCCCACACACATCCAAGGAAGGAGATGGGAGAGAGGGAAGTATAGGGACTCCGTGCTAACCCACTTCTTTCCTCTCTCGTTTCCTTGATCTGGTTTGGACCCTGAGTGCCCGCTGTCCGCCATGTGTCAGCCCACTTCCTATAGGCCTTTTCCCCATTTTATTTTTAAAACGGGGCAGCACGTCCTCCAGCGAGGACGTTTGCACTTGGGGGCAAACTGGGTCCGGACTACTTAATGTATGTCCGGACTTCAGGCTGCTCCGGAACGACCAGAACTGGTGGTTCCCCGTGCTATTGAAAGACTGATTAAAAGAGGACTTTCAATAGCCTGGTGCACCCCAGTCCGTCGCTGTGCTAATGTGTAGATTTGCAGGCTCGCGCCAGCGTGAGACTGCAGATCTTCCAGGGGCAGGCTTCCGGCTGGCGAGCTTCTCCGGTTGGTGGAGAGCCTCCACCAACCGGAAGCCTCCATTTTCGTCCCCAGAGAGTGTGTAGCACAGGCACGCGTTGGTCTGGATCAGCATGGATCATCGGGGGCGGGGGCAGCATGCCAGTCCAGTGAGTAACGGACTGCCCCGTTTTCCCCCCAAAGTGCGAAAAAGCCCATAGACACATGTATACGCGTTTTGATATTTGCAGTTTTTCCACTTTTGTGGAAGTCCTGTGCCCCTAACTCTATAGAGGGCCAATTATATTTTTAAAATTAAAAGCAATTTTTCATTCTATGTTTGGCAAAAGCAGCTCAGTACTTTGGCAAAATGTGTCAGTTTTGCCCCCAGAACACCCCAAGTAGACCAAACTCTTCTTTGGAGGTTTTTAAACTGAGGCTGGATGGCCATCTGTTGGAAATGCTTTGATGGTGTGACTTACCTGAGGTCACCCAATGAGTTTCCATGGCTGAGTGGGGATTTAAACCCTGCTCTCCAAAGTCATAGTTTGGGCCTACACACGTGCCTGTTGCCATGTTGCTTTCATCAGGAGCATGTCAGCGGGGATATGTGTGTGTGTGTGTGTGTGCCCAAACTGCTTCCTCATTTGCAAACCAGAGAGCAGTTTCAGCACCCACAACCCTCCCTGCTGACACCTACCTGTTGCTGCTGCAGCTTTTGGTGTCCAGCAGCCGGACTTTGCAGACCCCATGTGAGGGCTCCACAGACTACCAGGGTCCCCAAACTCCAGGTTAAAAACCACTGGATTAGATGACTTCTGAGTGTTCTTCCAGTTGATTCTGTATGTCACTTGTACTATAAAAAATATTGCACTGTGCTTTGTACAAATATGAATGGCCCACTTTTGTCTGAAACAGAAAGGGCTTCATGTCAAGATTTTTTTTGTTTGGGTTCAAGTATCTCCCGTCCTGCTGCTCTTCTTCCCTCCACTCCAATTCCTCTGTTTTAGGGCTTCGTTGCTCATTGCCCTGGCAGGCGACTGGTCTATCTCAAATATCATTATGAAACCAGCAAACTGGTGAATCGTGGTTTCAAATTACACCATATACATCCCAAGCAGAAATATTCTTCCCGTCATGGTTATTATTATTCTTTATTAAAAGCAAATTTGGAGGAAAATGGGAAAGAGTCCAATAAACAGTTCCAGCATCCTCATGTTCCCAGGTCCCAGCTCTTCCCCCTCCCTCGCCCCCTCTCACTGCCTGCCTTTGCTGTGGACTGGTGTCGCAGTGGAGGTCTTTCTGCCTCCAGCTTGGCTCTGGGGAGCTGCAATCAATCAATCTCCTCTGGTTGTTAAAGCTGCCTTTAACAATCAGCCTTCGCTGGGAGAGAAAGACAAAACTGCGCCCAGCCACTCTGATGCAGCAGGGTCTCCTCTTTTTCCTTGCCTTTGCATAGCCAAGCAGTGACTAATTTTCAAAAAGTATGTGCACATCCCCAAAACCAGCCGCAAAGGCTGTTATTCTTCCCCACCAGGCCAATATATATTTTCATTTCTCAAGTTTGTTAAGAGAGGAAGATTTACTGCTATAGGTTTGTTGTTAGTTCTGCTGCAGGCAGATGCTGGCTTAGAGTTCATCAGTGAGCCCACATGTCCCTAACTAGAGCTTGGAAAAGTTCTTCTTTTGGCTTACTATGCTGGCAGGGCTATTTCAGGATTTGTAACTTTTCCTCTGATCTCTGTCCAACACTGGAAATACCAATTCAGAGAATCTGTTCCCTGAAGCCAGCTTCCTTTCTGAGTGGCCGACCCAAAGCCAGCTACTGCTCCACAACTCAGTACTGCCTGCTGAAGAGCCATGGCTTTAGTTGCCAAAAAGTTCAGCCACAAAACAAGGGTGGATCATTGTGGTTTCCAGGATCCCTGAAAGTCAGTTATGGGCCACTTTCCCCATCTTCTACTTTCCAGACCCAAAGATCATGTGCCACCTTTTCCTTTTCCTTTCATAGGCTAGGCCAGCCAAGCCGAGTCCGTTTCACCTCTCCCAATGGAAGTGTCCTTTTTGAGCATCCTGTGCAGAAAGGCATCTCTCCTCAGGATGGCATGGTGAGTAGACCTTCTTCTGTTCTGGATTTGGAGGTGGTTCCAGGATGATCACTGACACATGCTACTGCTTTTGAGATAAGCTTGTACTAAATAATGCAGCGGTTTATATACAGTAAAGAAGCATTGCAGCCCTTTCATTGATGTGGTCCAGCATCCCCTCACAGCCAGTAGTAGAATTGGGCCTCTAAACTATCCCCAGCTGGAGATCCAATCTAATTCAATCCCTATAGCTTGGCTATATGGGTCCCCTGGTTTGGTATACAACCTCACATACACCAAGACCGATGGAAGATGGATTCCCAAAGATTATATAATGCAGAAGCAAAACAAATCAGAATGCACAAGCAAACCCATTCCCCCCACCATAACTATGACAACTGTTCAAGAAGGTTGGCCGCAGTGGAAAATTCACTCCTCCAATCCATTCTCAGCCTTCATATGTTTTTCTGGCCTCAAACTAATAGAAAAATGCTCAAACAAGGTTACAAATACAAACTGAATCTTGCTTTTCACTGGACAGCTGTTGGCATTTGGCAATTACACTAACAAGGACTCCAAAACCCATCTGCCAGGTGACAGAGGCCCAACTCACTACAGACCTCAAGGACACTGCCACCTTCATATCCCTCCTTTGTTTGTGGATGGATGTTTTTAAATTTCTGAAGGAGCTTGAAAGAGACTCGTGAGGGAGACCTGACCATGCCATATCCATTCATGGTGTTCAGGAGCAAGAGTCAGCACTTCATGGTAAAAATTTTGAACTAAAACTCCCAGAATCCCCCAGCTGGCATACTGGCAGGCCTTGCTGGCTTGAAATTCTGGGACTTATAGTGCAAAGACTATAAAAACTCATCCAAGGACAGCCAGTGTGGCATAGTGGTTTGAGCATTGAACTAGGAAACTAGGAGACCAGGGTTCACATTTCCATTTGGCCATGTATAGCCACTGCGTGACCTTGGACAAGTCACACTCTCTCAGCCTCAGCAAAATTGCCCTCTGAACAAATCTTGCCAAGAAAACCCCATAATAAGTTTCCTTGGGGTCACCATAAGTTGGAAATGATTGGAAGATACACAGCAATAACATAGTCCAAAAAAGTAACTTCTTCCAGGCTCTGGCAGTGGCAGGCAAAGCATGGCTATCCCAAACTAACACACAAGTATCTTTGAGTGAACCCATTACTCCATCCAACCTTGCTTGAACTGCATGGGCAAGTCCTACAGGTCAATTGGAGACTGGATTTGAGTCCCATCCCATGGATTTCCAATAGCCAACATACAAATGACCTAAGAAGCTGTTCTTTCCTGCCTTTCTCCCTGCCTCTCCTCCCCATAGATCTGTGGCATGTGGCGAAACCTTCAAAAATCCTTTAATCCGTCTGTTGAAAGTGGACCAACTACACGTATCTCTGGTCACCAAGTCTCATCCAATGGGTGAGATCCGAGGCAAAATTATCAGACACCGGGCCCTCGTTGCAGGTAATCAATGAATGGGGTAGATAGCCCTCACTCCTTAAATTCTGTCTCAGGATTGGGTTCCTACTGGCAACTGATTGTAATGAAAAGGCCTTTATATGCTATACTTTTATTTGCTTTACTATTTTAAAATGTGTTCTGAACGGCTTTAAATCAGTATTTTTAATACTTAATTAATCTTCCTTTTTATTGTTAATTTTTTGCTCTACATTTTGCCCTCTACACTCACTAGAGTTAGGGACACAGGACTATCACAAAAGTGGAAAATTCACAAATATCAAAATGTGTGTGTTGTTTGTGGGAACGGTGCCAAGACATGGTGGGGAGAGCAGGCACCCAGAGTCCATATGAAGTCAGGGAAAGGGGTTGAGTTGGCATGGTGGCCCTACCTCTCTCAACTGTATCCTTCCTTTCATGGGTGAACGGGCATCAACAGAGGGTTTGTGGTGCCAAGAAATCAGACTGTGGGCTGTCCTTAGCTGGCCAGACAGCGGTGGGCAGAGGAGGAAGAGGACCAGAGGTAGTTTTTAAGGACTATGCATCCCAATCAGAGCTGCCAAGAGGGAAGGTTCCCCTAGCAAAGCAGCACCTGAGATGGAGGGGAGAGATTGAAGAAACTTGCAAAGAATCAAATCTGTGAAAGTCAAACCCATAGATATGGAGAACTGACTGTAGTTTGTTTTTTCTCTGCTGCAAGGTACTTGAGTCCCACACCGGAGAAAAATGGGGTGTTGATTGATTGATTATTTTTCTTTATGAGTAGAAGAGCTAGTATAGAGTGTTGAAGAACCAGGTTGCCCACTGAGCTGTCAAACTCACTGGGGTAACCTTGGGTCGGTCCCTCTCTTGCAGTCTGTCCTGCCTCACTGGGCTGTTGTGAAGAAAAAGCAGGGAGGGGAATCTAAGTCATGGATCCTGTCTTGAACTCATTAGATAACTGTTACCATTGGATAACAATTTAATAGTATAAATTGCCAGCCTGCAAAGCCCTAGAGATATTACTCGTTTTTCAAGTCACCCTCTACCCACACACACACTTCTACCATCCCTGATATAGAGTACTGGAAGATTCTGATCTGTGGGGTGGCTCAGCACAAAGAATGCCTTCCTTTTCTTCTACTGCAGGGGGTTGCAGAGGTGTTTGATTTTTTTCCTGGTTTGGGGTTGAGTACGAAGGGATTAGAAAGCCAGCGTGATATAGTGGTCAGAGCTTTGGACTATGAAACCAGGATTCGATTCCCTGCTCAGCTGTGAAAACCCGCTGAGTGACCTTAGGCACATCATGCATTCTCAGTCCCCAGAAAACTCCATGGTAGGTTCACCTTAGGCTTGATGTAAATTGGAAATGATTTGAAGGCACACAACAACAAGGAAGGGATTGGGGAAAATGAAATGTAAAGTGCCACTCCTGGAAGTCATTTGGGGCATTTAGAGTGAAAAACTAGGAGTGTGGGGAAGTCTTTTGGGGTTTACACAAGACTTCTTTGATGGAAAATCCCCACTGGAGAGCCACTGATAGCCCGTGGGCTGCACTTTCCCCACCTTTATTGCAGTGGTGACTGTCTGGCTCTCCTCAGTTCCATACCTAAAAAATTTCCTAATAAAGATATTTGCATGAAAAGCTCAGCCAGAATATCACTGAGTGACTCTCTATTTGGCACATTTATTTGAATATTAGACTTCCCAGGGAGAACTGGGCTTGACTCTCCACTCACATTGTGAAAACCACCTGAGGCATTATTTCATCTCATGGGTCCTGGGGAGTATGGACTTTAGCCCATCCAGAGATATTGCTGAATCCAGGGTCCCGAGGGAGTAATCAAGAAGCCCCGATCTATGGCTTAGTGAGCCAGGTCTAGTCAAGCTTGAGATGGGTTGCCAAGAGATTTGGTCAACAACCAAGCCTCCAGTGCCAATGGCCAAAGTCCATTGGCACAGTAAACATCAAGTTCCAGATTGGCCAGCACAGGGCAGATGCCAAAAGCAAGGTAAGTCAAGCATAGGGAACATACCAGGAACAAGATGTGGACAATACCATGGACAGCTCCAGATGGGGGAGACTAAAGGCAGACAAACTCAGCCTGTGTGTTGTCCAGGGAACAGCAATGTGCTTTCCTCTTCATTTCAGAAACATTCAGTGCTATCCTAACATCCGTGGATCCAACCTACCTTGGCATGGGAGGCATCGCTATGCTCACTTTGAGTGATACAGAGAACAACTTACATTTTGCCCTGGTGACCAGGGGGCTTCTGGAGTCTGGAGCAGACAAAAGTAAGAAGCGGGTGAAGGAGAAAATTTGTGGGAAGGATACAGCCAGATTGCTGAGAACTTCCTTGTCCCAACCAGTTAAGATGAACAGACAGCCAGGTCTACTGAACGAAATCTATGTGTGTATCAGTGGTATCTAGAAACATCCACATCAGTAGCAGGGCAAATGCACTCCAGGTTTTAGAAAATTTAAAGGAGATATGGACTGAGCCCTATCCCCCAACAGGTTCAACATCTTGAAGAGCTCCCTAAAGTTCAGAGTAAAAGCCAGAGTGGATTCATGGCCCCACTGGCATGGGAGCCACTAGCCACCCCGTCTGGTCTCAGGAAAGCCCAGATTCAGCTCTCACATCAGCAAAGGACTCATTGAGGCAGCTTAAATTGTCTCTCCTTTCAGACATCATAAATTCTTGGCATCTGCAGCAATAGCAATCCATCTCATAAGGATGCTGTGAAGATCAGAGCTGGTGCAGCTGCCCTGCAAGCACTAGCAAGTTGAAAGATAGGAGAGCTTGCTAATGCTAAAGCTCTCTGTGCTGAGTGTTCCCCTGACCATTCTCCTGTGTGTCCTGTGTCACTGGCAGCAAAGAATGCAGTGGCTATGCCTAGACTTGAGGCACTTGCTCAGCCTCCTAAAAGGGCTCGAGCCCACTTTGTCCAGTTTGATCCAGAAGCCTTTACTGTGAAGGAATCTGCCAAGAAGGTGTTCCATTCAGAAAGACTCCAGGAATTAGCACAACCAATTATTACTCCAACCTAGTGCCTAATTTGCAATAAATTAGGAAAAATATGAGGGAAAAAAAAGATCAGAGATGGTTTCAGATTTGACCAGGCTATCTTCAGTGGCTCTGAGCCCTGGAGGGGGCAGACAGTCATGTCATTTAATGTGCATCTCCATCATTCTTGCAAATCACATATGTAACCAGTCGCATTACCCAATTAAGCAGATACTTCACTTCCACTCCCTCCTTAACACCTGACACAGTATTTGCCAGCCTCATAGGGATCCAGGACATATATATGCATCAAGGAAAATGTGGCTTGAGACTAGCATTGCCAAATGGAAGAGTGGAGATGGTTCCTGGATCTTTAGTGATTGTGGAGAAGAGAGGATTTCAGCCTATGTTGCTTGATACCTGGTTGAAATACAAGCAACACCTGCTGTCAGGAAGACTATTAACAAGCTGAAAAGTGTGTATGAACGTGTTGAAGCAACCCTCTTATTTGCAAACAGAGCAGTTTCAGTTTCCGCAGACCCCAGGTTAAGAACCACCGGAATGGAATGTTTGTCCTGTATGCTTGTGAATATCACTCCCTGGATGCAAAGGGATTGTACAACAAGCTGTGTTCTTCCTTTCTTCTTTTCCAGAATCCCCTCAGTTTCCCCTTAGGGTGCAGATTCTGTACCAGGACACAGTCTTGAGAGAGGTCATGGCCAATGTCACGTCACAGGCAAGTTACATTTTTTTTCTTTTTATATCAGGGTCTTGAGGTCTCTCTCTGCTTCTCCTTGCTCCTCTTAAAATGTATCAATGATCTTGCTTCTCCTTGCCCTCTTTCTTTGCCTCCCCAGGACCCTGACTTTGCAGAAGTGCTGACAGGACTGACAAGCCAAGAGATGCTGTGGCTGGCGCAAGGACAACTGAGGATAACAGCAGAGGTGGAGGGCAGATTAGAGCGCCAGATTGCAGGACGCATCACTACCAAGAGAAGCTGTGACAGTGAGTAGTGCATTTGCTTTCATCTCTCATAACGCTGTTAACCTGGGTCACCCAAGGTATGGATGAAAAAATTCTTCTCCATTCAGTGCACTGTTTTCTTATGGAACCCACCACCACAAGATGTGTGTTGGCTTTTGGTTTTGATAGTATTAAAAAGGGGTTGGACCAGTTCATAGATGATAGGTTTGTCAATGGCTATTAATGATGATACCAAAAGGTGCAGAGATAGTCTATTTCTAAGCAGAAGGTTGTGGCAGCCAACAATTGGAAATGCTTCACGTGTGCAAGCATCCTAGGGGATTTGTGGGAAGAACATTCTTGTGAGTATGGTGCTTGACTACATGAATCTTGGCCCTGTGAAATAACTGTCATATCATTATGAATGCTTTGACCCAGTGAACTTCTGCCTGCCTGAAGGCTCTCCATTTAGGACAAGATGGGGATGGTTTAGGCCATGGGCTGAGTGTGGCCCCAAACTGCATTTTGTGGCCCTTGAAGCAGCCTACCAGTCTTCAAATGAAACCCTCCCCCACTTTTTTTTTAATGTACAGGCTATTTTTCTGACCTTCACCTCAAAACAAAAGTGATCCCATATGGGAAGAAAGTAGGATATTAAGCAAACAAATAAATCTACCCAAAACATGACTATTTAGTACCTCCTCCCCCATAAAAGCCACAAGCTACCCCAAACTACTGGTTTCAGACCAAAAATTAGCTGGAAAATGGTGACCAAAAATGCCACACCGTCACTTCCAATGTGCAGGCTATGAAGTGGGGGTCCCAAAGAGGGGAAATTGTCCCACACCCCCATGCAATTCCCATATTCATTTAGGTTGAATATGCAGTTTCCTAAATAATTGATGACTCCCCTGTATGGATTTGGTTTGTCTCTGATTCTGGCAAATTTATCTGCATGAGTGTGTCCCCTTCTTTCTTTCTTGCTTCCAGCCATCCAAAGCGTGCTATGTGGAGGAGATGCCCTGATACCCACCAGGACAGGGGCTGTGGGTTCTGCCAAGTTCAAGCTACATGCAAATGGTACTTTGGAATATCAGGTAGGAAAGAACTTCCAGTAGTATGTCGCATAGAACTTTTCTACTACAGCTCACAGAATCACCCAGAGAAGGGGGAGGGTCAGAAATAGGCCAGAAGGAGAAGGTTTCAGGCTATCTTAGAGGAAGAAGGAGAGTTATTTTCCAGCTCAGATAAAAATCCAAAGCTTAGAAGAATTTGGAGGGTGCCATGCTTGTCTCATATTTGAAGGAAGCATTACAAGCCCCTTGGGACTCAGACTTCCTCCCACACACCTCTGTGATGTTTTTAAAATGCCCTCCAACTCTCCTGATTTGACAGCAACAGCCCCAAGTAGTCCCCTGGCATCCTACTGTTTCAGTTGCTTTTAAGATGTCCCAGGTTTTCTTTCTTCACTTCACTCTTCCCTTGATTCCTCAGCTTACTTCAGTTACTGCATATTGAGCTCTGAGTGCAAAAGTAGTTTGCACACAGTTAATTTAGTGGGAGAGAAAGGAAAGGAAAGGAAGGAAAGGAAGGAAGGAAAGGAAAGGAAAGGAAGGAAAGGAAGGAAAGGAAGGAAAGGAGAGGAGAGGAAGCAGAATCTTGCAAAGACAAATTGCTACAGCCCATCCTAGGTTGTGTGTCCTTCCTTATTAACCCCTGTTGTCATCTTGACCACTCTCTGATGTTGCTTGGTCACACATGTCCCAGTTTTCATTGTGAAATGTTGGAAGGTAATCTTTAACTGAAGACCAGCATGGTATAGTGGTTTGAGCATTGTACTACAACCCCAGAGACTAGGGTCATTTCGCACGAGTCTGTTATAGCCGATGATTCCACTTTCAACCTCCTATGGATCCTGGGGTTTGAGTTTTGGGAGGGGCCACCCGACCCCTCCCAAACTGCAAACCCCAAGATTCCATAGGAGGTTGAAAGTGGAATCATCGCGCTATAACAGACTCTGTGCAGAAATGGCCTAGGTTTCTATTCCCTGCTCAGCCATGGAAAACTACTGGGTGACCTTGGGTGCATCACACACTCTCAGCCCCAGAAAACCCCACAATAGGTTCACCTTAGCATTTGCCATAAGTCAGAAACAGCTTGAAGGCACAAACAAGAACAACAAGAACAAAAACAACAACAACGCTTTAAACCCAGTGCTTCCATCACTCCCTATGGCTCTGAGCTCCGATCTATGCCACCTACAGTCTCCAATAAAGTTTTCTCTCCTTGGCCCTTTCCACATGGACATGGCGTCCCAACATGGGGACGCAAGAAGAGCAGGACTGTAATGACACTTCTGCAAGACATCATTGCAGTCCATCCTTCTTGGTTGCCAGCCGGTGCAAACACGGGGTAAATCGTTGACAGATTTTCTCCATCAATGACCCCCAATTGAACAATGCTCCTGCACTTACCTGCCCGCGGAAGGCCCAGAAGCATGACAGAGGTGCTTCCTGCCCCACCACAGTGTAGAAAAGAGCCCAGCTGCTCTGCGGAAGGAAGAGGCATGTCCCTCACACTCCCTTTCACTGGGAGCTGGTCTGCTATAGAGGGGAGCATTCTTGTTGTTCTCCCTTCCCAGCAAGGGCACTGCTGGGATCGCGACCACAGGGCAAAAGGTAAGGTGCGGAAAGGGCCCTTGTGTCCCAGATAATTGCATCTTCCAGTGCCTTTCTATTCTCCCACAGGTCCAGGTGGCAGGAATAGAAAGTGAGGTGATCGGTGTCACACTGGAGACCAAACCTCGCAGACGAAATAAGCGCAATATCTTATATGACATGACGCACAGCTATAGGGATGGAGTGGTAAGTATTGTGATGGAAAAAAGGAAGCAGCTGGAGACTTGGAGCAGGCATGAGCACACAGCAGAGCCTAGAGGGCTGTACTGCAGATCCGCTGGAGCTCTGCAAAGAGACTGCTATCATGGCCACTGTTTTGATGAGTGAAAGTAAAAACAGATATGTATAGTCACTTGTCCAGCTACTATGTATATGTGTAGCTGTTTGGGGATAAGAGGACCCTGAAATAGCCTCATGAAATAAGGTTTCCTTGAAAATGACTGTTCTTTTCTTTTCTTTCTTTTCTTCTTCTTCATCATCTTTTCTTTTTGGGGCAAAATATTATTGGGGATCCAGGGCCTTGGTGGATACAGTGGGGGCCCCAAGGGCCAAATTGACCCTCCCCCTGGGCTGTACACAGCCTATAGGAAGTATAGATACCACACCTGCTGTGGAGGAACTGGTAAGCAGTGAAACGTAGCTGGCTGGGACTTCCATTTCGATGCTGGCCAGCACTGGAAGCCTTCAAATGCACAAAATGAATTTACAGACTTCCCTCAACATTCATGGGTTAGGCCTTTACAAATCTGATCATTTGCAAGGCGTGTGCACGCCTTCTCTCTTCTCCTCCTCCCATTCTCTTGCCTTTTGCCTGGACGCACATGCCTTCCTTCTCCATGCCCAGGCAAACAGCAAGAGAATGGCAGGGGAAAGCACTGAACAGGAAGGTACACACATGCCTTTCCACCACTGCCCAATTTCCTTGCCTTTTGCCTGAGGGCAGAGACCATGCATTGGAGCAAAAGGCAAGAGAATGGGGGGAAGGCATACATGCCCCCATTCCCTTGCCTTTTGCCCAGGCATGAGAAGTAAGGCATGCATGCCAGGGCAAAAGGCAAGGGAATGGGGGAAGGTGCATATGCATTCCATACCCCATTCCCTTCCCTTTTGCTCAGGCAGAGAGAAGGAAGGCATGCATTCACAGGCAAAAGGCAAAGGAAGGGGAAGGTGTGCATGTTTTACTCCTCATCCCTTGCCTTTTCCCCAGGCACAGAGAAGAAGGCAGACATGCCCAGGCAATAAGCAAGGGAATGGGAGGGGAAGTGCAAGGAGGCAATTGTTTGTAGTTTTTCTGCTTTCACAAGGGTTCTGCGTCCTGAATCCTCACAAAAGTGGAAGGGCCACTGTAATTTTCAGACAATGTCAAGTTCTCTGTGTATATTTGGTTTCAATGCAGTTTATAGACAGTCATTTTTTTTCTCTGCATGACTTTTGATTCCTGCTCCAAACTCTCCCTCTTTTGTTCAGGCCAGTGGAATCTGGGAGCAAACGACTGGACGTGATGCCCACATGCTGCTGCAGAACGAACTCTTTCTAAATGTGGCCACCAAGGAGTTTGAAGAAGGAGAACTGCGTGGGCAGATCAACTCCCTGATGTACAGTGGACTCCTGGCACGATACCAAGGTACCAACACATAGAACAGAGGTGGGAAACTCCATTCCAGACTGCAACACTTTGGGGACACACCTCACGCCCCCTCCATTGCGTCTGCTGCACTGTTGGCAAAACAAAACAAAACAGAAAACAAAACTAGCTTCAACTTTAAGAGGAACTTGCACTTTAAAACAAGATGCACAGAGAGACACACCTTGACCATTTCCACACTACAGTGTAAAGTGCTGCTATTACACTATCAACCTCCTATAGAATTCTGGGGTTTGTAGTTTGAGGAAGGGCACTTTAAATTCTCAGCCAAAGAGCTCTTTGGTCTCAGTAAACTACAAACCCCAGAATTCCACAGGGCATTGAAAGTGGAATAGCAGCAGTTTAACACTGTAGTGCGGAAATGTACCTTGTTTGGGAGCCAGCTTGTGCTTCTGTGAATGCTAATTGAGTCCCAAATCAGTTGTGTATTTATATATGTACATATATGTGTGTGTATGTATTTCTATCCTGCCCAACATCTGAGAATCCCACAGCAACATACAGTAGAACCATTTCAAACAATTTAAAATAATAAGAATAATTTAAAGGCTAAAGGGGGCAGCTAAACACCCTAAAGGTATTAGATCTCATCTGATCTTGGAAGCTAAGCAGGGTCAGCTAATGCTATAGGCTATATTTCAGAGGAAGGAACTGGCAAAACCACCTCAGAGTATTCCTTGGCTAAGAAAACCCCTATGAAATTCATGGGGTCGCCGTAAGTTGATAGGCGACTGGAAGGCACATACACGTACACAAAGGCTAAAAGCATATTGAACCACTGAATGCGTAAAAGAGGATAGATCAAAAGCAGTTATAACAACTTAAAATCACACCCTTGTGCATATTTTGATGGGATTCATCATGCCACCAAAGGTTTAGCAAACAGCCATGTTTTTATTTGGAGCCAGAATGATTACAATGTTGGTGTCAGGTGGGTCTCTAAGGGGTGGTTGTTCCATAATTTGCATGGTACAGTCGACAAAGGTCAATATAATCTTGTACAGTCGCAACACAACTTGTTTGAAAGTGGAAGTGAGCTGCAAACATGGTTGGGTGGCCCATGTCTTCCCCATCTCGAACTTACAGTCTATGAGTAGCTGAGCCACCAGATAAGAGCCCACCTGGAAGCTGGACTGGAAGGAATGAATCTCTGCCTAGTCCATTTTGTTGTGGAGTCAGGCCCAGGTCTGCAGCGAGGCCAGAAGAAGGCAAATTTCTGGCGTGTGCCTGAGTTTTCATGGGCAGCAGGTAGAGAAAGTCAAGCCGATGAGGAAATCTGGCCACCACTGAATTAAAAACTCTGCATACATTTGAGATTCAGCTGGCTTTGGATCTACATTTTCTAAAGTTTTGCAGTTTTTGGAAATTCAGTTTAAAGGAGAGAAAGAGCTTGGCTCAAAGCCTCTGAGTTGTGATGTGAAATATTGCTCCCCTCCTTCCCCAGCACCCCCATTTCTTGAGCCATTTCTGCACTAGACTGTTGTAGCGCTCTGATTCCACTTTCAACATCCTAGGGAATCCTGGGGTTTGCAGTTTCGGGAGGGGCTGAGCGGCCCCTCCCGAAAGTGCAAACCCCAGGGTTCCATAGGATGTTGAAAGTGGAATCAGAGCGCTACAACAGCC
The DNA here is from genome assembly GCA_948474755.1 of Ctenosaura bakeri. NCBI lineage: Eukaryota > Metazoa > Chordata > Lepidosauria > Squamata > Iguanidae > Ctenosaura > Ctenosaura bakeri. The sequence continues at coordinate 283,616 of CAOLHI010001676.1, forward strand.
TAGTGCGGAAATGGTCTTGGTCTCATTGCCCCTTGAGGTTGCCAAATGTTAGCATTGCAAGAACAGCAGAAGTCGCCACTGGCAGAATTCCCTTTCATCCCAACAGTCAAAAGGTACAGCAGCCTTGTCAGAATCAAGGTTTACTCCCTTGGCTTCCTATCTCATAACCCACAGACCTTAAATCTCCTCTGCCTGCTTACTTCCTTCACATCAACATCTGAAAATCTTTCCTGCCTTTATGTCCAGCCCATTTCATCCATGCTTGACCCCTGTTCTATATATGCATTTACCACTTTTTCCTCAGTCTCTATGCTTTTCATTATACTGTTTTCTTTTCCAGTCCTATCTCCAGACTGTCCTTCCTATCACATATCCTCCAGTGTTTCACAAATGAGAACCAAAACATGTGTGGCCAAGTAACATCAGAGTGTGGTCAAGATGGCAAATGTTATTCATATGGGAGAATACAAAAGCGAGGAAAGGCTGCACCAGTTTACTTTTCCCTAAGCCTACTGGGAAAAGCAGGATGCTGCCCCCTCCTGACTTCTGCTGAATTAATGAAATGCAAACTACTTTTGCACTTTGAACACAATTTGCAGCAACTAAAGTAAGCTGAAAACAAAGGGGAAAGATGGAGAATAAGAGAGAAACAGGTACATTTTAAAAGAAACAAAAAAACCCTAATAATTTTCCCTTCCTTAATACAAATTGGACTCAAACATATTGTTAGTCACCGCACCCACGTTTTAGAATTTTTCAGACCATAATGTTCCATGCTCTTGGGTTCGGCCAATCAGTGTCAGCATCTTTACTAAGATAAGCACACAATGCAACAGTGTAAATTATCTTGCCAAATTCAATATTTTACTGTAGGTTTTTTAACATATTTAATTTTTTTTTTTGTTATTGTTGTTAAGCCCTCCAGATTCAAGAGTGTTTATAACTGAGAATGTTACTAAGAAAAATCCGAGTTATTAAAACAGGCATTTGAACTGTTGTGAGCAAATAAAAGTTGAGAAAGGCATAGAGGGTTGGGAAGAGAATAGTTCAGTGGCACAGTGGAACTGGACACTGTTAAGAACTTGTAAATGTAACTTTTTTGGATTGAAAGTCCTAAATCCCAGCCAGCCAGCATGGCATTGGAGGATTCTGGGAGTTGCAATAAAAAAAGACACCAATTGTTCCAAGCTCTAGTTCCACTGAACATAGAAGTTGGAAAGTAGATTGCTCCCTGGGGGCTCTGTCAAGTTTGTTCTAAAGAAGCTTGAGTTCTCACAATATTGGTTTTTGCCAAGATTTACTGGTGGTTGTTGTCTGTGCATCTCTTCATTCACATCTTTGGGTGAGCTTCTTTGTAGCAATTCTTTTCCCCCTCATCTGCACTAGAATTCTTCCAATAGTTAAAAAAAAATAGTGGCATGGATGGGTGGGGGGGTCCTATTTTTTTAAAATTTTAGAATTACACTCTTATAGTGCAAAAGTGCTATTTCATGGAGGCAGTGTTGCACTGATACATTGCTGCAGCGTGGCACTAAAACTTTAAGGGGGAAAAAATTAAAAGCTCAAGAAAGGAAAAGAAGAGAAAGTGCCTTTTTTTGCACCTATATGCCTTAGAATTAAAAAAGGAAATCCACTTTGAGGGTAAGAATAAAATGTTGCAGCTGATGCTGGGAACCACCAAAAAATAGACTGGAACAACAGAAGTGTTATTTGGATATGTTAAAGACTCCACAAAGAATAGAAATACATATGGCAACTTCTGGCAATCTTTCATCTAGAGAACCAAGGGCTGGGGATTCTTTCTCCCAATTGGAGTAAGACTGTAATTGTAGCCAGACTGATTGAAAATCTCAAATTTTGTTCCTGTTCTTTCTCATTTTATTTTGAAGATCATTATGTGTTTTGTTTATCCCAGAATATTTTCTGTCAGTTCCTGGTATAATAGGCCAGGCTTGTTCAGTTGCCAGTTTTGCAGGCTGCAAAATAAACCTGTGAAGTACAGAGTGGCTGGTTTAACTCCCATCATGAATTAGACACTTAGGTGCCCAGAAGGTGACAATGGAACCCCAGACAGAGTCCAGATTAGCTGACAAGTGGCGAGGACCCTCCATCCCTCAGTCTAAAGAGATAGGGGTGGGAAACTACACTTTTTTCACCTGTACGACCAGAGGCTTTTTATAGCACCTCCACAGGTCAACTTACTTTAAATCAGAAAGAGGAGAAACAAAATCTGAGCCTTTTGAATCATTCTGGATGCACCTAAAGAATACTTTATCCAATGGCAACACCCCAACCCAAATATCTTTCCCAAGGCATCCACTATATGTGTCAGGATGCGTAGCTCCTGCCATGGGAATGAGTTGGGTCTCCTGCATGTGTATTAAAATAATAACTTCTGTAGAAGTAGATGCTGTAGAGCTCCATTAAGTTTATCTGTAATTGCTATAAGGGCCATTTCCACATGGAGTTGCTGTCTCATGACAGGGATGTGTTGGCAGCAGTCCATGAGTCATGCTTTCGCATGGCGTCATCGCAGTCCTGGTGCCAATGCATCCCCACCCATTGCAACTGTGAGATATTCCATTAACAGAAAAAAAGTCCATTAATGGCCAATGATCACACAATGCTCTTGTCACCACTGGCCACATGGAATGGGCAAAAGTGCAATGTAGGTGCTTCCTTCCCCAGTGCAGCATGGGAAAGAGGCCAGCCATGCTGCGGAAGGAAGGCACATGTTGCTAGTGCTTCCTTCCGCAGCAAGCCAGCTGGGTGTGGAAGGGAGCATTTGTGTCACGTTCCCATCCTGGCAGGGATGCTGCTGGGATCTCGACAGGACAATGACAGGAACTGGTAAGGTGCAGAAATGGCCAAAGTATCCAGTGTTAATTTATTATTGCAGCAATATATCTGCGCTGGGGCTTGTCTGGATTTGTTACAAGGGGTCAACAGCTAATTGCGATATTGCTTATTGCTGCAAGGGGTGGAAGGAATAGAAATGGGCAAAAATGAAACTGTAGTCTAAAGAGGCCCTGTGTTTTGGCAACCTAGTGTCTGTAGGAGAAAGGGCAGGGAATATGTGTTTAGGTCAAATTGGTCAATGATGGAAAGAAGTGGGAAACAGGCACAGGCCTGGGAGCTGTTTGGGGAAATGGCACAATACAGGATAACAGGGGTTATGTAACCCCTGTTAGCAGACCCTATCCCAGGGAGTATAATTTTAATATTAACAGTTACATATAAATTGGTATTAGCTTGTGTATGTTCTAGTATCAGCAGCTTCAATGAAAGTGTGCTGTCTTGCTCATATTTCTACAAATAAAGCTGCTGTCTACCGCAGAGTGCAGTTTGTGGAGTGTGGGTTATCCAGTACATGATAATAGAGTGCTATTTTCCCCATTTACCTGATCTTTGGATATTTGGCAACCTCCCATCACTCCTGTCTCCTCTGGAAGAGTCTTGGATTTGTAACTTGTGACTCTTTGCTCTGCAGAACTTCCCATCCCCTTAGCTGGCCAATTTGTGTCCCCTCCTGTACATGCCGGATCTGCTGGGCATGCCTGGGTATCTTTGGATGATCACTGCCACCTGCACTATGAGATTGTGGTAGCTGGCCTTGGCAGAGCGGATGATGGCACTGTCAGTGCTCACCTGCATGGTTTTGCTGAACTGGGTGAACTCCGAGAAAGCAGCCTTCGGGAACACAGGCGTCTGCTTAGGGGCTTCTATGGCACCGAGGTAAGGCACTTTGCAGAAGGTTCTGAAAGATGTGTTGCCAGGGCCACGGTGTTTGGAAAAGTTACTTTGAGTTGTAGTCTGAAAAAGCAGTTTTTACTTCTACTTGCTTAACTCTAGCCAGGTATCTCTATTATATCCTTATTCCAAGGGCCATCTGGCTGCCTGCTCATGGAAACAGAATGCTGGACCAGAGAGTTCTGATTCAAGCACAGTCCTTGCCATGGTGTTTTAAGCCATGACATTAGTAGTTTGACAGTGTAATATGATTGCTCTGAGTACTTTCATTCATTCATGTTCTTTCCATTCAAATATGCTTCCAAGGAAGAACTCTGTGTAGCTTAAAAATTTGATTTTCTAGTTTTTCAAAAGCTGGCTAAGAAAAAGTGCTTGTTTGCTTGCCAAGTACTGCATTCAGGGACATTATGGGCGGCTTACCACTTAACCCACCACTTCTCCACTTGGTGTGGGACTCTCCTTAATTGTCCACTGCCATCAAATGTGAAGGATACCACAAATCTCACTCTTACCTCCAAGAGTGAGGGCTTTCCTTTGTCCCCATCTCTGCCACCAATGTAAGGACCTCCTCCTGTCCTACTGCTGTGACCAATAACTATGGGAACCTCCTAGATAATCTCTCTTTATTTTATCACCTCTTTTATTAACTGGTGCCACCATAGTCATATCTGAAACCAAACTTTATAGTTTATAGCATTCCCGAAGACCAAAAGATTATAAAAACAAAAACAATGCTTTATTAACAGAAGTTGCGCATAACAAAGCAGATTAATTATTTAGTACATTGAGAACACAGCTCACACTCACTCATGCCATTCATAGCTAATTCAGACTCTTAAACACTACTAATTAATTCCTAAGCCAGACAAACTGAGACTGTTTCCGCATTACACCGTTATAGTGCTATTGTTCCACTTTCAACATTCTGTGGAATTCTGAGGTTTGTAGTTTACTGAGGCCAAAATGCTCTCTGGCTGAGAATTCTAAATATCCCTCCTAAACTGCAGACCCCAGGATTCCATTGGATGTTGAAAGTGGAATAAATAGCACTATAACAGTGTAGTGCAGAAATGGCCTGACTTTCTAAATCCTAATTACTCATTCACTCACTCCTCCAGTCTCTCTCTAACTACCCTAACTGCCTAATTATATCAACAGTCATCCCACCTGTCATTTGCCAACCTTATCCAAATACCTTCACACATTCCATCAGTCACCACTCACTCTCAGTGTTCCAGTCTCTTATCCTCTCTCAAAAGTTCCTTACCTTATACACAGTGCATATCTAAGCAATTTACCTTAATATTTAGTAAACTAAACAACATTTTATACCAAAAGTCCATGGCCCTTTTCGCATGCAGTTTCTGTAGCACGAGGGCCCCTTGAGCGTTGCGTGAATGGGAGCATCAGTCCATATGACGCATTCCCATTCACGTGATGCTCACGAGCCTAAAGTGGGACACGCGCGCATTTTCTTATTTTCGGCTCTAAGCCAAAAATACTGTCCAGTCGTGCAATGCTCCCGGGGCCCTCGCGCACTTACCTACATGCGGTGTGTTGAACAAGCCAGGCCGATCACGCTTCCTCCCTCAGCACAGCCTACAGCTCCTAGACTGCGCTGTGGAAGGAAGGGGTGGGGTGTTCGTGCGATGCTCGTGCAACTGGCAAAACAGCTGCAGGAGGCAGAAGGGCTGCCGTAAGTGGCTTGCACAAACGGCTGCTCGCGCGAGCGCCGCCCCCACCACCGCGACGAAGGTAAGGTGCAAAAAGGCTGCATGACATCGAAGGTATCCACTGCTTGGTTCGTCCACAGAAGTGTTCCAGGGGAAGGCCCTGATGTTCCAGATGAAGGCACTATTTTTAGCGGTGGGATTGGTACTGCTGTCTAGAGCCCCACTGATGCACTTTTCCTTCCCCTATAGGCCCAAGGAGTTGTGAAAGACCTAGACAGGGAGCTGCTCCGCCACCTGGCCCAGGGCACAGCCTTTCTGCAAGTCAGCACCAAAGCAAACCCTGGAGGAGAGATGCGGGGAAAGGTATGTGGTCGTCACTTGTCTTCCCCATTCCAAATTTCAGTGGGGCTTCCCTTGTTCTGGAAGTAATAATGGAAGCTTCTGATCTGACTGGATCTGAGTCTGTATAAGACCTGTTGTCGTTGTTGTTGTGTGCCTTTCAGTTGTTTCTGACTTATGGTGATCCTGAGGCAAGCATAAGATGAACCTATCACGGGAATTTCGTTTGCAAGATTTGTTCAGAGAAGGTTTGCCATCCTTCGAGGATGAAAGAGTGTGACTTGCCCAAGGTCACCCAGTGGGTTTCCATGGCCAACGAGGGATTTGAACCCTGGACTCCCTGAGTCCTAATTTAACACTCAAATCCCTACACCATACTGGCTGTCATGTAGGATCTACTCTTTTTAAAGTTCATGCCAGTGTTTGAGCACGTGAAGAGTGCTTTCCCTTCCTTGCTAGGCTGTAATCACAAGCAGCCTCCAGACTTCCCTGGGATTAGGGAAGAAGGTTTCTAGGGCCAGCCCTACCATTAGGCAGAGTGAACTGGCCACCTCAAGCAATAGATTCAGAGAGTCACAAAAGGGCAGCAAATTGTTATTGATCTGCTTTATTACTCATGTTGTGGTTTAATACTGTAGGAACCTGGCTGTTGTTTGCAACTATGTGAATGACAATGTTAGAGAATGCTCATATTTTGTGTGGATTCTGCAGCAAAGCAGGACTCTGAGGGACAAAATTTCCTGTCCCATTAGGAAGGGTCTCAGGTGTCCCTTATTATAATGGATGTTACTTGTTTGAGGACTAGAAAGCTTGTCCCTTATAGGACTGGCAGGTGTCCCTTATTATAAGTGATGTTCCCAATTTGAGGATTGAGAAGCTTTTCCTTTTATATAGACTAAACAAGACACTAAAAAAAATCCTGTATTTTGGGGTATGGGTGCTTCATAGAGATAGAAATGTGTGCATGAAGTGATTTATGAATGTGGGCAATATGTTAATTTTACGAAGAAATACGTGACTAGGTTAACTGGAAGAAATACTTCTGGTTGTTGTGGGTTTTCCCGGCTTTGAGGCCATGTTCTATTAGTATTTTCTCCAGACGTTTCGCCTGCGTCTGTGGCTGGCATCTTCAGAGGCTGTCCAGATCCACAGATGCAGGCGAAACATCAGGAGAAAATACTAATAGAACACGACCTCAAAGCCTGGAAAACCCACAGCAACCTATGGATTCCAGCTGTGAAAGCCTTCGACTTTACATAGAAATACTTTCATTTGGTATTTAGGTAGAATGCAAACCCGTTATTAACTGCTTCCTGATCGTCAGTGCTGCATATAATGAATTTTGACTCTCTCTTGCTGCTGTTTTGAAAACTTGGCAACACTACTTGCTAGGGATATAATTTTTTTTCGTCTTCATTCATAAATAGCATCTCAAGACATCAAGACGCCCTATGGATAAAATGGTTAGCATTTGGGGGCGGGGGATTTTTAAAGTTTTTTTAAAAAGATTGATTTATTCTATTTCAGGACCTTTTTCCCATAAAAAAAATTTTTTGTCCAAACAATCATTTTTTTCAACACAGAACTGAATTTAGTGCAAAACACAGTATTTTCTGCACAAAAATGTTGAGGTTTTGCACACCACCAAAGGGAGCAGGGAATCGACCTTTGTATTAAAGCGAAAACATACATCCTTTCTCCTTGTACATGAAGATTAAGAATACATAACTGCACTAGTTGCTAGAAGTGTCTGCCTTCTAAGTTCAGTTAAAATATGTGTTTTCCTAACTGTAATATGTGTGTATACTTTCAAGCTGCCTGTCAGCTTATGGTTACTTCAGGAATTTCATAGGGTTCTCTTAGGCAAGGAATAGTCAGAGGTGGTTTTGGCAGTTCCTTCCTCTGAAATAGAGCTTACAGCACCTGGTATTCATTGGTGGTCTCCCATCCAGGTACTAACCAAGGCCGACCCTGCTTAGCTTCCAGGATCAGATGGGATCTGGTGCTTTTAGGCTATGGAGGGTGGTGACTATAAGATATACCCCAATACATAAAGAATAGTGAAATTACATCCAAGCTGGACATTTACGCCGGCCCTTAAAACATTTTACAGATCCAAACGATACGTATTTAATCATTTTAGAACAAGCTAAGGCAGTCTTACCTGATTATTCCACTATTTTGATGGACAGAATGGTGATGGTGGAGACTGGGTCAAATTTTTGACAAAGCAAAGAGGGAAAAAGCAAAGAGGAAAGAAAGAATGGAGTTTGGAAGACATTTCTTACAAATAACAAGTTCCTTGTTATTGATTCTTTTTTTTTGATATAGTTACGTAATGATTGTAACATAGCAGGATAACGTCACTCCTTTTGTGGTTTAACTGTAATATATTTATTTATTTAAGATAATTATTTAAAGGAATGTATAAATACCCTGCCCTTTAGTCAAAAAGGATTGCAAATTTAAGGACTTTGGTAATTCAATGAAATGACCTAACTACAATGGCAACCAACTTCTTCTTGCAGCTTCGAACTGAAATTAATTTTAAAAACAGCCCAGAAAGTCCAGCAGAAACTGAATGTCCAGGAACTTTTTTTAAAAAAGACCATTTTTATTTTCGTGAAGGTTTCCTGGACTTGATCCCACTTAATCATATACATGATGAAGTAACTTAGGCCCTTTCCACACGCAGAGGAAAAAATGGGCGAAAACACACTAGGACGGACCTTACCTGCATCCGGGTAAGTCCGTCGCCGCGTGGAGCAGCGCGTTTTCGCTGCTCCACACTCGCCGGCGTCCTGCGGCGTCCAAAATGGCGGCTTACGACTGGCGGAGGCTCTCCACCAACCGGAGAAGCTCGCCAGCCGGAAAGCCTGCCCCTGGCAGATCTGCAGGCACGCCCTTGCGCACGTCTGCAAATCTACACCAGGCGCTGCGACGTGGCTGCACGCGGCTGCACGCCCCGTGCCTTTTAAAAACCACTTGAAAAGTGGTTTTTAAAAAGCACGTGGCGCCTCCACTTCCGGGCGCCCTAGCGCGGATTGGGGTGTGGAATTACACTAAAGTAATCCTCCCCAATCCATTTTACGGTGTAGACGACCTCCGTCAGAGGTCGCGCTACACTGTTTTAATACCCCCGTGTGGAAAGGGCCTTAATTTTTGATGACCAGGGACCAGGGCCTTGGCTTCCCCTACTCATGTGTCCCTTTTATAAAAATAAGAGCTGCCCTTGCCTCTTCTTTTTAAATGAATGAGGCAGAAATGTGGTTAGCAAACATGGCTGCCCCGTCACTTCTAATTCTGCCCTCAAATATCAGCAAGCAGGGAAGAGTGAATTGCACTCCCTCAAGAAATTCCACTGGTTTTTTGGCTTTCTGTAAAAGTTCCTCAGAAGATCAGCAGGCCCTTCTAATTTTGCCGTATGCTTTTGGCTGAGGTCAAATTCACAGGGCCGTGAAGAGCCTCGCTGAGGAAATTTTGGGAGTCTTATCAGTATGTTCCTTGGCTCTGAAAGCTGAAATTCCTCAAGTGACTAGTCCAAATGGGAACTGCCAAACTGGCCAATGGATTCACCCTTGGCCAAATTCAGCAGCCCCCTTTCTGACTGCTGAGCCATGTTTGCATTTGGCCAGCATGGCCATTGACTTCTGAGACACGTAATCCAAAAAAAAGAACTCTTCCCAACTCTTTCACAGCATCTTCAGCTTCTGAGGCAAACAACAATCCCTAACCCTGTCCTCTCCTCAGAAGGGATAGACGTTGCACTTTTGAGACACTGTGAGGGCGGGGTAGGGTGGGGTTGAAAGGTCCTGTCAAAAATGGCGCCATCGGATCCTTTCTTATCTCAATCTTGAAACTGGAATGCAGTAAATAAATTACAAGATCTTCTTGCACCGACCCACTGAGGGAAAACAGAGTTGAGATTTCTGGAGAGTCTTGCCAAAATAGATTCTTGCGTATCTCCCTCCCAGGGACATTTGGGGCATGGTTTGAAAGGCTGAAGTGTTAAAAAGCCATTGTAAATTGACAGTGACTGAGGTCACAGAGAGAGAGAGAGCTTCCAAAATTATTCTGTGTTCCTCAGCGAGCAGAGAAATTTAGAAGTATGGCTAACTGCCAGACACTGCTGCTTGCCAAGATTTTAAACTCTGCACTTAACATAAGGATTTTGCATTCTTAGCAACTCCTAGCAGTAGGGTTCTTACTCTTTTTTTCTTCCTAAGAGAGTCAGAGCTTTTAGTGAGACTTAACAGTCAGAAATTCAGCTGGTAGAGTTTTTCTGGGTATGGCGGTGAAGTAAAAGGGCAAAATTCTACTTTGCTTTGGTTAGACCGCATCTTGAATACTGTGTCCAGTTCTGGGCATCCCAATTCAAGAAGGACATGGTCAAGCTGGAGCAAGTCCAGAGGAAGGCGACTGAAATGGTGAGGGGCCTGGAAGCCATGCCCTGTGAGGATAGACTTAGAGAGCTGGGTATGTTTAGTCTGCAGAAGAGAAGGTTAAGAGGGGACATGATTTGAATATTTGAAGGGATGCCATGTAGAGGAAGGAGAGGGCTTGTTTTCTGCTGCTCCAGAGACCGGGACAAGAAGCCATGGATTCAAGCTGCAGGAAAGGAGATTCTACCTGAACATCAGGAAGAACTTCCTGACGGTCAGGGCTGTCCGACAGTGGAATCTACTGCCTCGGAGTGTAGTGGAGTCTCCTTCTTTGGAGGTTTTTAAGCAGAGGCTGGATGGCCATCTGTCAGGAGTGCTTTGATGTGGGTTCCTGCATGGCAGGGGGTTGGACTGGATGGCCCGTGTGGTCTCTTCCAACTCTACATTTCTATGATTCTATGATTCTATAACTGCCCTGATTGAGATAGTCTGTTATTCAGGCTTTAGAAAGCACTGGTTTGTTTGTTTGTTTGTTTAGTATAGGGAGGGGCAACGTCTGCAGATGTAAGGGGCCATTTCTGCTCCTAGAACTCACAGAAGTCTGCACCATGTTGCTATAACTGCTGTTGGCTTTGTTGCCGAAATTCGGCAGCGAAGAACTTTTCCTGTGAAAAGTACCATTTTGCCATCAGACAAGGCACACCGCCTATACAACTTACTTGGCAATAGATTCATGCTTCCAACCCATGATCCTTGCAGGAGTTCAGATCTCCTCATAAGTGAGGTAGGCAGGAACACATGATGCCTTGTTTAGAAGCAAAACAGCATTTTGAACATGGTGCTTTTTGTGTGATGTGCTGTGCCTCTCTGAGGCCATTTCCTATTACACTCTTATAGCAGGATTATTCCACTTTCAACATCCTATGGAGTCCTGGGGTTTGCAGTTTGAGGAGGGGCTATCTGGCCCCTCCTGAAACTGCAAACCCCAGGATTCCATAGGATGTTGAAAGTGGAATAATCGCGCTATAAGAGTGTAGTGCGGAAATGGCCTGAATTTCAGTACTGAAATGGGTGGCAGCAACAAGGGATCCTTGAATATCCCTGTGGAGTTGCACAAAATAGAGTCCCATTCTGTTTTGCTTTAGACAAAGCTCACCTGGAATACTGTGCCCACTTTTGGGCACCATAGTTCAAGAAAGATATTGGCAAGCTGGAATGTGTTCAGAGGAGGATGACCATGATAATCAAAAATCTGGAAGCCAAGCCTTACAAGGAATGACTGGGGGAGCTGTGTGCATTTAGCTCGAAGAAAAGACGGAGAGATGATATGATAGACATCTTTAAATATCTGAAGGGGTACCTTGTAGAAGATGGAGCAAGCTTGATTTGTGCTGCTTCCGCGATGACGACATGAATCAATGGATTTGTATTTACAAGAATCATGAGAAAAAAATCGACCTAAAATTAAGAAGAACTTCCTGATTGTAAGAGCTGCTTGAGAGTGGATTGGACCACATCAGAGGTGGTGGATTCTGTATCTTTGGAGTTCTTTAAACAGGTTGGATGTTATCTCTCAGAAGTGCTTTAACTGTATATTCCTGTATGGCAAGGGTTGGACTAGAGGCCCTTGAAATCAGTCACGTAGGAACAAGGGGTAAGGGGAGTGGTTCGCCCTGGGCAGCAATGTTTTTGGGGTGTCCTGCCCGTAGCCATGCCCCCACATGCCCTGACTATGCCCCCACGTACCCTGGCCATAGCCCCCTGCACCGCGGCCACAACCCTTATGCCGTAGCCACGCCCTCTCCACCCCCCTCACTCCAAGCTCTGCCACTGCTTGAAGCCCGCCCCACCTCTGTGATTCTGTGGTTCTAAAAGGATAAAAAGGGTCATACATGGTGGAACAAGTAGAGGGGCAACCTTAACTATCAGGAGAAGAGTGATTGCTGCCATCTTAAATCAGCAATGAGCCTTAGGAAAGTCGTGTTCCTAAACCTCGGGGCCTGGTCCCTCTTCTCCCATCTCTAGGGTCTTCAGTGTGGGAACACTAACTTGAAAAGTGCATGGATGTATACATTTTCCTGATTTCTTAGAGCAGCAGTTCTCAATCTGTGGGTCGCAACCCCTTTGGGGGTCGAACGACCCTTTCACAGGGGTCGCCTAAGACCATCGGAAAATACGTATTTCTGATGGTCTTAGGCTCGATTCCCTTCTTGGTGGTGGTGCGCAAGCACGAGCCACGCGCTCGCGTCCTCCTGCCCCCTGTTCAGAAGGGACTGAAATTGCTCCCCTTCTCCGCTACCGGGAGAACCTCCTGTCTGACGGGCCAGCTTGGGGGCACGGCGGCAGCACAGGGGGCAGGCTCCCTCCTCGCCACGGCCCCTGCCCCACTCGCCACGGAGGGGGGCGCTGCGGAAGGGCCAGGGGACCTCAAAGCGGCGCTTTTCGGGGGGCAAGCTGCACCCGGCATAAAAGACAAAGGCGCTGGGATTCCTCCCCCCAGGGTCGACATTCTGGAAACTTTTCCCACACTGCCCCCCCCCAGCGAAAACGAGAGCGAAGCAGACGCAGAGCCCAGGGGGGTTCTCGGAGTTTTTTCCCGGGGGAGACGTGCAGCTCCTCTTTCCCTCCCTGCCCATCCCCTCACTGTTCCTGGCCAGCGAGGCAGCCTTTGCTGGGGGGGGTGAGGCATTGTAAATAATAAATACATAATTTTATGGTTGGGGGTCACCACAACATGAGGAACTGTATTAAAGGGTCGCAGCATTAGGAAGGTTGAGAACCACTGTCTTAGAGTGTTTTGTTTTTTATAAGAATGGTTAACTGTGCAGCTGTGATTACATGTACCATTCTTAATGATATAACCAGAGGCAACCCTTTCTAACATCATCAGGGCCTGCCTGATGTCATATCACAAAGGATTATCCCTTGGTTGCACATTTTTGGCCTGAAATCTCAGGGTCTGAGATAATCTTGACCTGGCACCCCTAGCTGGAGCAAACATGCCTCAAAATCCAAATGTGTTTTATTAGTCTACCATCCATATTCCCTTTTCACACCTTACCTTTTCATGGTGCTGGGTTGCAGGGCTCGTGCAAGCAGCCTCTGGAGAGAGGCTCTCACGTCCAGGTCCTTCAGCTCCGCACGAGCTTCCTGCTCGTGCGAGAGCCCCGCCTCTTCCTTTCACAGTGCAGCCTGGGACCCTCCCAGCCTGCACTGGACAGGAAGCACGACCAGAGCAGCTTCTGAGGCTTCGCATGCAAGGTAAGTGCGTGCGGGGCCCCGGAGTGATGCGCGAACATGCAGCATTTTTGGCTTCAAGCCAAAAATGAAAAAATGCATGCGCGGTCTGCATCAGGCCCTTGAGCATCGCGCAAATGTGAGTGTGTTGTGTGGACCGCTCCTCACATTTACGCGATGCTCAAGGGGCCCTTTCGCATCGGAAATGCCGTGAGAAAAGGGCCATAGTCATAGATATCTATGTCTCTATTTTGTCTGGACCCAATGAATTGTCTCATCTTCTTTTCAAACATTATAGGATTCACTGGGGTGGCAAATCTGGTTTGGGACTACAGTTGGGCCTCCACATTTACTGAAGTTAGGAGCTCAGGACCCCTGCAAAAATGGAAAAATCTGCAAATATCAAAATGTGTGTGTGTGTCTATGGGAAATGGGCCAAGACATGGCTGCAAGAGTGGGCACGCAAGGTCCAAACCAGATCAAGGAAAGGAGAGGGAAGGGTGGGTTGGCCCTATACTTCCTCTATCTTGCCCATCTCTTTCTTTGAGTGTGAAAGGGGCATAAGGGGAGGGTTTGTGATTCTGAGAAACTGGGGTACAAGCAACCAAATTGAAAGATTCCTCTGGAAAAGACATGCTTGAGATAGGAGGGCAGGGGTCAGAGAAATATTCAAGTAATCAAATCCATGAATGCTAAACTCATGAATGTGGAAGGCCAATTGTATACTCCTTTAGACTAAATATGAGAGGTTAACAACTTTCCCCTCCAGATGTTGTTGGACTGCAGCACTCATGATCCCTTATCATTATATCCACTGGTTAGAAACCTAATTAGAAGGACTTTAAACTGAGGCCCTTTTCGCACGCAGTTTTTTTTTGCGCGAGGGCCCCTTGAGCGTCGCGTAAATGGGAGCGTTGGTCCGTACAACGTACTCCCACTCACGCGATGCTTATGAGCCTAAAGAGGGACGATTGCGCATTTTATTATTTTTGTCTTTAAGGCAAAAATACTGCACAGTCGCGCAATGCTCGTGAGGCCCTCGCGCACTTACCTGTGTGCGGTGTGCAGAACAAGCCGTCCCGGTCGCGCTTCCTCCCCCAGCGCAGCCTACAGTTCCCAGGCTGCGCTGCGGAAGGAAGGGGTGGGGTGCGAGCGCGACGGTCGCGCTACCAGGAAGCGACCTGTGGGACGAAGAAGCGGGGAAGTGGCAGCATTCCGGATGAGGCTTCTCGTGTGAGACGCCCCCCCCCAGCCATGCAAATGGGTAACATGCAAAAAAGGCCTGAGTTATTGTGGGGAGGGAGACAGTATTCTTGAGGACAGGAGTTCATCAAGTGTTGGCGATTGTAGTCCAAGTCTTAGGGAGAACAGGGTAGTAGTACAGCAACCCAACAGTGGGAGGGAATGAAAAAGCAAAAAGGGGGAGTGACCCATGGTCTCAGATGCCTCTACACTAATGCACAGAGCATGGGAAATAAACAGGATGAACTTGAACTTGTAGCACAGCAAAGTAAATATGATACAACAGGCATCACTGGAACCTGGTGGGATGAATCTCATGATTGGAGTGTAGTGATAAGAGGGGTAAAACCTATTTCAGATGAACAGACCAAACAGGAAAGGAGGAGGAGCAACGCTATATGTCAGGAACATTTACACCTGTGAAGAGATCCATGATTTAAATGCTGGAAATTCTGTGATTCTATGATTAGAGGTCAAGGGGGTTGTAATCCAACAGGCCAAAGAGGGCTGCCAGTGGCCTAGCCCTGTGCTAGATGCTTCTGTCCTAAGTCTGCTTTACTACGCAGTCATCCTACATCACAGATACATTAGCACTGTGGCTTATGGTTTTCCTTCAGAGTATCCAGGAAATACAACAGAATCACAGGGAAGGACACTAGGAGTGATCCAGTCCAACCACCTGCCAATGCAGGAATCCACAGAGAAAGTACCCTGAGAGGCGACCTCTCTTTAAAAACCTCCAATGAAGGAGAGTCCACCATCTTCCATGGGCAACTATTTCACTGTCAGACAGTTCGTACCAGCAAGAAGTTCTTCCCAAAATTTAGATGAAACCTCTTGTTCTGTCTTTGAATCCATTGGTTTGTGTCCTTGATCTGTGGAGCAGCAGCAAACAAGTTTGCTCCATCTTCTACCAGCCCTTCAGATAATAAAATAAGTAAGTAAATAAGTATGTAAAGATGCCCTTTAAAAAGACCATTAACTAAATATTAGCATTAACTTAACAAGGAGACAATTTAAGTATTTTAGGCAATGCTGTACAAATAATGTTAAATACGTTAGAGAACATGTTAGAGAAACAAGTATGGAAGATGTTTATATAGGAATAGATAGTGCTTAACTTAATGTACAAACTGAAAAGAAATAAAATGGAAGGTGTGTGGAGAGGAGAATAATTATTTTAATAGGGAAAATTTGTTAAATAATTGATATATACATTTATTCTCTTTTTGATGTGTTTAATTAAAAAAAAATTAAAAATTGAAATATTTTTAGTGAGGGATCCATATCTGTGTAAGTTTGGAAAGGTTACTTTTTAGATTACAACTCCCGTTGGCCATCTTGGCTGGAGTATTCTGGAATTTGTAGGAAGTATTTCTTGATAGTAAGAGTATTTTGTCAGTGGAATAGCCTGCTTTGGAAGGAAGTGTATTGTCCTTCATGAAAGGTTGTTAAACACAGGTTGTTTAAAAACATTCTTAGCACCCTGCCTGTCCCAGAGCTGCCGTTCCCACAGGTATCTGGGAAAGAGGGTATGATTGTTCCATCATGGATGAAACCTTGAATAAGTCTCCAAGTAGTTTATGTTCATGTTGATATGACCCAGAGTTTGGAAAATTGCTTTTTTGGACTAAAACCCCCAGAATTACCCAGCCATCTTGGCCACTGACCATGCTGGCTGGAAGGATTCTGGGATTTATAGTGCAAAAAGCAATCTTCCCAAGCTCTTATGGTCATGGAGTCATAGAATCATAGAGTTGGAAGGGACCTCATGGACCATCAAGTTCAACACACTGATCAATGCAGGATCTCCAGCTGAAACGTCCCCAGTAGATAGCTGTCTGGGCCTTTTTGAAGATGTTCTGGGAAGGAAACCCACCACCACTATAGTATCTGCTGTTCAGAACACCACAACCTCTCTACCAGTTGATTCCATTGCTGAACTACTCTTTCTGCCAAGAAGTTCCTTCTAATGTTCAATCAAAATCTAGTTTCCTGTAACTTCAAACCATAAGACCTGATTGTACCCTCTGAGGCAGCAGAGAACAGGCCTGCCCCTTCCTCTCTGTGACAGCCCTTGATGCACTTAAAGACTGCAATCATGTCACCCCTCACCAAGCTGAACATGCCCAGCTCCTTCAACCTCTCCTCATATGTTTGTTCTCCATGCCTCTTAACTGAGGAGGTGATGAGGTCAGCTACGTTTCCAGGAAAAATTTGCCACAGAATCTTCCTCATTGCTAAGTCTTGGCCAAGCTGACTTGTGTTCCCTTGCCAGGCATTTCTCAGTACTCACTCCCTGATGTCTCAAGTGGGAAAATTCATAACAGGGAAATTTGCAAAGACAGGTTATCATCCACCTCGTGCCTTAGCTGGGCCTCAGGCCAGCATTACCAATGGCTTCCCAGAAGCTAGGTTCGGCTGGGAGGCTGCCAGCTGTCTTGGCATCAAGTGTTAACTTGCCGCGTGTGCCTTCCCTCCATCGGCACACTGGTGCTTGTTCTGGGATAGAAAAGGAACTGAATACCATCTTCTCTTGAAAGAATTTGCAGGGTGTTTGGCATTTGTGGGTGGTAGACAAGTGGATTGGCCCTGAATCAAAAGGCAAGAGGGCTTGGTTTTTGCAGCAACAAGCTCAGATGTTGCAGCAAAAAGATAGCTTGTTGGCATTGCACAGAGGCAAAATAACAAGGTGAGGATTTTGTGGCTCTCCAGATGTTTTTCATACTACAACTCCCAATATCCCTGGCCAGCATAGCCAGTGGTGAGGAATGCTGGGTGTCATAGTCTAAACGGAGGAGTATAGATTTCCTTGCACCTGATTTTTAGTAGAGATGTTAAGCATACTCATTATTTTTCACATGCTTAAAGAAAAAATGCTGTTTCAGTGTTTAAATACTGTCTGCCCAGCCTGCAACATTTGAGACATCCAGGCAAAAGGGAGGAAAAAAGACAGTCATGATATTCTTCACACTTCAGGACTTTTTTCAGGAACATGCAATGCTCTAAAATACCTTTGGGGTTTTTTTCTGCATGGAAAATGTGGGGAGGGCACTAAACAGGCAACTTGTTTTTTACACAGAAGCAACATATTTATTCCAGAAGCAGTGTATTTTCTGCAAAATACACTGTTTCCTGTGCAAAACTAATGATCTGTGCAGAAAACCCACATTTTCTGTGTGTTTTGTTGCACACATTTCCTCCAAAAGAAGTCCTGAAGTATGAATAGTTGCCAAAAATTCCAGACAAACCCCTGTATTCTTGCTCGGCAGAATTAAAAGTACTGAAATGATTCATTCTGACTTGTGGAAACAAAATAACCAAAGAATTTACAGCACCAGTATATACAAATGTCAGTTGCCTTGCCTTTCTCTGCTTTACAACAGTGGAGCATGGCCAACTTCCTCCTGTCTTCAGAATGCAAATGAGGGACATATAGATCAACAGATGACATGTTGATTATGTTGCCTGCCTCTGTTCATTAATTCATTTATCCCTTCTTTCTTCCATCATCCCAAACTGGGACTTTAGTTATCATACTTTAAATAGCTGTTTGCCCTTTATTTTTCTTCTTCTTTTGTTTTAGTGAACAGCAGTAAGTGTTGGTTCAGCAGAACATGTCTTCCTTGCTGTCATTTCTTCCAAAAATATTTTTTAAAAAAACTGCTTCAGAGAGTCAGTCAGATAATAGAAGTGTAGAACCACAGGCCATTTCTGCACTAGACTGTTATAGCGCGATTATTCCACTTGCAACATCCTATGGAATCCTGGGGTTTGCAGTTTCAGGAGGGGCCATCCAGCCCCTCCCAAAACTGCAAACCCCAGGATTCCATAGGATGTTGCAAGTGGAATAATTGCACTATAACAGTCTAGTGCAGAAATGGTCATAGAGATGAAAGTAGAGAACTAGGGTAATCGGGTGTTAGACTATGATTCTGCGGACAAGGGTTCAAATCCATGCTCAGCCATGGAGACCCACTGGGTGACCTGGGGCAAGTCATGCTCTCTCAGCCTCAGGAAGGCAAAGTCCCTATGAACAAATCTTGCCAAGAAAACTTCATGTAGGGTCACCATAAGTCAGAAATTACTTGAAGGTGCACACTATTCCAACTCCTTGCCAAGGAAGAATACACAAGTAATGCACTCCAAAGAGATTGCTGTCTACCTTCTGTTTAAAAATCTCCGAAGAAGGAAGTAAAACACCTTTTGAGGCCATTTATTCTGCTGATGAACAGCTCTTATTATTAAGAAGTTACTTATAATGTTAGGTGGAATCTCTTTTCTTGTAATTTGAATCTGTTGATTTGTGTTCTCATCTATAGAACAACATCTATAGAACAGCAGGTCCTGCAGGCCTG
This sequence comes from Ctenosaura bakeri, assembly GCA_948474755.1. Taxonomy (NCBI): domain Eukaryota; kingdom Metazoa; phylum Chordata; class Lepidosauria; order Squamata; family Iguanidae; genus Ctenosaura; species Ctenosaura bakeri. Next base: position 302,597 of record CAOLHI010001676.1, read on the forward strand.
TTGTGTCCTCTACACAACATCCAGATATCCAGACAGTCATGATGTGACCTCTTAGTTTTCTCTTCTCCAAGCTAAACAAACCCAACTCCCTAAGTCATTCTTCATAATACTTGGTTTCCAGACCCTATACTATCTTGGTTGCCCCTCCTCTGGACACGTTCCATTTTGTCAATACCCATCCTGAACTGTTATGCCCAGAACTAGTGTTACGCTGTTTTCTGGGGGTCCCGTGAGGGACACCTGAATGTACTCTCAATTATATAAGTTGTTGAAATTAGCCAAGAGCACAAGCTAGCAATACGAGAGGCAGGGCAACGGAGCAGAATCTTTCACCCAATGTCTACGGGGTCAGGCCAAGTCAAGGAGCAAACAGAATTGAAATAATAATTGTGATCTTTATTAAAATACAATCAAACAGTGTATGCAACACACTCACACAGATAACTAGAGAAATAAAGGTTGGAGTGGGATAGGATTTTTAAGAGGAGTTGTTGGTTTGGGTAATACTACACCTGTCCTGAAGCCCGGGTAGTCTGCAGCAGAAGTTCGGAGGTATGGAGTCTCAGTACGTGGGACTGAGGGGGAGGCTCGCCAAGCAAAGCGGCAGCAAGACAGGATGGAAGTCGGGACCGATCTGAAGAAGCTCTGAAAGTGAGGGGTTTATATAGAGGAAAATGTGGCCACAGGCTAGTCCGTACTTGGGGAAAGCAATGAGTTTCAGGCTGGAGACAAAGCCTCCGAAAGGTCAGAATTTAGCATGATTGAGTTAAGTCCGAATTGACAATAGAGTAGACAGTATGCAAACCAGAGTGCTTGACAGATGAGGATTCTCCTAATCAAGCCTCCTGCTCAGGACAGGGAGTTCTTTGTAAGTAGCGTGCATACATAATAGAGTACTTGCCTTTGCGGTCTCCTGAAGTTGCGGGACGGCTATTTCTGGCCAGCCTGTATTGTTTGGAATATTACAGCGATTAGCGGCCGTGCCTGTCTGCGAGCTTGTCTGGGGGACCTCGCAGCACGTAGAAAGGAATAGGCAAAGAAGGCCAAATTATTGATATCAAAGTGATATCTAATATCCCTCAAGTCCGGGCTAGAAACTGCGGTAACACTAGACACGGTATGTGAGGTGAAGGCTTAGTGATACGGCTGAGATGACCCTACAGGGTGGACATAGTGACAAAGGAATCCTACATAGGGAAAGGGACAGTTCAAAAATGGTTTAGATGACCAGTTTGCAGTGTTTTTAAGAAGTGTGGAGTTTTTCAGAAGTATTGAGTTGAGAGAAATTTACTCATCACAGATTTCCAGATTTAAACTAAGAGCAACAAGAATAGCAAAAAGCTTGGGAAGGTGATTTTTTTTTATTTTTTAAAAAAACTATAGCTGCCAAAATTTGTAAGTCCACGTTTATGGATTTGAGTCAGGAGAAGCCAGTTGGGAGAGGGTGCACGTAGATCCCCCCAAAGCTGATCTTTGGCCCCTGACCTGTATACAGAATGCCCCTTTCCTGGTCTAGAAAAAAAAGAGAGACTGAACTGTCTGTCATCGAAGTCTCAGGATTGGTAATTAATCTTTTTAAGAAAGTTGCAACTTCTGTCTCACACACACAATCACGCTGTTTTAGGATTGAAAGTCCCCACTTTAAAAAAAACAAAACCTTTTTTTGTTATTGGGCATTTGGGATAATTCTTGTATCCCCACTTCCAGAAGGTCCCTGAGTGGGGAAAAAAACTGATGGTGTCCACACTCACTGCTTTGCCTTATGCCAGATTTAAGTTTCCATTAAGTACAGTAGGCTCTTCATATTCACAAGGGATGAGGACAGAGAACCCTCGTGAATGTCAAAAAATCATGAATAAATAATATTGCTATATAGTAAGAGCATTAAGATCTAATGCCATACAAGAGGTAATATCAGTAGAGCCCTGATGTATTTAAAGAAAGGAAATGTATTCTCAGTTACTCAGCTAATTTGTTATCTTAAGGACAACCTAGGCCATTTCTGCACTAGCCTGTTATAGCGCTATGATTCCACTTTCAACATCCTATGGAATCCTGGGGTTTGCAGTTTGGGGAGGGGCCAGCCGGCCCCTCCCGAAACTGCAAACCCCAGGATTCCATAGGATGTTGAAAGTGGAATCATAGTGCTATAACAGGCTAGTGCAGAATGACCCTAGTCAGGAAGCCAAAGAGGAAGAGGAACAATTGAAATTGAAGGGAAGAAGTAAAAAGGTGTGTAGATATGTCCTAAGATATGTTAAATTATGTTAGATATTACGGGTATTATTAAATTATCATGATTATATTTATTATACTTAAGCTTCGCCTTTAAAGATCTTTCTATTTGTGTGTGAACTGTTTGTATAGATATGTATGTATGTGTTGCTTTTCAGGAATTTTATGTTAAAAATACTTTTTAAAATAAATAAATAAATAAATAAATAAATAAATAAATAAATAAATAAAATTTTAAAATTCCCTGCTGCAGGGAATGGAGGAGGCCCCAGTGTACAGGGAGGCTGTGATCCCAGCCCTGCACTATCCTGTGGGCCTCCTCCAGAGCAGGCAGGCCCTGGGCGATTGGTGGCAATTGCCAGCTCTGCAGCCCCTGCGGGCCTGCTCCAGAGTGCCCGCAGGAGCCCAGGCCCCGGGGAGGGCAAGGACAAGGCAATCACTGGCCCTGCCTGATCCTGTGCACCTGCTTAGAGAAGCCTGCGCGAGCCCAGGCCCTGGACACCCTGCAGACTCCTGCCAAACAAAGGGCCTGGAGTGTGAGAGGGAGAACGGAGGGCAGCGGACACTTTCGCGAGTAATCAAATCCGTGGAAGTGAAACCTGCGAATGTGGAGGGAGAACTGTACTTGAATTTGCATCTGGTCTGGTCCTGTTCCTCTTAATGCTTTTAGGAGTTCCTGGATCCCCTTTGTTGTTGCTTTTATTATTTGCTGTCAAGTTGGCTTCAACTTACAGCAGCCTATGAATGAGAAACATCCAAGAGACCCAGTCCTCAATAGTCTTCAATGTCCAAATCTTGCAGTTTTAGGACCATGGCTTCCTTGGCTGAATCAAACCACCTGTATTACAGCCTTTTGCTGCTGCTTTCCACTTTGCTGAGCATTACCACGTTTTCAAGTGGGTCATGTTGTGGCTTGACCACAGTACATGTGAAAAGATTCTGGGAGTCTTAGTAGACAACAAGCTGAACGTATGTCAGCAATGTGATGCGGCAGTCAAGAAAGCCAACACGATTCTTGGTTGCATCAATAGGAGTATGGCATTTAGATCAAGGAAAGTAATAGTACCATCTATTCTGTTTTGGTCAGACCTCATCTGGAATACCGTGTCCAGTTCTTGGCACCTCATTTCAAGAAGAGTATTGACAAGCTAGAATGTGTCTGGAGCAGGATGACCAAAATGTGAAGGGTCTGAAGCTATGCCCTGTAAGGAGTGACTTAGGGAGCTGGGTATGTTTAGTCTGTAGAAGAGAAAGTTAAGAGGGGACATGACAGCCATGTTTAAATATTTGAAAGGATGTCATGCTGAAGAGGGAACAGGTTTGTTTTCAACTGCTCCAGAGACTAGGGCCCTTTTTGCACGGCATTTGCTATGCGAAAGGGCCCCTGGAGCATCACGCAATTGTGAGGAGTGGTCCACATGACGCACTCGCAATTGTGTGATGCTCAAGGGGCTGGCAGGCACCGATTACACACTATTTTATTTTTGGCTTTGAGCTGAAAATGGTGCGTGATCGCACATTGCTCCGGGGCCCCACACGCACTTGCCGTGCATGCGGAGCTCCGGAGCCGCGACACTCACGCTTCCTGCCCCAGCGCAGCCTGGGAAAATCCCAGGGTGTGCTGCGGGAGGAAGAAGAGGGCTCTCACACTGCCTGCTTGCTAGCAGACAGCAGCTGCGGAGCTGAAGCAATGGGGATGCGAGAGCCTCCTGCAAGAGGCTGCTTGCGTGATCCCCGCACCCCAGCTCTGCAAAAAGGCAAGCTGCGGAAAGGGCCCAGGACAAGGGGCAATGGATTCAAACTAGAAGAAAAGAGATTCCACCTAAACCTCAGGAAGAACTTCCTAATGGTAAGAGATTCCTGACACTGGAATGCATTCCCTCAGAGTGTAGTGGGGTCTCCTTCTTTCGAGGTTTTTAAACAGAGGCTGGACAGCATCTGTTGGAGATGATTTGATTGTGTATTCCTGCATGGCAGGGAGTTGGACTGGATGGCCCTTGTGGTTTCTTCCAGCTCTATTATTCTATGTCCAAAGTACAACAGCCTCAGTTTACTCATCTTGGGCTTCTAGGGAGAGCTGGGGCCTGATTTTTGCTATGAGAGCTACCCATTTGGCTGAATTCTGTTCCACTTCCCTGATAGCCACTCTTCCTTTAGGTGCACATTCCTAACCATTGTGAAGCAGGAGGAATCCGGCTGTCCCCTGAAGGTTCAGAAGAGGACATCTTGGAGGATTTGAATCCAAAGGAACCTGAAGAGCTGAAGAAAGACCCCAACTCCTGCTTTTTTGAGGGACAGCATCGACCACATGGCTCCCGCTGGGCTCCAAACTATGACAAGAAATGTTCCATATGTAGCTGCCAGGTGAGTGGAAAGAAGATAGGAAAATACGCTGTCCCTGCCAAAGCTTGGAAGTTTCTTTTCCAAGCTTTGCATTCTCTGCCTTCTGGAGAATCTGAAACATCCCAGAAATGAAGCTCAGATAACACAGTTTTGCAAATATATGAAAAAGAGTCTGTGCTCCTCCAGATCTCATTAGCGGGTGTGAGGATGATAAGAATATTCATAATTACTCATTCCCAGGTGGAAAAACAAGTTTCCCAACAGTTGTGAAAAACCATCAGGAAGAATAATAAATCAACTAGAATTTTCTGCAAATTTCTCCAATTTGAATGTCCCAAAATACTGTGGAAGAGTATTTCTATTTTTCTATGGAGAAAAATGGGGGAGGGTAATTAAAAAACCTGAGTGTTTTGCTCAGAACATAGTTCTCCTGTGCAGGAAATCTGTTTTGTGTATGTGCAAAATGCCTAACATTTTTTTCTTTGCAGAGTAATTTTCTGCAAAACCCCTGAATATATGGAGAACACTGAAGAAGAATGTTCAGAGAATCCACAGTCCTCCCCCACAAATTGTCTTAATTATTCATCCTTGCAAGTGATGGTGAAATATTCAAAGATTTACATCTATAAATAGGAGTGGGATATTGTTGTTGTTGTTGTCGTCATCATTGTTGTTGTTGTTCTTGATATTATTATTATTATTATTATTACCATCATCATCATCATCATCATTTCAGTCTGGGACCCAAATTCCAATTTAGGAAAGGCCTTGGGGCTCCCATTCCACCAGGGGGTAGGGCCAAGTGAAAGGGGTGCAGCCATAGCAATGTGAGTGGGGCATATATAAATCTCACCAGTGGGGATGTTTTCCCACCAATGGTACAAAATACAGCTCAATTGTATGTGTGTCTATTTAGTGGTAAGCCTCAATATTTGAAAATAAAATTGGAACAATTTGCGCGGTGGGGGCGCAGTGAAATTATTATGTGGTGTAGCCAGGACTTTTAAATCTGTACTTTGAGCCAAGAAGCTGGAAGCTCCTCCAGCTTGATTTTGTTCTCTCTCCCAGTGATCACACCAAATTTCCCAGGCAAGAATCATCTTGCAAGTTTGGGCTAAACATATTCAGGGCTGTCTTATATGACTTGGCACTTATTTCATGCCTACACCTAAACATTTCAACTGTGAATACAACAAAATGCTGAAAAACAAAAGGAATCGTACTTGCGCAATTTCAGTCAGCTGATCTGGGCTGTATCTCACTGTCAAAGGTTCACTGACTGTCAGACTGAATTTGGCAGCCACCTTGGCCATTTGCACACTACACTCTTATAGCGTGATTATTCCACTTTCAACATCCTATGGAATTCCGGGGTTTGGAGTTTCGGGAGGGGCCAACACGTCCCTCCCTAAACTGCAAACCGCAGGATTCCATAGGATATTGAAAGTGGAATAACGGCGCTATAAGAGTGTAGTGCAGAAATGGCCCTTATCTTTGGAAGAGCCCTAAGAGACTTCAGCCATTTCTGCCCTACACTTGTCATAGTGCTGTCATTCCTCTTTCAGCATCATGTGAATTCCTGGGGTTTCCAGTTGAGAGAGGGGCATTTAGAATTCTCAGCCAGAGAGCTCTTGGGCCTCAGTAAACTACAAACCCCAGAATTCCATAGGATGTTGAAAGTGGAATAATAACACTAGAACGGTGTAGGGCGGAAATGGCTTGAGCCTCCCACCAGCCCTGCTCAGACCATGGATATCTGGTGACTCTTTGTTTGCAAAATTGGGATCACCTCCCAATTAAGGCACCTGGCCTATGGAACTCTCTCCGTTTGGAGGACTCACCAGATCTTCAGCTTGCCCATTACATGAAACTGTTGTGCTTACCATTGCCTCCAGCAGAGGGCATAAGAATAGGATGTTCTTTGGAATTGTGAATAGTTCCCTACTCACTATCTTGTGTAATTTTATAACATGAAAAGGTGGGGCCTGTGGGTGACACATAGTCCCCAGGGGTCTTTTTCTGGCACCTGTATTTTCTCAGAACTCTGTAAAATCCCCTTGAACTCCCTGATGCATTTTTTTTCTGGCAAGTGTTCATTTCCATATGATTAAACTCCCAGAAGATCTCTGTTAGAGTTGTAAACTTTCCTGAAATGTTGAAGCGATGGAGGGAAATTATTTTGCCCCTTCTTCTAGAAAAAAAACAACAACAACAGACATTTTTTTGGGGAAAAAATCAAAGAAAGAGAAGAAAATTGGAAAAAAAGTGGGGGGAGAAGAAGAAAATAGTGGCATTAATCTCTACAGGTTGCAAGTCACTTTCTTTTAGAAGCATAAAATGTGTTATGTACACATTATGAAAGAATTATAAAATTATAAAATTTTGTATGGCATAAAAATTGTCATGCTTGGTATATCAAAAATAACAGTTCAGTTAGGCAATAATTACAAACTGAATTCCGGTTGTTGTTGTTGTTGTTGTTGTTGTTGTTACTACTACTACTATTATTATTATTATTATTATTACTATTATTTTACATATGGAACTACTGAACTGTAGAGAACCTCTTTGACATTTACATTTTATTAGGAGCAGACAAAAAAAAAACAAAAGCAGAAGAAACAATCAGATTAAGAAAACAGAGAAAATTATTTTATCTATTTTATCTTCTCTAAGCTTCCACAATGTCTAGCAGACATAGAACTTTTATTCCCATAAAAGGACACCAGAAGAGGATCCCAAGCCCAGAAACTGCAATGCTCAGATAGCATATATTATCTGACATAAAAGTTTTCCAGTTGTATATGACTTTTAGAAATAATTTTGGGTGAATGTATGAACAGCTTGTCTTAAACATTGAAGAAAATATTCTAAAATCCATTTTTTAAAAAAATCAGTTTTCAATCTTTCCAGTTTTTCTAGGAAAAACAGGCTTTGGAAAAAAGCAGGAACATTGGGGAGAGAGGTTCCTAATTTTTCTGGTTTATTCACCAGCCTTCATATCTCTGTCACTGCTCCTGAAATGGCAATTTACTACACCAACACACTCACACACACACACACACACACACAGATGCACACGGGGCAGGGGAGAAAGAGCGAGTCAGTCTTATTGGGAACCAGAAGTTGCAACAGGAACACACTTCTGGTTTTGATTTTCAGCTATGCAGGCCTGCCATAGGGGTGAATGGGCTCCTATGGCAATTGCATTCTTAGGACAGTTCCCAGGAATGTGCAAGCATCATAGTTCCTGTGCATGATAAGTTGCAAAGCTGGAGAAGGTTCATTTTGGAGACTATAGCTCCTAGAATACAGACTACAGCTGCTGGACAGAATTCCCAAAGTCCATCTGAGCTGGAGGATTTGAGTCGCAATAGTCAAAGCTATTCCAATCTCTGAATGAACGTTATAGAAGAAGGTAAGTGTGAAAGATAGGTCCAAGAGGTTGGTGGCCACTGCTGAAGGAAGTACAGGCATGGCGAGCAGCCTGCTTTGCAGGGTTGTTGGACAGGGCCTCCAAAGCAAACCTGCAAGAGTCACTGTGTTGGACTTAAACCTGGTTTGGAAATAAGGAAGTTTCACAGCAGCAGCAGAATTGGGCAAATCGGGGTTTGCTCCGTCCCCCTTCGCCTTGCAAGTTAGGCTTCTGAGGAATGTCTCTTCTCTTTTTGTCTTGTCTTGCTATGCAGAAGCGCACGGTAATCTGTGATCCTGTCCTGTGCCAGCCCCTCAACTGCACCCAACAGGTGCACCCCAGGGATCAGTGCTGTCCTGTGTGTGAAGAAGGTAAGACAAACCAAGGTGGAAGGGTCAGGTCTGCAGGTGGTGAAAATAGAGAAGGTGTGGAGTTTTCACTCTGATGTGCTGAAAACATTAAGATCGAATCAGATGCTTATTTTATATCCTGCCTTTTACATTCTTTCCAGTTCTGTGGCCCAAAGCAACCCATCCGATGCATAGAAATCTAGTACAAACAAAAATATAATAACTTCTCTTCCAGACTGGCCTAAAGAAGCATAGGTTCTCCCAATATAATTTGGGTTTCACCACTTCCTAATCCACTCATTCTATTCTTTTGCTGTGGGGTGGGGAGGGGCTGTTTATAGAGATCTCTTGCATCTGCAGTAGGGCTCTTCCAAAGGTTTATATTAAATGTGGCGGAAGGGAGGTTTGCTGAGAGGGTTTGAAGGGCATTTTTTTCCTCTTTATTTTTTTTCTTAGAGTTACAGTGCTATAATGCAAAAGTTACGTTTCACAGATGCCATGCTGTACTGATACACTGCTGTAGAAAAAGCAAGAAAGGGAGAGAAGGAGACTTTTTTGTCTCAGTATATCTTGGAATTAAAAAGAAAACCACTTTGACCATGGGAATATAATGTCACAGCTGGTGCCAGGAACTGCTTGGAAATAGTCAGAGACAACAGAAGTGTTATTTGAATATTAAAAAAAAAAAACCTACAGCAGTGATTACTGCAGTCTGCTGAAACCTTTGCTCCATCTAGAAGTGCCCTAAATTAAGATATTAAAACTCAGTTCAGGAGACTGGCACATTAAAACAAACACCAGAAAAGACACAACACAAAAACTATTTCAGAGAACAACAAAGAGGCAAAAAGAAGAAGGAGAGGAGGAGGAGGAGGAGGTAGAGATGGAGAAAGAGGAAGAAGAAGCAATTTTCCCAACCTGGTATTGGGAAGGTGATGGGAGGCAAGGAGGAGGGCCACCTTCAGGCCAGACCCGTGCCTTTAGGAACCAGAAGAACAGAGAGAATTAGAATCTGAAAGGACCCTGCCCCCCTCTCCATAAACTCACAGCTTTGACATCTTTAAGCAGGATATTTTGCCCATTAATCATCTTTAAGCAAACACAGACCAGCATCTTGTTAATGACATGCGTAGGTGTAAGTCCAGCCTACACCTGTCTATATCTTTTTTGGGTTGTTTCTACTCCTTCCCTCTGAAATGATCAAAATGCTCCCCCTGGACTTTCTGTAGAGCTTCTGTAATCCCTAACCAGGCATTCCATGTGTTCCATGGAGGAGGATCAGAGAAGCATTTGGCTATGTCCCCGTAGTGAGATACAAGATGATTACATCATCCATGGAGATCTCTGGAGGACCCCCACTGGACCTCAGTGAATGATGTAATCATTTCACACCTGGCTACAGAGACATATCAATATGCTTTTTCAGTCCCCCATAGATACTGCACTATATCAGCCATGGAAAGCAGTGACCAGTCCAAGGAGTGTTGAAAGCAGATCCACTACATTATCCTGTGTCAGGCAGGATTCTGGCCATAAAATGGATTGGGTTGCACAGGAGATGAACAAGAATAAAAAATTGAAATAATAGACTTGGTGGCTAGGGAGGGTTCTGGGACTAGTAGTCAAAAAGTAACTTTTCTAGGTACTGAACGAGAGATGGGTTCTGGACATGACATGAGGATGAGATGAGGTGGTGAACCAACCGGGAGTGGGGGCATCCCCTGAGGTCCCAGTCTTTGCCAACGCATTGCTCTTTGGGTGCATTGGGTTGCAATTCCTACCCTCCCAGTATGGCTCATGCAGGTTAGGGGTGACAGGGCTTGTAATTCAGCACAGTTGGAGGGCGACCTTGCACTCGTGGTAAGGGGAGATACCAGCATACTTAGCAGCCACAGCAGACACTGCATTTCCCTCTCTGTGTCCCATATGTGCTTGAACGGGTGTCTCCTCACCATCTCTTCTTGAACAGAGAAGAAGGAAGAAGGACAGAGAGCTGAGAAAGCCCGAGACAGCAGTGAAGGTAAGAGAAAGAGGGCTTGTGTGAATTATGGGCTGTGGCCATTCTACCTGAGGTTGATGGAAGTTGCAGTCCAACACATCTGGAGGGCAGTGGGAGGCTGAAATCTATGCTATATGTAACCCACTGAAAACTACATGATGATAATGGAGGCAGCTTTCTCCTTCATAAGTGGCAGATCCAGTGCATTGCTCAACGGGGGCTTACTCCATGTCACATTTTGGTTGCCCAGACCACAGCATGGACTTCTGTGTAATGGCACCCAGACTGTGAAACTCTTTATCCTGAAAGGTATGATTGGCTCCTCATTACTTGGTACATTTAGGTGAGCTGTTAAGACCTTTTGGTCTTTTGAACCTTAAGTTCTGCCCACAGTTTTATGCCCACATTATTCTGTTCCCTTGTTTTCTGTTCTAAATTTATTTCTATTTTTACACATTATTGTTGGATTATATTGTAGAGATTCTCAACCTTTTGGGAGGCAAGCAGATCCATTTGGAATGTTGAGAGAGTATCGTGGGCATTATCAGAGAATGGCTGCCATGGTCTGCAGCCAGTTGTGAAAGGAAGGAAGGAAGGAAGGAAGGAAGGAAGGAAGGAAGGAAGGAAGGAAGAAAGAAAGAAAGAAAGAAAGAAAGAGAAAGAAAGAGGGGGAGGGAGGAAAGGAAACAGACACAGCTAAAAGTTGACTTGCCCAAGAACCAGAGTAGAGGTTAGTACGTGGTCCAATGGACCGTAAAGTGAAACATCTGATTAAGTACCTGCTATCTTCACTCCTGAAGAATATTTCTGGGCCCACCTGAGCCCCCGTAGCATTATTGGAAAAGAAGAACAGAGATAGTGGAGATGTCAACATGGAAATTCACTGCTTCACTTTGTAGGTATTCATGTTGGTTTCATACCCTCCAACAGTTCAAAAATGAACACTGGGACACATGTGCCCAAGCAACATCAGAAAATAGTCAAGATGGCAAAAGTGATTAATGACGAAGATTACACGTAAACCAGGAGAGGCAGCAGCAGTTTGCTTTTGGCTGAGTCTACTGGGAACAACAAGATTCCTCGCCAACCTCTCCTATAGAAAACAAGATTCCACAAGTCAATGGAGTGCAAACTACTTTTGCACTTTCAACTCATATTGCAGCAACTGAAGTAAACTGAGGACAAAGGGTGAAAGTGGGAGCAGGAAAGACAAACTGAAACATCTGAAAAATAGATGAAGAAAGTGGGTTGACAGAGGGTTAACTAGGATTGTCCCTGCCAAATTGAGACAGGTGGAGACTACGTGGCTTTTTGGTACGGGTGCCATACTGGGACACCTTGTTAAGTTCACATGCTTGATCACAGAGGCCATTTCCACACTAGCCTGTTATAGCACGATGATTCCACTTTCAACATCCTTTGGAATCCTGGGGTTCGCAGTTTGGGAAGGGGCCAGCTGGCCCCTCCCGAAACTGCAAACCCCAGGATTCCAGAGGATGTTGAAAGTGGAATCATCACACTATAACTGGCTAGTGCAGAAATGGCCAGAGTCATGAGACTTCATGTGTTTTCTTGTGAGACTAGAATGAAGACTGTACTAAAGACTGTAGGACTTTACCAATCTGTTGAATACCATTTTGGATAACTTACAGACAAACACTTCTGATTTCTGTTTTGTTTTTCTTTTTATCTTCTTTCTTTTTTTAGTTTGCTTTTGTTTTTTGGAGGCTTGTTTTGGTTTCATTTGCTGAAGCATGCACATTCACATCCACATTTTATGTACATTTGTGAACAAATTTGACATTTGATTTAGGCTAATATGTCAGCAATGCTTGTACGGGTTCAGGACCAATCAACAGACTTCACCTTCACCTGTTTTTGGTCTATCTTGCCTCATACTTGGTGTGAAACAATTTTTTTTTAAATTTAGTTTTTATAAAGATTTTTAAAGACTGCTTACTAAAATTGAAGGAAGTCTCAACAAATAGAACATATAAATAATAGTAAGAACATAGAAAAACAAATAGAACATATAAGTGATACAACATAAACATAAATAATACAACAAATAAATAATACAACACAAACATACATACATAAATCACCTACACAAATGTGAAACAAATTTTTAGGACTGAAGGTGCCGCCAATCAAACTTTGGTTTCAGTGAAATCATAAGAAAGCCACCAACATCAATGCTGGCTAAATTTCCTATGACATCAAAAGGAAAAAAGATAAATACAATACAATATTAATAACAACAAATAAATTATAGAATAAGAGGCATTAAACTGTTCAGCGAAAATGAACAAATGAATCATTTTTAATAGGCAAATCATTTTGAAAAATGAAATGTAATGTGCCCTGACCAAAAATCTGCTGTTTGTTCTTGCTGTTGAAAAGGAAGCAAAGTTGGTACTGATTTTATGTCTGTCAGTTGAATATTCCAAAGTTGTGCTACCACCACAGAGAAAGCTGTCTCTTTTGTAACTGCATACTGTATTTCTGGCATGGATGGCAGTCAGAGAAAGTCCTCTAAAAATCTTATAGTCATGAGTTGCCATCTGTTGGGAATGTTTTACTGGTGGGTTCCTGCATGGCAGGGAGTTGGACTCAATGGCTCTTGTGGTCTCTTCCACTTCTATGGCCTTTTCCTCACTAGCCTGTTATAGCGCGATGATTCCACTTTCAATATCTTATGGAATCCTGGGGTTTGCAGTTTCCGAAGGGGCCAGGCGGCCCCTCCCGAAACTGCAAACCCCAGGATTCCATAGGATGTTGAAAGTGAAATCATCACGCTATAACAGGCTAGTGCGGAAAAGGCTTATGATTCTATGAGTAGAACAATATGGAGGAAGTAAGTCCTGCTTCAGATAGGGGAATCAAAGTAGTCTAAAGATGCTTGTCCAATTTTGTGGCACTCTGATTTTCCTTCTTCTGATTTAGGTTGCTACTTTGAGGGTGACAAGACATGGCGAGAAGCTGGAACTCGTTGGCACCCTGTAGTTCCTCCCTTCGGTCTCATTAAATGTGCCATTTGCACCTGCAAGGTGGGGTCATCAGTCTGGTTTTTTGGCAGAAATGCTGGGGTCTGAGGAAGCCAATGCTCATGCCTATCATCTCAGATTCCTCATTGATCCTCAGAACCTTTGTTTTCAGCTGCCTGTTTCTGAGCTGCATCCACTTAGTTGGGATCATTTGGGAGCTGATCCCATTGATCCGTAGCAAACTAACAAACAAGCCTTGCATATAGAAAGCAAGATGTCAAGGAGAGAGGGATCTACCCAATCTTCTGTGAAATGCTAGATTTCTGTCTGCAGGGAAGATGTTCATATGGAGGAAGATTCAGTAAGGTGACTCTGTACTTGAAGCTGAAAGTGGCCCAGTCCAGAATTCAAGAAAGTCAATTTATAGACTACAGCTTCCAGAATTTCCCCAACCAGCCTGGCCACTGGTCATGTTTGCTGAGAGATTCTGAGAACTGTAGTCCAAAAAGTAATATTTTCCTGAGCATTGGCCCATACAAGAGTTTTACCAACACAATGAGCTTATACATCCAACTGTGAAGTGTGGTCCTTGATCCAGCATTATACAACCAAATAGTTCTTGCACTCTCTTCGCTTCGCTTAGGGTGGCTGGCTAAGGTCACTGTGAGCCAGGGACTTTCTGCACTACACTGTTACATTGCTATTGTTCCACTTTGAACCTCCTGTGGAATTCTGGGGTTTGTAGTTTACTGAGGCCAAAAAGCTCTCTGGCTGAGAATTCTAAATGACCCTCCCTAAACTGCAAACCCCAGGAACCCATCGGATGTTGAAAGTGGAATAGTAGTACTATAACAGTGTAGTTGTGCGGAAAGGCCCACAGTTTACTATGGCCATTTCCGTCCTGCACTGTTACAGCGCTATTATTCCACTTTCAACATCTTATGGAATCCTGGGCTGTGCAGTTTAAGGAGGGGCCTTTAGAATTTTCAGCCAGAGAGCTCTTTGGCCTCAGTAGACTACAAACCCCAGAATTCCACAGGAGGTTGAAAGTGGAATAATAGCACTATAATGATGTAATGCAGAAATAGCCTATGTGTGCTTCCATGCTATGAGTGGAAAAGTCTTTTGACACAAAAGAAAGTCTTTTGACTTTCAGCAGCCTTGATGAGAGGTTGGGATTAGCAGCTTTTCAGATCTGCTATTAGAAAGCAAGCAAAGTATGGGTATGTCTGCTCCAAACTTGTTAGAATGTAAGAAAACTGGCTTGAGATGCTATGTGTATACATGCATGTACTTGCATGGTACTCTGGCCCCATATGTGCTAATACTCACAGGTCTATATCTGCACACCTTCTTCCCACAGGGAGCCACAGGGGAAGTACACTGTGAAAAGGTGCAGTGTCCTGCCCTGCCCTGCAGAAATCCCATCCGTGCCAGCCCATCCGACTGCTGCAAGCAATGCCCAGGTGAGTTAAGCATGCCACTAACAGCACTACACTAGGCTGGACTCACCAACTCCCTTCATTGCCATAGTTCCTGGATTGAGGTGGGGAGGAGGAGTTAAACAGTTGGCTCCTCTTGGGATCTTCCAACAGGGAAGTTGTTACTTAAGGAGCTAGAGCAAAACATTTACACCTTCTGAGTCAATGCTTCTTTGAAATGCTTTACATCATTTAAAAGTGCACCTGCCAAAATATACATGCTTGCCAGTGCTAGCATGTTTAAGAATATAAAATATACTTGCAAATATTCTTGTCTCTGTTGAGAAAGGGTGCCTCAACGTCTTAATACTCTGCTGCTCTGGTGTATAATACTGAGACATCTATGCACACACCCATTTGGAAAAGGAGCAATCCTTGTGACATTTGTCACACCTCTTGATTTCTTTCTGAAAGATTTATTTGTGCAAAAATGGATTTTCTACCCAGAAATCTGTATATTTTGTCCAGAAAACAGTGTATTTTGTGTGGATAGCAGTGTATTTTCAACACTAATATTTTCTACTCAAAATACATTGTGTGTGTGCACGCACACATGTGCACATGCAAATGAATTTTTCACAAAAGTGTCCCAAAGTGTGAAAACTTACAAAATAACACACAAAGGTCTTATAATCTTACCCAACTGGGAGAAAACTTTTGAAATTTCTTCACACAAGACAGAACGAAAGCAGTGAAGATGCACATTCCATAGGGTATATAGTGAGGTATTAGTAGATAGGCTGCAGTACAAGCTGTGCACAGACACACATCTCTGATTCTGCAAACCAGGGGTGATCAAACATCAGGTGTGTGGAGGGCCCTGCATTGCTTCCCTAAGGGACCTTGGAGAGCTTCACACACACACACACACCAGTGTCGTCACCCCCAGTTTTGTTTTGTGTTTTACAAAACCAGTTTGGCCCCAAATATCTACAGCATCCCCCCAGGGCAATGCTACTCAAAGTGGTGATCCTTAGACAGGTTCCACTCCACAAGCTATTGGCTGCCAGTTCATGGTAGATTTCCAGGAAGGAAAGAAACAGTTGCTATCTATGGGCATAAATATGGTGCTGGTTGCTGGCACCATGTGAAAAAACCCTGTTGGTCCCTGACATAAGATAGCTTAAGAAGCATAGCCTGAGGGCATATTTGGCCCTCATGAGCCATTTTAGGCCCAGGAGAGGACTTTTTTAAAAAAATCTTTATTGCAATCTTTAATACAGAACAAATACAAACCAGAATAGAATCAACAGTAATACAAAAGCAAAAATTTTAATCAGGTAAGTAACATAAGACATATAGGTACCACTGGAGTTAGCTTTATGTGCCAAAAGTCAGAGGGGAGTTTTCCAACTGCCCTGAGTTACCATTAAAGCATTACTATTTTTTTAAAAGACTTCCAGAATTTCAGAGTTTGTTGAAGAGGGCCATGAAGGGATTCACTTTCATTCAAATAAATAATAAACGGATATCAAAGTTCTTCAAAAGCATTGTGTCTTGTCAGTCCTTTAGCCAACTTCATCTGGTGTGCTGTGTGTATGTATCTTCAAGTTGCCTGACCACTTACGGTGATCCCATGAGTTTCATAGGGTTTTATTTGGCAAGGAATACTTGGAGATGGTTTTGCCAGTTCCCTCCTCAAATACAGCCTATAGCATCTGGTATTCATTGGCTTCTCAGAATAGACAATGCCATATACAACCAACCTATAAAGGACAAACCTTTTAAAGTTTTCCAGTGTTGTGCTGTTTCTAGTTGAGTGGTATCAAACAAAGCTGAGATTGTTTGCATTTTAGATTAATTTTGGGCCTTAAGAAAATTGATAATAATGTAAGTGCTTCACAAAGTTCTACGTCCTGGTTTCTCATGTCAGCTGAGAATTCTAATGCCAGTTCCCAAAACTGGGCCAATGTAGGCCACCTAGTTTCTCTAGCAGTGTGCCATCGCTATGCTGGAGAGGATGTATGCTTCAAGCACAGTTGAGTAGGCTTCTATAGTAGGATCATCATCAAAGTTATGCACATGTGTCCATATACCTCTGTTTCGGTTCTATGGGATCAACTATAATTGAATATTGCAAATTCAAATGCAATTTAAGTCAATACAACAAATTATATATTAAATTTGACACATATGCTCCACCCCCCAAAAGTTGCAAGCATCGAATGAGGTGCCAGAGCAGAACTTGATTGCAGGACTTTCTGCCCGTGCTCCTCAGTAGTATTGCAATATTTGGATGAAAATCTTAAAACCATAAATTAAAAAAAATAGAAGCAAATGCAATATAGAAATTATGCTACTAAGAATGTATCCTTTTGTTCCCTCTTAAATACATAACTGAACATGGCAGTGCCTTCTTCAAGGTGAAAAGGGCTGACCCCTGAGCCCTGCCAACTCCAGCTCCTCTCCAGCTCCAGTTCTCCCTCTCTTTCAGAACTCAGCCAGGGAGTACAGCCCCTTCCTTAGGGTTTCCTCTCCCACTGTGCCAAACCAGTAACTCATAGGGGTTACATATACATGCATCCATAATCTTCCTTAGCCCTGTCCTGAAACAGTCCTATGCGTGTTCACTTCAGAAAAGTCACTGTTATGGCCATGGAGTCCATTTAGGAAGAAGATCTAAATCCTTCTTCCATTTTGTGTGCTGTTCTCAGCAGCGTCATGGTGCAGGCACTGAAGATCGCTTACAGAGAAGTGTTGTGATCCTCTTCCCCGATCCTCATGTCCTCTGTGTTCCTTCCTCTCTCTTCAGCCTCAGAGAAGAGTCCCTTGGCACTTTCAGACATGATGCAGGCGGACGGTCCCCGAGCCTGCAAGTTTGGGCGGCAGTGGTACATGCACAATGAGAGTTGGCACCCCACAGTGCCCCCTTTCGGGGAGATGAAATGCATCACCTGCTCATGTCTGGTGAGTGATGGGGTTTCACTGTGCAGCAGAGACAGCTCCAGGAGTGGGAAGGGGTAAGATCTGGAGCCAGGCAAAACGGCTGGAGGATTGTGGCATCAGAGGGGAGGTGACACCAAAATGTCTACCAGTCCCTTCTTTCTTCTTCTCCTTCATGAGAGTCCATATAGCTTCATGTAGGACAACTGCCCCCCTTGCTTCTCATGACAGGATGTGATCCCTTATGCTTTCTTGTACATAGAAGCAGGTGGGTAGATCAGGATGCCCACAAGGTTAAAGTCCCCATAACAGTAGACCAAGAGCCTGGAATTCTGACTCCTGGACAGAAAAGGCTCCATGGGAGTGACCCACGGAGTTACTGCACTGGGTGACACCAACCTTAGTGACGCCACTGCTCTTGGATTTGGAAGTTAAGCAGGGACAGGCTTGAGTACTGGATACTGACTGGAGGTTTCTGGGAGTTGTCATCCAGTGAAAGAACTTACCAAAGTCTGGATATTAGCCCTGGGGAAATGAGTTGCTACAGCCTTCCTACAGACTTAGCACCAGCCTGTTTGGGCTCTTGTGTAACAACCTGTTCTGTTCCCCCCGCCACACAGTCCGGTGAGACACACTGTCAGCGCCAGGAGTGCTCTCATGCATCTTGCTCCAAGGAGAGGGAAAAGGAAGACAGCTGCTGCTCCCACTGCCAAGGTGAGTGAATAGCATAAGCGCACGTAAGGAGGGCTTCAGGCCTGGCATCAGGCACCATGACATCGCTGCTCGAGGCCTGGCAGGCACTCTGTCCCCTTGCCACACACAAGACAACACCAGGTATAACTCACACATCTACCAAGAGGAAGCTCAATCAATCACTTCATTTTCCCAAGACTGGGACACAAGACAACTTAACAATTTTTTTTTTTAAAGTAAAGCCACATGTAACTAAAAGCATACAACAAGTTAAGATACAAATAGTACTGAACTGTAGAATTAAAACTATTTAAAATATTAAAGAATAAAAGAAAAAAAGTTTTTGCTGATGTGTGCTTTCAAGGCATTTCTGACCTTAAGGCAAACCTATCGTTGCAACATTTGTTCAGGAAATGTTTTCCATTGCATTCCTCTGAAGCAAAGAGAGTGTGATTTGCCCAAGGCTACCCAGGCATTTCCACACTAGACTGTTAGAGTGGTATTATTCCACCTTCAACATCCTATGGAATCCTGGGGTATGCTATTTAGGGAGGGGCCTCAAAGGTGAGTGATGGGGAATAATAGCACTCTAACAGTCTAGTGTGGAAATGACCTCGGTGGGTTTCTGTGACCAAGCTAGGAGTCAAACCCTGGTCTTTCAGAGAGTCCTTGTCCAATGCTCAAACTGCTCCACCACACTGGCCATTTCCACACCAGACTGTTAGAGTGCTATTATTCCACTTTCAACATCCTATGGAATTCCAAATCCTCAAAGACCCTTCCCTAAACTGGAAATCCCAGGATTCCATAAGATGTTGAAAGTGGACTAATAGCACTATAACAGTCTAGTGCAGAAATGGTCACTGTCTCTCATAATAGTAGTGTGTGTGTTTTTAAGTCATCTGTCAACTTATGGTAACCCTATGAGTATCATAGAGATTTTGGTAGCACAGCACACTAAAACAGAAACTCTTTTACATGCTGGAATGGAAAAGTTCTCACCTGCCAACAAAAGAAAGGAAAGAAGTAGACCTCCTAGCTTCCCTAGGAAAGGAATTCCTTCTCTGGGAGCACATTTCCCTGGGGCTGATTTGTTAAGGGGCTGATAGGTCTCCAAGTGAGAATTGAGCTCCTGTTCTAGTTAAACAACTTGGATGCTGCCAGAAGGATATGCTTAATTCCCTTATTAAAATATATGTAGCCCAGAGCTTAGAGAAATGGGGTTTTGGAATACACTCCCAGAATATTTTAGACAGCATGGCCACTAAGCTTTACCAGCTGTTGTATTCTGGGAGCTGTTATTCCAAAAAAGTAACTTTCCTATGTTCTGATTCAATCTGCCTTTCTAGCAAGGCTACCTGGACAAAGTGCAGAATTGATCTCAAAAAGTGGAACAAGAGGAGCTTTGAGTGCAGCCTTCCTTTCCTTGGCCATTTCCGCACTACACAATTATTCCACTTTCAACATCCTGTGGAATCCTGGGGTTTGCAGTTTTGGGAGGGGCCAGCTGACCCCTCCTAAAACTGCAAACCCCAGGATTCCATAGGATGTTGAAAGTGGAATAATCATGCTATAAGAGTGTAGTGCGGAAATGGCCCTTGGGTTCGGCTCTTCCATTTACCTCTTTTCTCTCTCCCCCCACCCTTTCTCTCTCTGTCTCTCTTTGTCTTTGTGCTGCAGCACCAGAAGACCTTCCAGAAGATGCTCAAAAGATGCCTCGAGAGGAGCCCAAGGATTCCTGGGTACACTAGCTGGCCAGCTGGAGCTTGGAAGCCCGGAAGCTGGAAGGGCACTGCTGACCTGCTGATGAAGCTGAAAGCAGGGTGGTTTACAGCCAGATTTTGTTGGTTTTGTTGGCTTTTTAAGACAACTGGGGCACCCGTTGTTCTCACCCCAGAATAAGCATCCTTCCTGTTGAGTGCTCATTGCCTTTTTCCTCCTCTGCCTGCTGGCAGCAAGCCAGGCAATTTTAAATATGTTTGGGTTTTTTTGGTTTTTTTGCTTACATTCAAAGGATGCAAAGGTGCAGGCACCATGATATATCACACCAAGCTATAACTGCCTGTGGGGTGGGACATGCACAGCAGACATGGGTGTGCCAGGCAAAGCAATAAAGCTCTTTAGGGGAGTGGGATTGAACCCTAGACTCTGCCTATCCCATTACAAGGGAGTGCTTGCATAGTTCTGTGAACTCAGCATGTGAGGCTCCTGTCTGACTTAACATATGTCTCAGATGGCTTTGTCCCCTTGAAAGGAAGGCCGTGTGGCCCACACAACCCACAGCCCCAAATGGTAAGACCTTCCACCCCAGACCGGCCTGTAATATAGTGTAAAATTATATTCCTTCATTGTATCTCTTTGGAGGGTTTTTTTTTTTATTTTAACTGCAGGGAAGGGCCAATTTTTTTCCCCCAATTGGTTTTGTAATTTATGATTCTCATGAGCAGGTCCTCTTCCCTGCTCATCTCAATGCTGAAGGATTGATATTGGAGATTATGTATTTATTAAAAGAAAAAAAATCAATGAAGATAGATTGCAGCTGCCTTGACATGTGTTTTGTAGTTTCTTACAATTCACCCCAGGTTCCCCCATTCCCATGGAGGCTCTCCCGTCAGAGCTTCAAACATTTACTGGACTGGAAAACCAAAAATCCTCCAGCCAACATGGCCACTAAGAGTTGTATTCTGAATTTTCCCCCAAGATCTACAATCTTCTTTCAAACTGAATACACTCATCTTTCAGATTATCAGCACCTAGAGGAACCGAGGATATTTCTGCACAATACTGTTATAGTGCTATTATTCCACTTTCAACATCCTGTGGAATCCTGGGATTTGCAGTTTACCCGGAGGGGAATTTAGAATTCTCAGCCAGAGAGCTTTTGGGCCTCAGTAAATTACAAACCCCAGAATTCCACAAGATGTTGAAAGTGGAATAATAGCACTATAACAGTATAGTGTGGAAATGACCTGAGTTCTACTCACTGCTGTCAGGGATACGGTACATGTTTTATATCCATAGAGGATAATGGCCAGATTCAAAACCAAAATTTCATTACTAGAAATTTAAGCTATGTATTGCTCCAACCACTTTGGGTGGTAGTTCTTTGGTTCATCCTGTTGAATCATGATGGCTGAAATGAAAACAAATACGGCTGGCCCTACCAAAAGGCAGTGGGAGGTAACCAACTTAGATAAAATATATAAAACCTATCTCTCTATCTATCTGTCACCTGTCTCCTAGCATGGGACCCAGAGCAGCTTACAACAAAGTCAAAGCAACATAGTGCTAATAATTTGCTATTTAAAAGATTAAGTACAATTAAACAAGCTACCCCATTTAAACACCATCAGTTTTAAAAAGTGTAAGGTCATTTTAAAACATTGCACTGGAGAAAAATATACAGCATGCACGTCCCATACAAAAACTGTTCTGCCCAACCAATTAATCATCAAAAACCTGTTTGAATAAAAGGTCCGTACCTACTGGAAAAGGGGAAGTTTATAGCTTGGGAGCAGTTACCAAGAAGGCCCTATCCTGTTTTCTTACCAGATGGGCAAGTGACCATGGGTAGGACCAAGAATATCTTCCAGGCATTGTAGAACCCAAGCAGGTTTATACAGGGGGAATGCAGCCTTTCAGATAGTCTGGATCTAAGCCAGAGAGAGAGAGAGAGAGACCACTCTTTGGACTGTGCCCTGTAATGAACTAGTAGCCAGAGAAGCTTTTTCAGAAGGGGAGTTAGATATTATCTCTATCTAGCCCTGGCCAGCTAATTGTAGCCCTCCAATTACCATTCCCTATAGAAATCACAGATATTCTCAGCCTCCTAGCTAGTGACTTGACCTACTGTATTGCCTAGCCACAAATGGTGCTTGGAAAAATTACTTTGTCACCTTCAGCTCCCAAAATCCTCCAGCCTGCATGGCCACTGGGAGAATTAGAAATCTGACTCTAGCAATTTCACTGAGAAATACCCCTGATTGAGGGCATTTCCGCAGTCATAGTGCTATTATTCCACTGTCAACCTCCTGTGGAATTCTGAGGTTTGTAGTTTACTAAGGCCAAAGAGCTCTCTGGCTGAGAATTCTAAATACCCCTCCCTGAACTGCAAATCCCAGGATTCCATAGGATGTTGAAAGTGGAATAATAGCATTATAACTGTGCAGTACAGAAAGGCCCTGAGTGATGAAGAGGCAGTGAGTTAAGATCAAGCAGTCCAGAAGCTGGTGGCTCCCATGTCATTGAGGTGTGTGTGTGTGTGTGAATCCACTTTGCACTCTGAGTTTAGTCTGAACTCTAAAAGGCACTAACCATCTTCTGGAAGTAAGTTTGCAACACTGAACAGTTAAAGTTTGTACTAAAACTCTGAGTGGATGCACCACCCATCTGATGTAGAAACAACCTGTCATTGCTAACACATGAAAGCATGAATGGCTCTGCTTCTGTGACAGAAGCTGATGGCACTACTGTTCCACTGCAACATTTGTTTAAATAAGTGGTAACCCTAGTGTGGGGGACTAAATACCTTAAAGGCACCAGATGATCTCTAATCTTGGAAGCTAAGCAGGGTCAGCCCTGTTTAGTACTCAGATGGAAAATGAACACCAGGTGCTGTAGGCTACATTTCAAAGGAAGGAACCTGAAAAAACACCTCTGAGTCCAGAAAACCCCAAAAAATTCATGGATTTGCCATACATCAACAGGCAACCTGAAGGCACATACACACATACATGCCTCACTATGTGGTGGAACCCTAGCAGCGATGAGCTGTGTGTGCCAAGGGGTGGCATCTAACAACTAGGCAGAATGAAGCAGCTGCCTCAGGCAGCAGGTTTTCAAGGGTGGGAAGCAGCACTGAAGCCTTAGTGGTCAGAACTGGGATCGCTCTGTCACTGGTATCAATTGGCAAACCATTTGGTTCTGCATATTAAAAAAAAAGGTGGAGGATGGGAGTCAGCAGAAGAAAAAGACACTGGGCTTCACATGCTTATGGATGGTCCAAATTTATTCTATAAACAGCCTGGACTCTTTTCTTCCCTGCTGATTTACTATACCCATTCCTGTTCCTGGAGGATGGGAGCACCAACAACAGCCCAAAATATCTTGGGCTGTTGTTGGTGCTCCTACCATGCCCCCCACTAGGCTGCCAGCAATGATGGTGGCAAAACTCCCACCCTTCCAAGTACTGAACTAAGATTCAAATATGTTTCCAATCAGCTTCAGCCCATTGAATGTGTATGGGGGGATTTATCCTTTGTCTCGGGCAGCAAAATTTTGTGAGATGCTCCTAAACTTCTCAAGGAGGGAGTTGAATAAATTTAGACTCTGTCTTGTGGTCTTCCCCTTTCTTCAGATGGTAAATCTGTAGTGATTCAACTAGTTCTGAATGTGTTTGGCCAGTCCTACGGCTCATGCTTCCAAATGTAGCTTTAGACACTGATGGCACCAATGCTTTCTTTCACAGCTTTCTGGTAGCTCCAATAATGATGGAGTCAGTGTGTCCCCTAGTGGCAGGGATGACCAGCTTCAGTTCCTCTTGCAAAAGTCTCAGGCCACTTACGCCCTACCCTGTTATAGTGCTATTATTCCACTTTCAATATCCTGTGGAATTCTGAGGTTTGCAGTTTACTGAGGCCAAAGAGCTCTCTAAATTCTAAATGCCCCTCCCTAAGCTGCAAACCCCAAAATTCCATAGGATGTTGAAAGTGGAATAATAGCACTAGAACAGTGTAGTGTGGAAATGGCCTTAGAAGCCATATACCAACATAAGAGAGCAAGATCTGTCATTGATCAGGCAAACTGGAAATTAATTTGCAAAGCCCATTAAATAAAAGCTTGGCTATATGTATGAAAAAAGAGCTCAGTTTTCATGGCTGAGCTGCAGGATGTTCCACTGAGCTTTCATAAAAGCAAAATAACTCTCTACCTCCTTTATTTAAGGAAACATATAGCCTCCAATTGTCCCAATTTGGCCACAAGGGTCCTGATTATTCCTCTGTCATCCCGTTTTTTCAGCACTTTTGAAATTTCCCAGTTTCCCTCTTCTCCTGCGACTTTCTGTGTTTGTTCTCAGCTTACTTTAGTTGGTAAAAACTGAGTTCGAAGTGTGATAGTAGTTTGCACTCAACTCAGTAGAGCAGAGAGGAGAGCAGGAGGCAGGATCTTGCCCTTCTCACTAGGCTCGGGCAAAGGCAAACTGCTGCACCCTCTCCTAGTTTATGTCTTCCTTGTTAATAACTTTCATCTTGACCACATTCTAATCATTTGTAATCAGAGTTCATCTGTGAAATGTTGAGGGTATGGAAAAACAAGGAAAAACATTTCAAACACAATCTTCCCCAACTCTTATACAAGAAGGTAACTGGGACTTAGACCTTGCAGTATCAGTTTCTACTTTTTTCTGTACTTTCGGCCGCCTCATTACCCTGTTTCCCCGAAAATAAGACATACCCATAAAATAAGCTGTAGCAGGATTTCTAAGCATTTGCGCAATATAAGCCATACCCCGAAAATAAGACATAGTGATAGGCGTGGCTATGCAGCGTGCCGGCGCAGAGCGTTAAAGAAGACGGGCAGCCCTTCTCATCTGCCCCATCGTGACAGCTGCTATCTCAGAGGTGACCGGAGAGGTGAGGGCAGCCCCATCAACAAGGTCGACTCCCCCTGTTAGGTCCCGGTCGTTCTGTGCGAGCTGCAAGCTGAGGCATAGAGGGAGACAGGGCCTTTTCACACTTTGTGGGGAAAATGGGGCGTTCTGATACTTACCGGGCTGGCGCGCTCCCCCCGCTGATCCAGGCTGATCCGGAGCAGTGCGTGCCCACTCTACACACTTCTTTGGAGACGAAAATGGCGCTTTCCGGTTGGTGGAGGCTCTCTGGAGAAGCTCGCCGGAGAAGCTCACCAGCCTAAAGCCCGCCCCCGGAAGATTTGCAGCCTCGCGCATTAGCGCAGCAATGGACTGGGGCGCGCTGTGCTATTGAAAGACCTCTTTTAAGCGGTCTTTCAATAGCACGGTGCACCACCAGTTCTGGGCGTTCTGGAGCGGGCTGAAGTCCGGACATACATAAAGACGACTTAACTATATTTGAATAAATGTAGATTGTTGTACCATACTTAATAAAAATAAGACATCCCCTGAAAATAAGCCATACTGTGTCTTCTTGAGGAAAAATAAATATAAGACAGTGTCTTATTTTCAGGGAGACACGGTAAGTTTCCAGTGGCAAGCTGCTGTGCAAATTTTTCAAAATCATTTTTGTCCTTCTCACTGCAAAATCCCTGTGATGACAGCAAAAATCATGAGCTGTCATAGCAGACTGGATGTTTGCTGCTGAGTTAATCAGCTGGAGTAACAGGGACAGAAACAACCAGGGAGAAATTCATCATTTATATCAAACTTTTCTAAAGTGATCAGATGATAAGTCTCATGACCAGGAGACACAAATAGGGGTAATCCAATTTGTTTTGAAATTTACTGCACTCACACAGAATTTTTTTTTAAAATCGATCTCTTTTCTGTGGCTGAACACTTTCAAAAATGTTTCTCAAACAACTGAGACCTACCACGGACAAGCGGTCCATTCACGTAGTCTCTGTCGCATTTCGACTGTGGGCAAAATACTGTGTGTTTGAATGTTTTAGCCTCAGAAGCAGAAACAACAACCCTGGCTGCATCCAACTAGCATGCCTAAAGGCTTGTCTAAAATTGCGGAGAGGAAATCTCTTTCGAAAGGAAGAAAAGCAGGAAGGCAGGCAATGTAGCAGAGTTAGGAAATCTTAACTTTTTCCTGGACTATAACTCCCAGAATGTCATCACTATTCTGGCTAGGGGATTCTGGGAATTATAGTCCAATATAACTTTCCCAAGTTCTGCCAGTTAGTAGGTAACAAAAAAGATCTCCATCAAAGACCCTGAAGTTCTGCTGACATTCAGAATAATCAGTATAAGGCTGGAAGATAATTTGCTTATTGAATGCAGCATGTCTGCATTGGGATGCTGCCATACCTTAAAGCTTGAAAAGGTTAGATTTTTGAACTACAGCTTTCAGGATCCACGGGGAACCTGCTAGCTGAGGGATCATGGAAGTTGCAGTGCTAAAAAAAATCTTGAGTTTCAAACTTTGGTTCTGAAGTAGAGATTCACAGAGTTGGAAGGGGACCTATAGGCTATCATCCCACTCCAGCTAGATCATCACCAGCAGGCAGATATAAAGAAAAGGCCATTTCCACACCATCCTGTCATAGTGCTATTATTCCACTTTCAAAATCCTATGGAGTCCTGGAGTTTGCAGTTTAGGGAGGGGCCTCAAAGGATATTGAAAGTGTTCCATAGGATGTTGAAAGCGGAATAATAGCACTATAACAGTGTAGTGTAGAAAGGCCCTAAGTAATTGCTGAACTATTCTTACCATCAAAAAGTTCCTTCTAATGGTCAATCAAAATCTACTCTCCTACAACTTGAAACCATTAGAGCTGGTCCTATCCGCTGGGACAGTAGAGAATAAACTTATTCCCTTCTCTCTGTGACAGCCTTTTAGATATTGTTACCCTGATTTTTGGGGGTCCCGGGAGGGATACCTAAATGCGCTCCAAATATTACAAAGGTTGGGAATTAGCAAAGAGCACAAGGTAGCACTACAAGAGGCAGGGCAACGTAGCGAGATCTTTAATCCTATGTTTACGGGGTCAGGCCGCGGCAAGAACTAGGCACAGTTGTTCAATTTAACATATTTTATTATAATTCCTTAGTTCAGCACACACACACACTCACGCACTCATACAAGAAGTATAGAAATAGAAAGTGAGGAAAGTGATAGGGGTTTTAAGCGGATTTCTGGGTAATACTCCACCTGATCCTGCAGTCCGGGAGATGAGAAATAGAGTTCGAGACTTCGGTTCGTGGTTTTCCCAGCACGTGGAGGCTGAGCGGAGGCTCGCCAAACAGAGTGGCAGCAGTTTGGGATGCAAGGCACCAGCATTCCGTCAAGAAGCTCAGACTTGGGGGTTTTATAGGGAAGATTGTACCTGAAGGCTAGCCCTCTCCCGAGGAGAACAAAAAGGATTTGAATGGGGACAAAATCTCCAAAAGGTGAGATTTGGCCAGCACTGCCAATTGTTAGAACAGTATGCAGATGAGGAGCGCTTAGTGATTGTATAGACGGACGAGCTAATCCCGTCAAGCAAGCAGTTCGGGGCTGAGAGCCCTTGCATTCGCCTAATGTTTGGCTGTGTCTAGAGGGCACTACCGGCTGTGCGACAGATAGTTGTTTACTGGCCTAGACCTAGCTTGCATAATTAAGGCCGTATGGCCGTGCCTGCCTACACAGGCTGTCCATGACCCACTCAGACACATGGAGTTCATCTTATGGAGTGCCACTTGGAAATATTAACCATAACCAATATGAAATTGTAGACCTTGGGTTTGGGCCAGGTAACCGCAGTAAGACTATTTAAAGGGTGAAACTATAGCCCTTTTCGCATGGGCTTTCTGTCGCGCGACAGCCCTGTGAGCCTCGCGGGAATGGGAGCGTTGCTCTGCACGACGCACTCCCACTTCCGCCACTCTCACGGGGCTGACGCTGCGCGAGCGCGTATTTTTTGATTTTCGCCTCAAAGCGAAAATCACCTGCGCTCGCGCAGCGCTCCCGGCACCCGCGCGCACTTACCTCCTGTGCGGAGTGTCAGGGAGGCGGCCGGGTCGTGCTTCCTTCCCTCCGCCCTTGCGGAAGGAAGGAAGGGGCGGGGCGGGGAGCTAGCACAAGGGACATGACGCCTCCTGCTTTGCGCGTGTGGGGGGAACGGACGCGACAGCCTCCTTTCTCGCGCACGCGGGGGGGCGGATGTGCGAGCCTCCTGCTTCGCGGGGGGCGGACGCGCGAGCCGCCGCTGCCTCCGGGAGGCTGCCGCTTCCCCGCTCGTTCCTTCACCTGCGGAAGGAAGGAGGGGGAAACGGCAGCCTCCCGGAGAAGGCTTCTTGCGCGAGCCGCCCTCTCCCGCTTGCGCTAGAAGCCTTAATGCGAAAAGGGCCTATTTCACCCCTGGTTTATCTTCACCAGGCTGAACACGCCCAACTCTTTCAACCTTCCCTCATATGTTATATTCTCCGTACCTCTTATCATCCTTGTAGCTCTTCTCTGAACCCACTCCAACATATCTATATCCTTCCTAAAACAAGTTGCCCTGGAACTGAACACAGTACTCCAAATGACTAGCTCAGAATATAGTGAGGCTATTACTTCCCTTGGTTTGGAAACTATGATTCTACTAAGGCAAGCTGGAATCTTATTTGCCTTCTTTGCTGCAGCATCACACTACTAGGTCATGTTCAGCTTATGATCAATAATAATCCCAAGATCCTTTTCATACGTACTGTTACTAAACCAAGTATCCCTCATCCTATTTCTGGACATTTGGTATATTTAAGGGAGGGGGTGTCAAGTTTATGAGTGTGTGTTTGTCACCGATAAACAACTGAGTATTTGAAACTCCTCCATCTTGGCTGAACACAAGTCACTCAGAGATCAAGACTCTGCCCCAATCCCCCGTTGTACAAAATAGGTAACAGGTTCATGCCCAAAGAATCAATTAGGTCTAGAAGTAAGGTTTCATAACTCATTTACAATCCTGTACTACCTCCTCCTCCTTTCACACATTCGGGTGCCAAGGGCTACAGCTATGCAGGCTGGCGGATACCATTCCATGTGTCTGTTGCTTGGCAAATGATAAAACTTCCCGTTGAATGGGGAACATTATCTGAAGTACTCACAAATAAGCAAGAGAAATTACGCCTACAGATGAATCTAGGCAAGGCTGATGGGGAGAATAATTTCTAATAGTCCTATGATTCTTTCAAAGCAAGGAAGTGTAGAATTGGAAGGGACTCCAAGGGCCATTCCAGCTCCCTGTCATGGAGGAATAGACAGCTAAAACCCTCCTGGGTACAGTTGACCCTCTACATTCCCTAGGGTTAGGGGTGCAGGACCCCTGAAAAAGTGTTTCTCATCTCCTTCCTTGAGCGTGTGTGTGGAGATTGGGAGAGGGTTTGTAGCACTGAGAAATTGAGATGTGAGCCACACAGCGGCTGATGGAGGAGGAAGAGGAACAGAAATGAGTTTTTAAAGGGTTATATGGACTAATCAGAGCTGCCGAGAGGGACTATTCCCCTAGAAAAGTAGTGCCTGAGGTGGGGGTGCCGGGGTTGGAGAAACTCACAAATAATCAAATCCACGAAAGTGAAACCTGAAAATGTGGAAGGCCAACTGTAGTGGCTGCCAGCCTCTGTTTAAAGTCTACCACCATCTTCCAAGTTAGCTTGTACCTCTTCTGTTAGTCTTAATGCCTCCTACACAGACCCAACCAGATGCTGGAAAAGTTACTTCTGGGAAAATATATTCCCTGTAGCCATGTTGCTTGGAGAATTCTGGGACCTGTGGTTCCCCAAAAGCAGTGATATATTTAAGTCTTTTTACTCCAAGTATCAAATCAAGTCTCAAATCTCTACCTTCAAGTCTCAAGTCAAGTTTCAAGTCCTTGAAGATACTCTCAAGTCAAGTCTCAAGACAGGGAGCCAACTTTATACCTCAGCCTATATTCCAGAATTTTGGGACAGAGTCGAATAAAGCCAGCTTTAACAATCTGAGCAGAGTCAGCCCTCCACATTTGCAATTTTGCCATCTGCAGCTTTGGAAATGGGGAATAGGATCCTCCTTACTACCCCTTCCCGAAGGTGGAGGCTTTTGTGCCAATGGGCATAGAAGTCTGCAGCTTCGAAAGTGAGGAATAGGATCTTTCTTACTTCCAGTTTCCAAAACTGGAAGCTTTTTCAGAAGTGGGGAATAGGATCCCTCTTAGTCCTCTTTACCAAAGCTTCAAAAACTTTAGAAGGAAGGATCTTTCCTCCTCAAGCCTGTTGCCTATCACATTTGCTGTTCCCTTCTGAGAAACGCACCCACACTTTAGGCTTGAGACAGATTATCATGTGACCAGTAGGCAAAAAGAGATGAAAGCATTGTTCAAAGTTATAAGGTTTCTAGATGCATGCATTATGTTACTAAGCCAAGAGGAGCAAGTCAGTCACTAAAAATATACAAGTCTCGAGTTGAGTCAGTGCATCATTTGTTGCCAAGTTGAGTCCAAGTCAAGTCACTGAAGTGACTTAAGTTCAACTTAAGTCCAAGTCAATTGACTGGCGTCTACATCACTGCCCAAAAGTAACTTTTCCAAGCTTTGGTCCAAACTCATTCAGTGGCTTAATGAGAGTTTTCCTTCCCACCACAAGAGGGTGGCAAATCTCTGCAGGTCCTGGAAGCAGAAAGCTTGCTTTGCTTGATAACTGTATAGAAAACTGGGTAAGGTGAGCTTCTGGTCTTGCCTTCTATTTCAGTATTTGGTGTAACCAGCTTTTAAAACTGACTGTGCTCCCGAAGCCTGGTGTACTTCTTTAAATGCAGCAAGAGAAGGAAAGTTGGAATGTCATGAATCTTATGATACAATGCTTTGATTTTTTTAGGACTACCATCATTCCCCATCATTAGTAACAGGGAAACAGCATGGAATTGCTGAAATTTACCAACAAATTTATTTCTGCATTGTCTCTAATGGAGGTTGGGAGTGGTCTCTACAAGTGTTAATAATATAGAAGAGCTGAGCTCAGGAATGTTTGCCTTGTTGGACTACAACTCCCAGAATCTTCGAGCCAGGCTGCTTTAGTGGTCAGACTGATTGGAGGATTTGGAAATGGCAGCCCTCCAAAAGTTAATTTTCCAAGCTCTGGTGAGATATTTCAAATTGCTACTGTCATAACACAAGTGTACCTTCCAGCTGTTTTGATTTGGCAGGGGCAATCCTGATTAATTTTCTGTGTCCCTGCTTTTTCTATTGTATTTAAAATGCCCCAGTTACTCTCTCGTCCTCCCACTTTCCCTCTTTGGCCATTCTGCCCTACCATGGCCATTTCCGCACTACACTCTTATAGCGTGATTATTCCACTTTCAACATGCTATGGAATCCTGGAGTTTGCAGTTTAGTGAGGGGCCAATTGGCCCCTCCCTAAACTGCAAACCCCAGGATTCCATAGCATGTTGAAAGTGGAATAATCACGCTATAAGAGTGTAGTGCGGAATTGGCTAGTGTTATAGTGCTCTTATTTCACTTTCAACATCCTGTGGAATTCTGGAGTTTGTAGTTTACTGAGGCCAAAGAGTTCTCTGACTGAGAATTCTAAATGCCCCTCCCTAAGCTACAAACCCCAGGATTCCACAGGATGTTGAAAGTGGAATAATAGCACTATAACAATATAGTGTGGAAACAGCCTTTGTCTTCAGAAAAAATGAAAGTCACAAGTATAGGATGGGGGACGTGTGGCTGCATAGCAGTACGTGTGCAAAGGACCTAGGAGTCTTGGTGGACCACAAGCTGAACATAGTCAACAGTGTGACGTGGCAGCCAAGAAAGCCAACGCGATTCTTGGTTGCATAAATAGGGGTATGGTGTCTAGATCGAGGGAGGTAATGGTATCACTCCATTCTGCATTGGTTAGGCCTCGTTTGGAATATTGTGTCCAGTTCTGGACACCTAATTCGAGAAGGATATCAACAAGCTGGAACGTGTCCAGAGGAGGGCAACCAAAATGGTGAAGGGTCTGGAAGCCATGCCCTATGAAGAACGGCTTAGGGAGCTGGGTATGTTTAGTCTGCAGAAGAGAAGGTTAAGAGACATGATAGACGTGTTTAAATATTTGAAGGGATGTCATGTTGAGGAAGGAGCAGGCTTGTTCTTTATCGCTCCAGAGACTAGGACAAGGAGCAATGGATTCAAGCTGAAGGAAAGGAGATTCCAGTTGAACCTCAGGAAGGCCTTCTTGATGGTCAGAGCTGTCTGGCAGTGGAATCTGCTGCCTCGGAGTGTGGTGGAGTCTCCTTCTTTGGAGGTTTTGAAGCAGAGGCTGGATGGCCATCTGTTGGGAATGCTTTGATGGGTGTCCCCGCATAGCAGGGAGTTGGACTCTATGGCCCCTGGGGTCTCTTCCAACTCTATGATTCTATGATTCTATGATTCAGCTTGAGTTTGAAGTATAAAAGTAGTCTGTACCCAATTAATTCAGCAAGAGGAAGAGGAGAGGAGAGGAGAGGAGAGGAGAGGAGGTCAAGGGGCAGAATCTTCCCCTTCCCAGTGGGCTCAGGCAAAGGCAAACTGTTACAGCCTATATGAGCTTGTGTTGTCTTCCTCACTGACAATTTTTGCCATCTTGACTACACTCTGGTCATATGTGTCCTGATTTTCATCAGTGAAATAGTGGAAGGTATACACAAGCAACTCCTTCTAGTTTAAACTAGAGCTCTGTAGGGCAAAAATCCAGACCTACTGCACCTCTTCCATTCCTGGACCTTCCTCCTCTCCTTAATATTTTGTTTCACTTTGTGCTCATGGATGTCTGCCCACTGAAAATAATATTCTATGCATCTGACAAAATGGGCTCTGGTCCATGAACGCCTCCATAGTCACAATAAACCTGTTAATTTTCAACATGTCACAAGTCACACAGGGGTTTTAAAGTCTGCATTGATAAGACGACCTTTGTGGAGGAATTACTACTTACCTTCTGCCAGAAAACACCCCTCCTTATCTACTTAACTCGTGTCCTCCTGCTTCCCTGAAAAGGAGTCCACTTGGGTGGCTGCATGATAGATACTTCATATCACAATAATTAATGAGTCCTTCATATAGCAGGGTAAATTTACATTGTAAGTTCTAAATATAGCACATATCATGATTGGATCAAGGTGGTGGAGAGACCTCTGGTTAGCTCTGTTAGCCGGAAGTGACGACGGTGATAAGATTAAAGGGCCTGGGGAGGTTGCTTTTATGAAACATGCAACATCAATATTAATACATGCTTTGTACAGCACATTTGGGACAAAGGTGGCCAGAAGGCAGAGGGAGCCAAAGGTATTTTACTACTGGAGATGGGGCAAAAACCCCTTCTGTTACTCCACTGGAAAAACCCTATCCCGGGGTCTACAATTTTGATATTAAAATATGATTCAATGTGCCTGAGAGGTCACCCGGATGGGCACGTAGGCAGCAATGATCAAAGATCGAAAACCAGATCAGGCCAGTAAAATCCCCAGTCGCATAGCCCCAGGAGACGTCAAGCTGGGCAAACCCCCAATAAACAAAGGGTCCTCAGTCCCAAGATGCTGACTTGAGGGGATTAGTATGTCTGCCCCAAGCTGAGCAAATATTCCATCAGGCAAGGACCAGAAGTCACACCACAAAACACAGCTGAAGATTCTGAGATTTTGGCAACACCTTGTAATCCCATCACACAAGGGAAATTACCTGTGTGGAGCTTCGTGCCCATTGCAACACCCATTGTTCTCTCCGGGAAAGGATTAGCCCTCCAGGTACCTTTTCCCCTACAAATAATCCCAGTTTTTGAGCGGTTCTTTGGATCACCACTGGTCATCCCAGCAGACCGTTGCTCCATCTGTTGAGTGATCCCCTCAGCCCTCTCCGTGCTGAGCCCCACTTCTCCGCTGTTTTTCCCGGACCAAGGACTTCAGGACAAAGGTGCAGTATCACCCCAGCTACACCCCTTCAATATTCCCCTATGCAGTTTCCTCTCCTTTGCTTCTTAATAGGTCTTGAGTGAGTGTGTGAGTGATTGCATTGCTGCGTGAGACTTTCCTTCAATAAAATCATTTATTGGACATTTTTGTTTGGTTTTTGGCTTGGGCTGACCCCGTAAAAACTAGATAAACAGACCCCGTTAGGTTACCCGGCCTCTCACATGGCTGTTGCTTGTGCTCTGGCTAGTTTCCATTCCCCATCACGTGGAGCACATTGAGGTGTCCCCCAAGGGACCCCAGAAATCAGGGTAACACTTCTCCAAGTCAGAGTTTCTACAACCAGCCAAGTTATTTTGGCACCTGAGAAAAATCCCAGAAGTGCAGGGTTCCTGTCTTTGGAAAAGCAGAAAAGAGGACAGATTTACTGACTGGCTACTTTAAACTACCAACCCCTATGCTGACTATCATTATAAATACCTCTACCCTATGAGCACTTATACTTGCTACAAGAAATATTCCTAACTCTCATTGTATTTAAATAAAACACCCTTGATCCAGGACTTGAATCTAGATGAGAATGGAAACTTAGCTTGTACAGCAAGGACCTGACTGGATGAAGCTGGGGGTGTTAATTTCTCCCAGCTTTGTCCACCTGGATTCTGTGTATAGCAACAGGTGGGACCTGGGGGGGCAGAAGGTTGTATTGTAGTGGTCTATTGGGATTCCATCTCCCTCACCAGGTGCTCTATCCCACAATCTGCTGGGTCTGAGTTTCTGAAGGTGAGTGGTGGGGACAAAATAGGGATTCTGTTGATGTCCACTCCACTGCTCAACAGTCTCCCTTTCTGAGCTGGCTGAGTTGGTCTCAGTGATGGTATTGTAGTCCCCCCATCTTTTTCTTCTAGGGGACTTCAACATCCATGCTGAGAGTGCTTTTTCAGGAGCAGCCTCATGTTCTCCAAGACAACCATTGGTCTGTCCCAAGTGCCACCTGTGTTGCATGACAGACTATGGGCCTTGTCTTATATGTTGGGCAGAGTGACAGTGATCTGGATGTGGAGGCTGGCCAGCCGCTCCTGGAACTGCAAACCCCAGGATTCCATAGGAGGTTGAAAGTGGAATCATCGTGCTATAAAAGTGTCGAGCGAAAATGTTCCTAGAGTAGGTTTTTTCCCACCAAAAAGGGAATAGGATGACAAGTCTAATACCAACAGAAATCCAATACATTTTCATCCTTCTAGAGAGGTCTGAGAGCTCTGTTGCATACTGTAAGCTGTTGGTGGGCAACATGAACTGTACCTTCTGCCTTCTCAGGGTGTTTATCATCAGATTTAGAACTGCCAGGCAAAATAAAGGCCAGGGATCTTCTTATACACAACTATGTCATGTTGAGGAGGGAGCGGGCTTGTTCTCTACCGCTCCAGAGGCCGGGGCAAGGAGCAATGGATTCAAGCTGCAGGAAAGGAGATTCCACTTGAACCTCAGGAAGAACTTCCTGATGGTCAGGGCTGTCTGGCAGTGGAATATGCTGCCTCAAACTGTGGTTGAGTCTCCTTCTTTGGAGGTTTTTAAACAGAGGCTGGATGGCCATCTGTTGGGAATGCTTTGATGGGTGTTCCTGCATAGCAGGAGATTGGACTCAATGGCCCCTGGGGTCTCTTCCAACTTTATGATTCTATGGTTACAAGCCTTGTCCTTATTGGGAGCCCTAAGCGTTGCCCACTGGCTCTAAAACAAGTCCCTGTGCCAAATCAGCTATTTTGCAACCAACAGTTGGGGTGTGAGAAGACCTAGGGGTTCAAGCAGAGCCTGGAGTTTGCTATATGTGTCTTGGGTCTTCATAAAACCAATGAGGCATATTATGCCGACCACTAGTGTGTAGGCAAAGGCAAACTGCAGTTGAATGGTGCCTATGAAAGCTTACATTGTTCTTGTCAGTTAATCTCAAAGGCACTTGTGGATTCCCTAATGTCTTTTCCTGTCCCGGGAAAGCATTCTCCTAATATTCAGAGGTTGTTCTCTTAATTGTAAATTGAATGTTCCTCTCAAAGAAACATGGCAACACAAGGCAGAAACTACAAAACTAAAACTAAGGAACAGGCTAAGTACACATAAGTAGATCTTGTGGTGTGTGTTTTTTTCTCTTGCTCAAATGAAACCTTCATCTTAATGGTGACTCCAACTAGAGTAGATCCACAGAATCAGTACGATTCTTAACCTGATGGTAAGAGCAATTCAACAGTTGAATAAGCAGGCTTGGAATGTGATGGAGTCTCCTTCACTGGAGGTTTTTAAACAAAGGCCATCTGTTGGGCATAGGGAGCTGAGTATGTTTAGCCCTGGAGAAGAGAAGGTTAAGAGGCAACATGATAGCCATGTTTAAATATTTGAAAAGATGTCATAAAGAGGATGGAGCTAGCCTGTTCTCTACTGCTCCAGAGACTAGGACAAGGAGCAACAGATTCAAGCTGCAGGAAAAGAGATTCCATCTAAACATTAGGAAGAACTTCCTGAACAGTTTGACAATGGAATACATTGCCTCGGAGGGTGGTGGAGTCTCCTTCTTTGGAGATTTTTAAACAGAAGCTGGATGGCCATCTGTTGGGAATGCTTTGATGGTGTATTCCTGCATGGCAGGGGGTTGGACTCAGTGGCCCTTGTGGTTTCTTCCAGCTCTCTGATTCTATGATTCTATGAAATGTGAGCTTACCACTTAACCACAGATTCAATGGGTCAGTATTAGTTGGCACTACCAGATGGGGGCATTACCAATTAGGGGTCCAAAATCTTAAGAGTCTGATTGACAGTCAAAATTCAGGCTCAGATCTGCTTGAGAAGTGGTGGGAAAAGGGAAAACCATCACCCTTACCCGTTTTGCCTATCTGAATTGTTTTCCACCAAACCTGCCATTAGCGCCAAAGGCAATAGAGGAACATGTCTAGAGCATAGTTTGGATGTAACAAGCTTATTATTATTTATTACATTATTATTTTATTAGAGTTTTTTTTATTTAAAAATTTAATAATAATAATAATAATAATAATAATAATAATAATAATAATAATAATAATAATAATAAAAATATTCTATGTAACACAGTTACATAGAAATAACACACTTACATATAACTTTCCAAGTAACAAGGAATGTAATGAAACCACATTTTAAAAAGAATGTAATGGTCAAGAGTGAAATTACTTCATTAGTGTAACTAGCAGTGGTTTCTAGTTACTTTCAAAAATTATGTTTAAAGGGGCATTTGCACAGGTATTTGGAGAGGACTCTTCCCAAGTTTTGTTAAGGATTTCATCCTCAAACTAAGTAACAGAAAGTGATAGAAAAGGAAGAAGCAGCAAAACAACAAGTAATGGATCAAGTTACCTGTTTAATTAGAAGAAGTGATGTCAATGGACATGGTTTGGCAAAACAAACCCTGGTGAGGGATAGAACAAATTATTATGATGAGCAACATTTTAAGCTCTTCTTGGAGCTCTAAACAGCTGTCCTTTGGCCCCATTAATAGTGGTAGGTGAGGTCTGTTGTGAACATGTCACTTCTACTCCATCTTGCCAGATCTCAGGGTCTAACTCTGAGTACCCATCATCAGGGTAAGGGAAGGAATCCTAGGGTGGGAGTGCTGCCTTTAAATGTGTGCATGTGTGTGTGTGTGTCTCATTAGTTAGATTGGTATTTTTCAGTTGAATGGCATATTCTGTGCTACTCTGGTACTCATGCCTAAAGGATATTTTTTGGGAATATGTACCTCTGATTTCAGGCTGTCCAGTGCAGTCCCTCGCCTTTCGGAATACCACACTATCAATTTAATTCCCGAAAGAGAACTGTCCTTAGATGCCCACCTAAGCCATGTTGCTGCTTTCCTCGCTGCTCTCCAGACCAGTAATTATAGTCACATCCCTGAAAGTCTTCTATCACACTTTCCTCCCTTTTCTTTTGGCTAGTCCTTGTGTGCTTGTGTAAGTGCTTGGGTTTGTGCGTGTGTTGTGAATTTCTTCCAATAAGACATATTTTTAGTTTACAATTAAGACTGGCTGGCTGGTTCTTTCCTGCAAGGACCCCATAAACATAGGTGGTAGATCTTGTTAAGTTACTCCCCCACCCCCACAGGCCTCCTGACTTTAAGCTAATTATTCCCCACTTTCAAATAGAAGTACAAGCATTGCTGGTTGGCCCTTGTGGCATCCATGTTTTGGGGTAACAGTCTCAAGTTTTGGCCTGAAATCTCAGGATAGTCCTGACCTATCAACCTGTCTGGCTGTTAAATCAGGGATTATAACTCCCATCATGCCCAACCACTGACTGGTGGGACTGATGAAGGTTGGAGTTCAATAACACAAATTTGAGCTTTCTCTCTAGTGGCTTCCAGGCTATCAAACTCTTTAAGTTTGGCCCCTGAACTTTACCTCTCTTCTTCTTCCTTCTACAAGCCTTTTTATTCAAACTGATCTTTGTATTGCATCCCAGGCCATTTCTGCACGAGACTGTTATAGCGCTATGATTCCACTTTCAACCTCCTATGGAATCCTGGGGCTTGCAGTTTCAGGAGGGGCCACTCTATAGGAGGTTGAAAGTGGAATCATAGCGCTATAACAGTCTTGTATGGAAATGGCCTGGGATGCAATACAAAGAGTTTTTAATCCTGATGGGTGAAACTTATTTGACTTTTTACTTTTTCAAATTCCTTTTACAATTCTTTGAAGTTTCGGTTAAGCCCTTTCTTGTTTTTAAACCATAGCCATCATTAGTTGCACTTGGATGGAGAGAGAAAAATAGGGTAGAACAACTAATAAATGAAGAATTTCTAAATACAGAGATAATATCTGGACGGATGTGGGTTTTTCACCCCCTGCACTAACATTTCCCTTACCAATTGGAGCAGCATTTTCAATTTCACGCAAGATAACCGGTTCAGGCCTTTGACGCCAAAGACACACCCAAATCATAAGCCCTGTTTCTGTAGGAGGTTCCTGTTGAGCACCAAGGAAGAGAGAGACCCAAAGAGATCAAGAAGAACAAAGGGCCCATTTGTACACAAGGAAAGCAGCAGAGGTGGCTGGAGTGGGCAGAAACAGAGTGCAGAGATCAGGAAAAAATTCCAGGCTCGCATGTAGGAAGACGTCAATTATATTCTTTGGTAACAGCTGGTAGGAGGAAGATACATCTCTTGGTGGGTCCCTGGTAGTGGATCTGCTGGTATTTCTGACTCTTAAGCACTTAATAACAGAAGCGTACACCACTGTGAAATCGGCTGCTGAACTTAAGGTTTACTTCGGACTAGTCAATTCTAGCACCTTGATGCCATTTGAAATGTTGTGGTTCTCGTCTATGGAATCCTGGGCATTGTAGTTTCAAGAGGTATTTTAGAATTCTCAACCAGAGAGCTCTTATGTCTCTCCAAACTACAAAGCCCAGGATTCCACAGGATGCAGTTCGAGTGGTATCAAAGTGCTCAAACTGTGTAGTTTTAGAGCTAGCAGGAACAGATGGAACAGCCCTCCAGGAGACTTATTATATCTTTCTTGTATTTGCTGCATTTAAGCATTTACAAGCAGAACACAAGTGGAGACAAACAAACACATTTACAAGAAGCAACATATACGTCATTGCTTGCATCTGATTCCAAGCGCAGCCACGGCCAGCTCAAGTCGAGACACACAGTATCGAAACCCAAATTGTATTGGTGCATGAAAGAGGAAAGCCCACAAGTACTTTTTCTCAACTCAAGTAGTACTAACGCTGTCAGTAGGAAATTAAATAGCTAACAAGCTGGATCCTTGCTCTGCCTAATGATAAGACCATCCTGGTCAAAAACTCCTCAAAAGGCGAACCTTCTTTGCCACATAACTTTGGCTTCCAGATGCACTCAACATTCAGATTAATCCTTTTCTTGCAATCAACAGAGAGCTCACCCTCCCTATTATG